>SJYQ01000097.1:355905-471567 GCA_006410935.1 Redunca redunca | reverse complement strand
TCCACGATGAAGGTGCTGGCAGAGTCAGGTCCTGATAAAGGCGCTCTCCAGGGCTTGCAGACTGCGGCCTTTCTGGCGTGTCCTAACCTGGAGGATGGTGGGGGCCTGGGAAGTGGGGAGAGAGAGAGACAGGAGTGGGGTCTCTTTTTTTTTCTTCGGTTCAGCCGCTCAGTCGTGTCTGACTCTTTGCGACCCCATGAATCGCAGCACGCCAGGCCTCACTGTCTATCACCAACTCCTGGAGTTCACTCAGACTCATGTCCATCAGGTCGGTGATGCCATCCAGCCATCTCGTCCTCTGTCATCCCCTTCTCCTCCCGCCCCACTCCCTCCCAGCATCAGGGTCTTTTCCAGTGAGTCAACTCTCTGCATTTTTTTCCTTACAGGGACACTAATGCCATCATGGGGGCGCCATTCTCATGCCTCAGCTAAACCTAATCACCTCCCACCCTCTCCCTCCCCCGGCGCGAAAGACCTTCTGGAGAACTCAGACGTTCGGTCCATCCCAAGGCACCCATGCTCTAGAGTTGGGCCGCTTCTGAGAAGTGTGTCTCCACCTCACATATCTAAGGGAAAGAGTCACTGAGTTAGGCTGATGACAGTGATGAGGCATGTTTATTTGACATAGTGTGGGCAAAACCCTTCTTCTTTCAGAAATACCCTTGAAGAGAGAAGGGTCGATAGATTTTAAGCTGTAACTGATCATAATGAGCTTCAAGATCAAGGTGACAGCTAGAAATCTCCTTGACCCTATTTCTGAGCAACTGAATTAACCATTGAGCAGCTTGCTATTGCCCAGTTGAAAGACCCTCTCCATATGGATAAGAAATGGTCGTATTTAATCCTCTATGAATTTGTTATTCTGTTGTTCATAGCCCAAAGCATCTTAAACTATCTATATCTCTATCTTAAACTATCTATATCTCTTTCTTCTAATAAATTAGTTTTTTCTAAAACCAAAATCCTAACATATGTAATATTTCAGACTTTATCAATCCAAAAGTGAATCAGGGACAGATTTCTGCATGAATAAGTTTATTCTGACCCATTATTTAAATGGTTGTGTAATATTCCATTTACCTTAATCTGTATCATCAATCCCCTAACTTTGAATACGTCACATTATTATTATATTTTTAACTAATATAAACAGCAAATAAAACGTAATTCAGGTGGCTAGCTCTTTGCATGCATACATGCTTATTTACTTTGCATCTGTTTCAAGAAGTAGAAATGCTAAGGCATATAATTATGACCTTCGAGCAGTGATTCTTGGTTGCCTGTAGTCACTGTTTGCGCTGTACGTCCTTTTTATTTCTTGGACCACTGAATTTTGATCTCTGAGTTTATTTCACTGCATCATTTCTAAGACTTAATAATTTCCTCACTTTTATCTTACTTGAAGTCACTGTGGCATTTGGAATTGAATTGCTGACTACTAGTTTTCTTTAAAAATTTTTTTTCCTTTTTATTTAACTGCAGTCACCATCCTGTCACTACATTCCAAGACTATTTTAAAAGTTGGCAACTTTCTCCTCCAAGTCCCCTTGCCTCTGACAGCCACCTGCTTGTATCTACGAGTTCGTTTGTGCTTTTGTCTTGATTTTTAGATTCCACACGTAAATGAGATCATGAAGTATTTGTCTTTTTCTGTCTGACGTTTCATTTAGCACTCAAAGGTCATTCATGTTGTCATCAACAAGATTTCAGGCTTTTTCTATGGCTGAATAATCTTTGTGCATATATATCTCACATCTCCTTTATTCACTCGTGCATCTGTAGGCACTTGGGTTGCTTCCATATCTTGGCTATTGTGAATAATGCTGCAAGGAACATGGGGTTGCATAAATCCTTTAGTGTTTTCTTTTCTCTGGAGAAATATCCAGAAATGGAATTTCTCGATCATATTGTAGTTGTTTTTAATGAAACTCCACAGCTTTCCACAGTGGCTGCTGCAGAGACATCTTTCATTCTGGGCCCCCATCAAAACTAGTGGCCTAAGTATTATTTGGCTTAGGGTCAGAGCAGCGCACCCAAGTGGGGGGTTAGTTCCTCCAGCCCACAGCAGAGCTGAGTTGCTTTCCAGGGCTTATAATTTCTGCCCCCACCGGCAGTTTATGAGAACCCCCATTCCTTCACATCCTTATCCACGCTTATTAACTGCATTTTTAGAAGCATTTTATTTTATACTGGAGTGTAGGCGATGAATAATGCGGTGATAGTTTCCAGTGGGCAGCACAGGGACTCATCCATACATATGCATGTATCCATTCTCCCCCAGACTCGCTCTCACCCCAGCTGCCACAAAACAGAGAGCAGGGTTCCCCGCTCCCTACAGGAGGATCTCATTGGTTTTCCATCTTAAATGTAACAGTGTGTGCGTATCTTGATCCCAAACTCCCTGCCTACCCCTTCACTCCCCGGCAGCCGTCACTTCCATCTTTTAATCTGTGGGTCTGTCTCTGTTTCATAAATAAACTCATCTGTATTTCTTCTTTTCAGGTTCTGCATAGGCCACAGGTTTTAGTGTTGACCAGTTTGTTGGGTGCAAAATAAATTCTCACTATGGTGTTAATAAACTGAAGTAAAATAAACCCAACTTACCTGAAGGCTTACGGGGTACTCTGCGTTACTTGAAGTGCTTCATGTTACTAACTCATACGTCCACGCTAAGTCACTTCAGTCCTGTCTAATTCTTTGCAGCTCTATGGACTGTCTCTCTCCAGGCTCCTCTGTCTGGAATTTTCCAGGCGAGAATACTGGAGTGGGTTGCCATGCCCTTCTCCAGGGGATCTTCCCAACCCAGGGATCGAACCCAGGTCCCCTGCACTGCAGGCAGATTCTTTATCACATGGTGTTAATGCATTTTACTGATTACTAATGAAGTTTAGCATCTTTTATGTATTTACAATTTTTGTTTCCTCTCTTTTGAGACATTGGTTTGTATTACCCATTTACCTGTTGGATTTTTTATCTTCTTAAAAAGCTTTTTTGATGCCATTTATATATTTTGAGTAGAATCCTCATTTGCTTGCTCTCTTTTGGCTAGAAAGAAGAAAACGGTGAACTTCTGGCGAGGAAGATTCTCGTATCAAGGGGTCCCCTGTATATTGCTCTGGCTGCTGTCTCACCCTGTCCGTTCACCTCTTGCCTCTTTGCAGACGCTAGTGAGCTTTCCCCAGGACTCTCTCCTCTCGCTGCTGTCCCACTGGGTCTTGGAGGTGTGGGGTGAGGAACGGGGCGGGGGGTGAGAGAGCAGGTGGCAGACGCATACCGCAGCTCCTAGGACCTTCTGTTTCTCTTTGTCCAGTCACTGTTTCCAACAGTGTTCTTGAAGCTGTGTTCCCTCCTTTGAGTACGCTGGTGCTAACACCAGTCTGCTGTTCATTTTGTTAGGTTTGAAGTGGGCAAGGGGCTGGGTTCCGGCTTCATTCTGCCGTTTTACCTTGGGAGTCTCTGGGGCAACTTTTAAAGGCTGCCCTTGATGTTCATTTTATATTTTATTGATGTTTATTGGGCTATAGTTGCTGCTATACCATATTATATTAGTTTCTGCTGCAGCAAAGCGAACCAGTTACAGACACACACATATCCCCTCTGTTTTGGATTTCATTCCCACTTGGGTCACACAGGGCGCTGCAGAGTGCCCCGCGCTGTGCGGTCGGCCTCACTAGCCATCTGCTTTACATCTAGCAGCGTGTACACGTCGATCCCACGGCCCGGTTCATTCCACCCTCCCCTTTCCCCCTTTGGTGCCTGAAGTTTGTTCTCTACATCTGCGACTCTATTTCTGCTTTGCAAATAAGTTCGTCTGTACCATTTTTCTAGGTTCTACATGTAAGTGATATGATTTGTCTTTCTCTTTCTGAATTATTTCAGTCTAGACACATCTCTGCAAATGGCACTGTTTCGTTCCCTTTTACAGCCAAGTAACATTCCACTGTGTATGTGACCACTTCCTCTTTATCCATTCCGCTGTTGGTGGACATTTAGGTTGCTTCCACGTCCTAGCTATTGTGAACAGCGCTGCCACGAGCACTGAGGTGCGTGCATCCTTTCGAATTCCAGTTTTCTCAGGATGTATGCCTGGAGTGGAATATACGGTAGCTCTATTCTTAGCTTTTAAAGGAACCTCTATACTGCTCTCTATCCCTCTATACTGTTCTCTATCCCTCTATACTGTTCTCTATACCTCTGTATAGTGGCTGTACCAATTTACATTTCCACCGATAGTATAGGAGGGTTCCGCTTTCTCCATACCCTCTCCAGCACTTATCGTTTGTAGATTTTTTGATGGTGGCCATTATGAGCAGTGTGAGATGAGGCTAGCTGTGGCTTTTCTCTAATAACTGGTGATGCTGAGCATTCTTTCCTGTGTTTGTTGGCTACTGACTACTACTTAGTTATTTCCTTTGCTTTCTGTAAACCTCTTTTCCCTTTCACTTTCTATTCTTTGGGTCATTCTAAGATTTCATCATTGGCTTCCATGGTACTACCCACATTTTACAATGTAGAGAGCACCACTTTTTCATCCTTGGCCTTCCCTGTTTTTTCTCTCTTCATGCTACACTTTGGGATGGACAGGTATGGGGCTCCTGTGGCCTTTCGGCCTTCAAATCTCCTCCTTGCTTGAGGACATCCCCATGCCATGACTGATGAAGAACATCTGGGTAAAGAGGATATCCCTTCATTCCACACTGATGGACAGGACATAGGTGAACGACAGACTCTTAGCAAACTTGGTGTTTGACTCTGGTCTATGACCAAATGGTGTAAAGGTGGAGGAATGGTGACAAGTTTTTGAGTCCCTCCTAGAAGCAAAGTCTCTTATTAAGGTAACTGAAAGTTTTTTGCTTGCACTCAAGAACTCTTATGGAATAACACACGCGCTTGGGAGTGGTCTGTTCTATGTGTGCATGTGAGGTCAGTCATGTCCAACTCTTTCCCACTCCGTGGACTGTAGCCCACCAGGCTCCTCTGTCCACAGGATAATTTTGGCAAGAATACTGGAGTGGGTTGCCATTTCCTCCTCCAGGGGATCTTCCTGACTCAGGGATCGAACCCACATCTCCTGCATCGGCGGGCAGATTCTTTGGCACTGAGCCACCTGGGAAGTCCTGAGCTTATCTATACCCGTGACTTAAACTGCTCTGTGTATGTTGAGGACTTTTAACTCATAGCTCTATAAATCTCTACCGAGCTCCATTCCAGGTTGGAATGCCCACCAGCATACTGAATATTTCTATCTAAATGCCTATGGACACCACAATTTGATTTAAAAATGAATTGTTTATCTTTTCTTCCAAATGTCTGCTTTTCTATTCTCAGTCTCAGAAAGACAATAGAAACTAAGTATAACATAGAAGAGTAAATGAAATACTATTGTAAAATAAGGGCTATGAAAAATAAAGCAGGGACAGGGTGATCGAAAATGTTGGGGGAGGGGGTAGTTATTAATACCGTTTATAAAGAGTAGTGAATATAGATCGTCCCGAGAAGTTAACGTGTAAGTAGAGGCCTGGAGGAGGGAAGGGAGCGAGTCAACCAGATATTAGAGGAAGGTCCATCCCAGGCAAGGAGAACAGCCGGTGTCAAACCCCAAGGGATGTTTGGAGCGTGTTAGGAATAGGAGGCAGGCTTGTGCAGAGTGAGTGCCAGGGGCAGTATTAGGAGATGGCGTCAGAATTGAGGGACAGCAGCGTGGTTCTGAAGAAAGGAAGGAACGAGATCTGACGTGAAGTTTAAGTGAGTTCTCTCTGGCTCTCATCCAGATGGAATTCTGGAAATGGCCTTTGGCTCTTCCTTCTCCCTTAACTCACTTTTTGCAAATGACCACGGTACCCATCACAGTTCCATCTTCACGACTCTGCTCAGCCGTCCTCTGCACATCACCCCCCGCCTTGTTTGCACCCTGGTTCCTCCGTCCTAGCTCAGCTCAACTGATGAGGAGTGCAAGGCACTCTTTCTGTTGTTTTAGCCAGGCCTTTTGATCGAACACATTTTATGATTTTTGTTTCAATATTACTTTTTAATTTACGCCATTGGAATTATCTTGTACTTTCCAAAACATGAAAAGAAAGAAGGTTATCAACTGCCACGCTTTTATTGGACGTCATCCTTTTCAGAGTGTTGAGGTGATCACGAACACTTAATGACTGCTGGGAAAAAGAACTCTCCAATTCCTGATTTTTATTGCACATTAAAACAGACAAAAACAAATAAATATGATCTACTTCCTAGAGGAAAGTTTGTCTCTATGTGCCATGGGTTTTCAAATGATATAGTAACTAATAATATAAAGTTCTGATTTATCTCGTAGCACTTCTAAGGGAGGTATTCTAATGCGATTTCTTATTTTAAGGAGTTTGCAAAAGGAAACAGTGGCACAGTCTCAGATTTAAAATTGTGGCATTGGTACTAACCCTGTATTGTAAGAATAAATTATAAATGTCATTAATTTGTCTTTCCTATTTAATTAGAAGTCTTGGTGTGTATTTCTTCCCTATCTCCTCAAATTTGTATTTTCTCTTTTTGCAACTGAACTAGTCTGGCTAACGGAGAAGGCAATGGCCCCCACTCCAGTACTCATGCCTGGAGAATCCCATGGACAGAGGAGCCTGGTAGGCTGCGGTCCATGGGGTCACGAAGAGTCGGACACGACTGAACGACTTCCCTTTCACTTTTCACTCTCATGCATTGGAGAAGGAAATGGCAACCCACTCCAGTGTTCTTGCCTGGAGAATCCCAGGGACGGGGGAGCCTGGTGGGCTGCCGTCTATGGGGTCGCACAGAGTCGGGCACGACTGAAGTGACTTAGCAGCAGTAGCAGCAGCAGTCTGGCTAAAGGCTTTGGGTTTTTAGCAAAACTGTTCACCATTATCTCAGCAAACCTTAACCAAATCTTGTTTTTGAATCTTCTAACTAGAGAAATCTGTATGCAGATTTCTAACTGAGAAATCTGTATGTAGGTCAAGAAGCAACAGTTAGAACGGGACATGGAACAACAGACTGGTTCTAAGTTGGGAAAGGAGTACATCAAGGCTGTATATTGTCACCCTGCTTATTTAACTTATATGCAGAGTACATCATGAGAAATGCTGGACTAGATGAAGCACAAGCTGGAATCAAGATTGCCGGGAGAAATATCAATAACCTCAGATATGACACCACCCTTATGGCAGAAAGTGAAGAAGAACTAAAGAGTCTCTTGATGAAAGTGAAAGAGGAGAGTGAAAAAGTTGGCTTAAAGCTCACATTCAGAAAACTAAGATGATGGCATCCGGTCCCATCACTTCATGGGAAATAGATGGGGAAACAGAAACTTTATTTTTTTGGGCTCCAAACTCACTACAGATAGTGACTGCAGGCATGAAATTAAAAGATGCTTGCTCTTGGAAGAAAAGTTATGACCCTAGATAGCTTATTAGAAAGCAGAGACATTGCCAACAAAGGTCTGTCTAGTCAAGGCTATGTTTTTTCCAATAGTCATGTATGGATGTGAGAGTTGGACCATAAAGAAAGTTGAGTGCTGAAGAATTGATGCTATTGAACTGTGGTGTTGGAGAAGACTCTTGAGAGTTCCTTGAACTGCAAGGAGATCCAACCAGTCCATCCTAAAGGAAATCAGTCCTGAATTCATTGGAAGGACTGATGCTGAAGCTGAAACTCCAATACTTTAGCCACCTGATGCGAAGAACTGACTCATTTGAAAAGACCCTGATGCTGGGGCAGATTGAAGGCGGGAGGAGAAGGGGATGACAGAGGATGAGCTGGTTGGATGGCATCGCTGACTCAATGGACATGAGTTTGAGTAAACTTTGGGAGTTGGTGATGGACAGGGAGGCCTGGCGTGCTGCAGGCCATGGGATTGCAGAGTCGGACACGACTGAGTGACTGCAGTGAACTGAACTGGAGTAAGGACAATCTGGGGTAGATCACCCGTCAATGAAGAGCCATTCTTCCAAGGATTCCACTGGTGAGTGCTTGGGAAGCGTGTTCTCGCGTCCTCTCCTCCTCTGCCTACCGCATGCCCGTGTTTCTCTGCCTCTGTCCCGGTGTCTCTCTTCCCTTCCCGCCTCGAGTCCGCTCCCGTCTGTGCTCATCTTCCGTCTCCCATGCTACTTCAGGTGATTTTCCTGTGTGTGAGTTCTCTTTCCTCAGAATGTCTCAGCTTCTCAAGACCAAGCTATTTATCCTTTAAGAATACAGATCTTCCTCAACTTATGATGGGGTTATGTTCCAATAGACCCACGGTAAAACTCTAAATATCATAAGTTGATATTTATGCACTGAATATACCAAGCCTACTGAGCATCATTCTTTAGCCTTGTCTCTCTCAAATGTGCTTAGAACACTTCCATCAGCCTACAGCCAGGTGAGATCATTGAACACAAAGCCTATTTTATAATAAAGCATGGACTGTCTCATGCAGCTTAGGTTGGTCCTCTGTGTCTGTCTGTCACTGATTCATAAATACGTTCCTTTGTGTCCTGTTTTAGATTCCACATATAAGGGAGGTCACATGGTATTTGTCTTTCTCTTCTCTGACTTGGAGAAGGCAATGGCACTCGACTCCAGTACTTTTGCTGGAAAATCCCATGGACAGAGGAGCCTGGTGGGCTGCAGTCCATGGGGTCACTAAGAGTAGGACACGACTGAGTGACTTCACTTTCACTTCTCACTTTCATGCACTGGAGAAGGAAATGGCAACCCACGCCAGTGTTCTTGCCTGGAGAATCCCAGGGACAGGGGAGCCTGGTGGGCTGCCGTCTATGGGGTCGCACAGAGTCAGACACGACTGAAGCGACTTAGCAGTAGCAGGAGCAGTTTCTGACTTAGTTCACTTGTCATGATAACGTCTGGGTCCATCCATGTTGCTGCTAATAGCATATCTCATTCTTTTTTATGGCTGAGTGGCATTCCACTATATGCGTGCCATGTCGTTCTTCACCCACTCACCTGCTGATGGACACTTGTTTCTGAGTCTTGGCTGCTGCGCACACAGGGCTGCGCGCGTCTCTCTGAACTTTGCGTTGTTCAGACGTGTGCGGGGTGGGATTGCTGCGTCAGACGCCACTAGCTGTGTCATCTGCGTGGATCCTTTAACCCCATCAGGCCTCGGTTTTTAAAATTTATGGAATGAGCATAGTGATGTTTGTTTCTCATAGGGTGCTGTGAGGCTTAACTGCAATGATATATGTAAAGCTCTTAGCTCAGGGCATGGCGCAGAGTAAGAATCCCCTAAATACTTGATTACGGTTATCAGCATCATTCCAAATGGGTCAGTGTGCTCCAAAAGGAGCACACCCAGGAACTTGGATTTTCTGAGCTCAAACTCAATATTAAATTAGATCACCAGAAATCGACATCTTTGGACTAAATTACTGGCCTCTGAAGTACTCGAACTATGATAAAGTAGGATGCTTCCAGGCTGAATCAAGTGTTTATATGACAACTGTGTGTTTCAAGCTGACTTTTGGCAGCAGCATTCCACGCGGGTCCAGGCCATGGGTCCAGCCTGCGCTGGGGCTGTGTCCGTGGCCCACTGGTCTCCCACTTGCCCTTAAACCTTGCGTCTCTCCCACACGGGCTTTCTGCTTGTCGGCCAATCCTCTGTTCCTCGTTCTTTCTTGTCTCCTTGTTTCTCCATTCACTAGGAGCTTCTTCTCTGATTCTTACCTACCTGAATACTCAGCCACTATACTGGAACTTACCGGGATGTGTGCTTAGGATTGCTAACCCTGCCTGGGCCAGTGTATGTCAGTTAGGGAAACAGCATCATTGCAAAGCTTATAGATTAGGGGACTTCTAGGCATAGATGGGGAAACAGTGGAAACAGTGAGAAACTTTTTTGGGGCTCCAAAATCACTGCCGATGGTGACTGCAGCCATGAAATTAAAAGATGCTTGCTCCTTGGAAGAAAAGTTATGACCAAACTAGAGAGCATATTCAAAAGCAGAGACATAACTTTGCCAACAAAGGTCCGTCTAGTCGAGGCTATGGTTTTTCCTGTGGTCATGTATGGATGTGAGAGTTGGGCTATAAAGAAAGCTGAGCACAGAAGAATTGCTGCTTTTGAACTGTGGTGTTGGAGAAGACTCTCGAGAGTCCCTTGGACTGCAAGGAGATCCAAGACTCTGATGCTGGGAATGATTGAGGATGGGAGAAGAAGGGGATGACAGAGGATGAGATGGCTGGATGGCATCACGGACACGATGGATGTGAGTTTGAGTAAACCCTGGGAGTTGGTGATGGACAGGGAGGCCTGGTGTGCTGTGATTCATGGGGTCACAAAGAGTTGGACGTGACTGAACTGAACTGAATAATCAGTGATGTTGAGCATCTTTTCATGTGGCTTTGGGCTGTCTTTGGAGAAATGTCTCTTTCGGTCTTCTGAACATTTTTGATTGGGATTTTATTATTGAGTTGTGTGGGCTGTTTGCATATATTGGGAGTCGCCCTTGTCGGTCGCCTCACTGCACACACTTTCAGTCTACCTGCTGCCTCCATCTGGTTTATGGTCTCCTTTGCTGTGCAAGATCTTACGTCTGGTTAGGTCCATTGGGTTTATTTTTGTCTTTATTTTTATTGCCTTGAGAGACTGACCTAAGAAAGCGTTGGTAAGACAGCTGTCAGAGAACGCTTTGCCTCTGTTGTGCACAGTTTTATGACGTCATGTCTTATATTTAAGCCTTTGAGCCATGTTGAGTTTATTTTTGTTTATGGCATGAGGGCGTGTTCTAACTTTGTTGATTTGCATGCTGCCACCCAGCTTTCCTAGGGGACTTCTTTATGTATGTCAACGGTTCACTGCACAAGAACAACCCTAATTGGTAATTTATGTAGGACAGTCATGAAAAAAGTGAATGTGTTAGTCACTCAGTCGTATCCAACTCTTTACAACTCCATGGACTGCAATCTACCAGGCTCCTCTGTCCCTGGGATCCTCCAGGCAAGAAGATTGGGAGAGCCACGATCTCCTGGGGATCTTCCCAACCCAGGGACCGAACCTGAGTACAGTTGCAGGCAATACTAACTGGAGATCTAGTTCAGATGTGATTTGAACAGCAGACCCGCAAATCAAGGACAGTGCGAGCTGAAGGTTTCAGTTGAAATAAAAACAGGTGACTTCATGCTCCTTTTCCAAAATATCCTGTCAATTGTATTTGTACTTGGAAGACGATGTGCACTTTTTCCAGGCAAATTTGCCTTTCTTATGACTTCCCCTCAATGTTTACTTAATTATAAGCAATAGGTCTTTTATATGCCACCTATAGCAAACCTTTCCCTTCAATTAGTCCCTCTCTATGTTCATTCAATAGAAAGATGAAAGTGATCTTTCTTTAAAAAAACACAGAATTTGTAAAGCTATTACTCAGTGCTCTAAAAGGAAGCATTTTTATTTTTTATTTTTTTGCATTCATGGCATAAAATCAGAATTCAGTGAGGAAAATCAGATACAGTGATTCCAGAGTAGAAGAAGTACCTTCCTTGATGCTCCAAATCCCTAGATTTTTGTTAGCACTCTCATGATTGCTGTTAAAAAAGGCAATGTAGCTCTTCCAAGTGCTGTGAGCTAATGCCCTTGTTAGGTGAAAGGCATGGATCTGGAGTCAATGGCAGCTGTAAATTAGTTTAGGCAGGTCTGCACTAGCAATCTGGGCTGTATTCAAGGCTCAGCGCATCTCAGCTGGCCTATTCATTCACAGGGAAGTCAGGTGTCCAGGGCGGCCTTGTGGGAGGCTAGGAGATACAGCTGATGTGCTCAGGGTTTTCTCTCCTGTGTGCTGACTGAGTGCAAAATCATAGGCTTGGACCATCAAGATGCTGGTTCTCCCAGCAACCCTTTGCATTTTCTTCCATATAAAACCTCAAGGTGTGTGAGGGAAATCCTCCTGGGGGAAGAGACATGTCAGAGAAAGGAGTGATGGAGCTGTCCACAGAGGATTCACCCTTCGAAGTGAGGAGACAGCAGGCCCCTTCCCCAGAGCCGCAGAGAGAACACGGGGTGCCAGGGCCGTGGCCTCGGATGTCTGCCTCCAGGACTGTGAGACAAGCAGCTTCTGCTGCTTCAAGCTGCACAGTTTGTGGTGATTTGTAGCTGTAGGAAAGGAATGCATATGAGTCTGAGCACAGTCAAGAGTTTTCTGCCTTTTTTTCTCTCGCACCTACTTATTTTTATCACCAGGATTCCTTTCTGGTGGCTCTATCACAATGATCACTTTATATACCATTGGTGAGGCCAGGAACAATCAAAATAGTAGACTTTAAGGAATGACAGTTTCTCTCTGCAGTAGGTAATCATTAAAATCAAGTAGAGAGATGTATTCAATATTTCATGTTGTGGAAATGATATCTCTTTGAGTGGGAAAGGCACGTTATCAAAGATTATATAATATTTCTTTTAAAATATACATGTATACAAGTGAAGTGAAGCGAAAGTTGCTCAGTCGTGTCTCTTTCTGACCCCATGGACTGTTTAGTCCATGGAATTCTCCAGGCCAGAATACTGAAGTGGGTAGCTATTCCCTTCTCCAGGGGATCTTCCCAACCCAGGGACTGAACACAGGTCTCCCAAATTGCAGGTGGATTCTTTACCAGCTGAGCCACCAGGGAAGCCCCTATGTATACAAAGATACTTAAAAATAAGTATGGAAAGGGATATGTCAGAAGGCAGGTAGGGGTTACCTTTGAGCCACAGGATTATGGATAATTTCTACATTCTTATTTACTAATAATTACTTTTCTGTTTCTCCAAAGAACATTTATTGTAAGATCCAAAGTTAAATATTGCTTCACAGAAGATTAATGCAGTTTATACTCAACTCCAGGATTTCCCAGGTGGTGTACTCGTGGAAAAACACCCACCTGCCGACACAGGAGACGGAAGGGATTCTGGTTTGATCTGTGGGTCGGGAAGGTCCCCTGGGGGAGGGCCGGGCAACCCACTCCAGCATTCTTGTCTGGAGAACCTCACGGATGGAGGAGCCTGGTGGGCTAGCGACACTCCACAGGGCAGCAAAGAACTGGACGCGCCTGAGGTGACTCGGCACTCACGCACGCCCTCAGCTGCGTCTCTTACGTGCTGAGCTTTTCTCTTTGGCTTTGTTTTAAACACAGAACTATGCAGTTCATCGGGTCACAAAGAGTTGGACACGACTGAGCGACTGGACTGAACCAACTGATGCTTTAAATTGGATTATCTTTTTCTTGCTTTAGCCAAAAAATCAGAAAGTTTGCTCTACTTGTAAAACAAGATTGTTCCAGTGACCAAATGAGAATATCCAACAGGAAGGTAAACACGCGTGCCATTTGTTGTTGCTGTTTGAACTTGGAACATTTGAAACACTTACACCCAATATGCTTGGAGACCTCCCAGTAAAGTAGATTGCGAGGCCCATCGTCTCTCCTTTTCTTGGAAATCACTAGAAAATGAACTGTTCCTGAGCACAGATCTCATGGAATGAACTTCCTCAAAAACCTGGCCTAAGTCTCATTTCCAAAGTCCTTGATCTGGAACGTGGGTTCTGCTAAGACTGAGTGACTTCACTGTCACTTTTCACTTTCATGCGTTGGAGAAGGAAATGGCAACCCTCTCCAGTATTCTTGCCTGGAGAATCCCAGGGACGGAGGAGCCTAGTGGGCTGCCGTTTTTGGGGTCACACAGAGTCAAACACGACTGAATCGACTTAGCAGCAGCTAAGATGTGGGCTCCATCTACCTCCGTTTATTTCTCTGCAGGCGGGACGCCCCCAGCCCTGGCCGGGCTTGTGGGCTGACTTTCAGTAACACAGCTTTTGCTTTCACCTTGCCACAGCCAGAAGTCTCCCTCCCACGCTTCCCTTCTTACCGCAGGTGTTTTCTTCCTCTTTTTAAAAACTGAAGTTTAGTTACTTTCCTAGGCTGTGTTAGTTTCAAGTGTACAGCCAAGTGTTATCTGTCTACTTTTCAGACTCTTTTCCGTTATAGCTTATTACAGGATGCTGAGTGCAGTTCCCTGTGTGTCCAGCAGGTCCTTGTGGCCACCTGTTTCATACATCCTGGTTTGCATACGTTGCCTTCAGACTCCTCACCTATCGCTCCGCTCCGTCACCTGTGGGGCTGCCCTGGGGGCTCAGGTGGTAAAGATCTGCGCGCAGTGCAGGACACCCGCGTTCTGTCACTGGGGGCGGAAGATCCCCTGGAGAAAGGAAGGGCAATCCACTCCAGCATTCTTGCCTGGAGGATCCCACGGACAGAGGAGCCTGGTGGGCTACAGTCTACGGGGTCACAGGAGTCAGACACGACTGAGACTAACACTTTCACTTCACTTTCCCCACCCCTCTATTTCCTTTCTACCACAGTGATTCTCACCCCCTTCTGAGTCATGGACAGAGTTGAAAATCTGTTGAAGACCACGGGTTCCTCCCTAGAAACATGTTCAGATGCACCAAATACGCACAATCTCAGGGTCTTTCTATGCTCCTTCAAGCTTGCCTGGTCCCCACGGCCGCTTGGTTAAGACTCTCTGGATTTGACTTCCACCCGCTGTATGACTCAAGTTGCATACAAGTCCCCTTTCTGTTCTGAGATATGTCTCAGTCCGTTTAGACCATATGAATTCTTCTTCATGCATTTTTGCCACTTTATGTTTGATAGGACTTATCACTAATTTTGCCTTCTCCCATTCATAGTAAATCCAGTGTTTGCCTTAATTCTCTCCTTGAGTACTGGGACACGTTTTTAAAGTTTCTGCTTGGAGGACGGTTGTCTTACAATGCTGTCCTGGTTCCTGTTGCACAGCGGTGTGAGTCAGCTGTGTGTGCCGATGTCCCCTCCCTCTTAAGCCTCCGTCCCACCCCCTCATTCCAGCCTCCACAGAGCACTGGGCCGAGCTGACAAGTCTGACAACTCTTTATATTTCCTACAGTGTCTAGAGAAAAGGTCCTTACCCACGATAGGTTCTTTTCAAATATTTGTTAATGCAAGGTTCCCTTCATTTTGAATTTTCTATATTTGCAATTTTGAAGTTTTAGATGTGATTTTAGAGTGAAGCCTAAAGCACTGATAAATGTATAGCAAACATTCGTGTAGTAGGGTGATGCAAACACCAGGTTTGGATGCAAACGGATCAGGGTTTAAACCTTAGCCACTTCCTAGCTTTATGAGCTAAGAATCTTAATTTCTCTTACCTTCCTTTCTGTGTGTAGAGATAATAATACATATACGCACTTTGCACAGTCAAGATTAAATGACTGTTTAAAGAAATTACCCAGTACCTCATGTGAAGGAGGCTCTAACAAACAATGGCTATTATGATTCTTTACAAAACACGCTGTTTCATTTTGCATCTAGCCGTTGCTCTTTCCAACTGGTAAGGGGAGGAGAAGTTCATTTTTTGGTTGTATTCCCAAGAATACAAGCTAAATGAATTTTCTTGGCTGTCTGCTATCATTTTGGTTATTAGAAAAATCTCCAATTTTCTGGGCATTCATATTTCTTTATTGAAAGGAAATTATTTTCTTTCCATCACCTGGCAAGAACTGAAGGTCATATTCACTTCTTTAATAAGAGACAGTACGACAAAAGAAAGAAAGAGGCGAAAGCAAAAGCTGATAACACATGCACTTCGCTGGCTTCTCTGTCATATACTTTCAGTTTTAGTTCTACAATTTTTAATGCTTTTTAGCGGGAGGATAATTACAATGGCGTTAGTCTCTGCTGCACAGCCTGAACCAGCTGTGAGTGCCCATGTATCCCCTGCTCTGGAGCCTCCCTCCAGTCTCTCGCTCCATCCCACGCTCGAGGTCAGCACAGAGCCCGGGGCTGAGATCCCTGGTTTAGGGCACTTCCCACTAGTGATCTGTGTCACACACAGCGGTGCACGCATGTTCCTGCTGTGCTCCCAGCTCGTCCCACCCTCTCCTCCCCTGCTGTGTCCACAGGTCCATTCTCCACATCTGAGCCTCTCTATTCCTGCCCTGCAACTCGGCTCATCAGCGCCACGTTTCTATTAAAAAAAAGCGAAAGATCTACAGTGAGGTGAACAGGGTATACAAGAAAGCTGAGACGCCACTAAGGAACCTCATGGAACCTTGACTGCTGCACTTTGTCATCGTTGTTTGCTTACCGGAATATACTTTACTTTTCGGAAACGATCTGTTCCCATTACATAAACTAAACCTCGGAAGAATGCACAGAGAAATAGGTTTGCTTATTTGTTGTTGTTTTGGTGCTGACGCTGCTCAGTGTGAGTGCCTTTTGCTTTGCATAAAGGAATTTCCTAGGCAAAGAAGGGCCCTGCGGTGCTGCTGTGGGATTCAAATAAGGGACACCGAGTCCCTGTCAGTCTACTGATGCCCTCATCGCTGCTACTGGATCCAAGCTTTGAAACTCGCAATGCTTTTTTAGTGTTAAAATCAGCAAAGAACTGTATGAAAATTGACAAGCTATGACATCATTCATAATTTGTTCTCTGTTCTTTAGTACAAAAAGCCCCACGTATTTTGATAAAGCTAACAGGGCCCAACTTGGATCCTCTGGGTAGGGCCTCTGGTGTCAGATCAGGGTCATTGTGTCAATTTCACTTTGAGCCCTTCTGATTAATTTTTTTTCAAAACTGTACCATACTTATTTATTAAAGTATAGTTTATTTGGAGAGGGCAATGGCAACCCACTCCAGTACTCTTGCCTGGAAAATCCCATGGACGGAGGAGCCTGGTAGGCTGCAGTCTATGGGGTCACTAAGAGTCAGACATGACTGAGCGACTTAGCAGCAGCAGCAGCAGCATAGTTTATTTACACTATTGCATTAGTTCCTGCTCCACAGCAAAGTATCCGTTATGCATATACCCCCTCTTTATGTTCGCAGATAGGTCATTAATGGAGCAGATTTCCCTGCGCTGTAAAACGCTGTAGGCCCTTATCAGTTACATAGGGCAGTGTGTGTATGTCAATCCCAATCTCCAAACTCACGCCCGCACCCACCGCACTTTCCCCGTTAAGCATGATTTTGGTCTCCACATCTGTGACTGTTTCTATCTTGTAAAGAAGTTCATTTGTACCATTTTTTAGATTCCATATGTGTCTAAGTGATGTCATATGGTGTCTGTCTGACTTCACTCACTGTGAGAACCTCTAGGTCCGTCCATGTTGCTGCGAATGGCATTACTGTGTTCTTTCACATGGGTGATGCTCCGTGTGTCTATGTGCTGCATCCTCCTCGGTTCCTGTCCGTGGACACTCAGACTGCTTCCGTGTCCTATTAGCGTAACGCTGCAGCGAGCCCTGAGGCGAGAGTGTCATTCCTCTGGAGATACATGTGCGTGCATATACGTGCCCAGGAGTGGGGCTGCAGGGTCATATGGTGGCTCTGCTTTTAACTTTTAAAGAGGTGTCTATACTGTTCTCCATAGTGGCTGTGCCACTTTCCATTCCCACCACCTGTACAAGAGGGTTCCATTCTCCCCACATGCTCCCCGGCCTTTATTGCTTGTAGACTTTTGGACGATGGCCGTTTTGGCAAGGGTAAGGTGATTCTCACTGTAGTTTTGATGTGCACTGGTCTAGTAATTAGTGATGCTGAGCGTCTTTCATGTGTTGTCTGGCCATCTGCAAGTCTTCTTTGGAGATGTGTCTGTTTAGATCTGCTCGTTTTCTGATTGGGTTGTTTTTCTGATATTGAACTGCATGAGCTGTTTGTATATTTTGCAGATTAATCCCTTGTCAGTTGCTGCTTCTGCAGATATTTCTCCCATTGTCTTTGTTGTTGTTGTTTTTTTTTTTTGGTTTTCTTTGCTATGCAAAAGCTTCTAAGTTTAATGAAAATCTCATTTATTTTTGGGTTTATTTTCATTATTCTAGGAGGTAGATGGAGAAGGAAATAGCAACCCATTTCAGTATTCTTGCCTGGAGAATCCCATGGACAGAGGAGCCTAGTGGGCTACAGTCCATGGGGTCACAAAGAGTCAGACTCAACTGAGTGGCTAACACCCAGGAAGTAGACTAAAAATGATATTGCTGCATAAATGTTTTCCTCTGAGTTTTATAGTGTCTGGCCCACATTTAGGCCTGTAACCCATTTTTCTGTATGATGTTAGGGAGTGTTCTAATTTCATTCTTTTACATGTTCAGTTTCCCCAGCACCACTTACTGAATAGGCTGTCTTTTCCACATCATATATTCTTGCTTCTTTATCATAGATTACGTGACCATAGGTGCAAGGGGTTTATCTCTGGGCTTGCTTTCTAGTTCTATTGACCAGTATTTCTGATATTTTAATGACTGTAGGTTTGTAGTATAATCTGAGTCAGGCAGCCTGATTCCTCCAGCTCTGTTTTTCTTTCTCATGATTGCTTTGACTCTTCATGGTCTTTTGTATTTCCATACAAATTATAAATTTTTCTGTTCTAATTCTGTGAAAAATGCCATTGGTAGTTTGAGTGGGGATTGAATTGAATCTGTAGATTGCTTTTGGTAGCATAGTTATCTTAACAACATTTATTTTTCCAACCCAAGAACATGGTATATATCATCTCTCCATCTGTTTGTGTCATCTTTGATTTCTTTCATCAGTGTATTATAATCTTCTGAGTATAGGTCTTTTTGCCTCCTTGTTGAGGATTTTTGTGTCTATATTCATCAGTGATATTGGACTGTAATTTTCTCTTTGGTTTTGTAATATCTTTGTCTGGTTTCGGTATCAGGGTGTTGATTGCTTCATAGAATGAGCTTGAGAGTTTTGCGTCTTCTGCAATTTTTTGGAAGAGTTTCAGCAGGATAGGTATTAACTCTTCTCTAAATGCTTGATAGAATTTGCCTGTGAAGCCATCTGGTCCTGGACTTCTGTTTGTTGGAAATTTTTTAATCAGTTTCAATTTTAGTACTTGTGATTGATATGTTCATATTTTCTGTTTATTTGGTTCAGTCTAGCAAATTTGTTTCTTCTAAGAATTTCTCCATTTTTTTCTAGGCTGACTATTTTATTGGTGTAGAGCTGAAGTAGTCTCTTATGATCCTTTGTATTTCTGTGGTGTCTGTTGTAATCTTTTTAATTCTAATTTTACTGAGTCCTATCCCTTGTGATTCATTTCAGTTCAGTTGCTCAGTCACGTCCGACTCTTTGACACCCCTTGGACTGCAGCATGCCAGTCCTCCCTGTCCATCACCAACTCCTGGAGTCTACCGGAACTCACGTCCACTGAGTTGGTGATGCCATCCAACCGTCTCATCCTCTGTCGTCCCCTTCTTCTCCTGCCTTCAATCTTTCCCAGCATCAGGGTCAGTTCTTCACATCAGGTGGCCAAAGTATTGGAGTTTCGGCTTCAGCATCAGTCCTTCTAATGAATATTCAGGACTGATTTCCTTTAGGACAGACTCGTTTGATCTTCTTGCAGTCCAAGGGACTCTCAAGAGTCTTCTCCAATACCAAAGTTCAGTTAAAACATTTTTTACAATCATTTTTATTGAAGTGTAGATTTACAACGTTGTGCTAATTTCTGCTGCACAGCAGTGATTCAGACGTTACAGATACCTACATTCTGTTTAATATCCTCTCCATCACGGCTTCTCACAGGCTACTGAATGTAGATCTGTACAGTAGGACCCTGCCGTTTATCCATTCCCCAGGCAGAGTCTGCATCTGCTCACCCCAGACCTCCCCTCCACCTTGGCAACCACGTGTCCGTTCTTCACTCCCCTCCACCTTGGCAACCACGTGTCCGTTCTTCACTCCGCTCCACCTTGGCAACCACGTGTCCGTTCTTCACTCTGCTCCACCTTGGCAACCACGTGTCCGTTCTTCACTCCCCTCCACCTTGGCAACCACGTGTCCGTTCTTCACTCCGCTCCACCTTGGCAACCACGTGTCCGTTCTTCACGTCTGTGAGTCCGTTTGGCAGCTGAATTCATTTGTGTCATAGTTTATATTCCATATAAGTGATATCATATGGTATTTGTCTTTCTAGAGATTAGTCTGGTAGTCTCTAGGTCCATCCACATTGCTACAAGTGGCGTCATTTCATCATTTGACAGCTGAGTGGTGTCCATTGTATAGACAGACCCTGTGTTTTTTCCCGTTTATCTGTTGATGGACATTTAGATTGTCTCTGAGTCTCAACTATTGCTGCTATGGCAGCAGATGGCTAATTTTATGTGCCGATTTGACTAGGCCGTGGGATGCCCAGACACCTAATCCAATACAAACACCACGAGGGTGTTTCTAGTGAAGTTAGCATTTGAACGGGTAGATGGAATGATATTCAGGTTTCAGCTCTTCACAAACTGGAATATGTTCTGTCACTGATGAGAAGCCAGGAGAACATTCCCTTCCAAGCTTCCTTACTATGGAGAGTCTTCTGTACCTGTTGGCTTGATTTTTTGAAGTTAATAACACATTAGTGAAGATCATCCAGCTTTCAAACTCATTGTATCATTGAGATCTCTTGATTCTTCTTTCCCTGTCTTTGGACCTGATGCTCCCTTGATCTATTTCACAGTGGTGATAAGAGCCTTTTAGCCTTGTTTCTATGGGAGGCAGTATCGCATGGTGATTGGGAGGGCAGACTTAGCTTGCCTGTGTTTAAATTCCAGCTTTATCATTTACCAGGTGTGTGATTTGGGCAGTTTACTTGACTCTTCTGATTCCATTTCCTTATTATTCCTTTCTATCCGAAAAATAAAAGGGATTCACCTTACAAGGTTGATGCTTATAAAGAACTTAAAGCAATGTCTGTCACACTCTATAAAAATGAGCTAGTATCACTCTTCCAGAAAAGGTCTTCTATTTTCTAGACTGGTAATATCCTTCCGACATCTCTTTACCAAGCCAAAATTTGATCGCTTACCCTCCAGCCCATCATCCCTGCCATGCTGCTGCCCTCAGCTGACATTTATTCTACGATGGCCTAATCTTTTTTTAATGATTTTTTATGGCCTAAACTTGATGGGCCGAAAAATAAGGAATATATTTACTATAATGCTAAATCTTATTTATAAGGTAGTCTCTGTTTTTCCAATGGGAAACAAAAGAGTCAGGGATCAGTCTTACCACATGCATATAATGAAGAAAATACTAGAGTCCACATTTCACGACCCCTGGGCTGGCACTTTATCTAAATTATTCTGCTTCTCAGAGCTTTACTAGCATTTGTTCTTTACGGGCAGACACTGTGCCCTGCTTTTATATTTCCAGACAGGGGCGAGAAACAAGGTCTGCGCTGTTCTTACTGAGCATTTGTACAGATGAACAGAACGATTCTGACGGGAACTCAGGGAAAGCAGTAAAGCTGAGAGAGAGGTGACATTCTTTCTGAGGTAAATGTCAGTGGCTCTGACTTCGTCTCAAAATTTAATTATTGTTCTGCGGTCTCATTTATAAGGGAATGCCTGACAAAATTATGCTTGGATAATCCAACGGCAGGCTTTTCCATTCTCTGTGTCGGCTCAGGAATGCTCCTCCGACCCTGGAGTGTGGGCCGTTGACACCCTCGGTAGTCATCCATGTTTTCCATTCTGTGACTACTCCTCTTCCAACTTCCATTCTTCCCGGCTATAGGACCCGGAAGTGCTTCTCAACTCTCTTGATCATTTACCCTCCCTAGCTGCTTGTTGTGAACTTAACTGCCTCCCCCTCCCCAAAGTTCCTATGTTGAAGCCATAACCACCAGTACCTCAGAAAGGGACGATCTTTGGAGATAAGACCTTTAAAGAAGTGATTAAGTTGAGATGAGGCCACGAGGGTGGGCCCAAGTCCATTCTGACTTCTGTCCTTGTAAGTTGAGGGAATTCAGACATATGGAGCAGAGAAGGCAATGGCACCCCACTCCAGTACTCTTGCCTGGAAACTCCCATGGACGGAGGAGCCTGTAGGCTGCAGTCCATGGCGTCGCTGATAGTTGGACACGGCTCAGTGACTTCACTTTCACTTATCACTTTCATGCATTGGAGAAGGAAATGGCAACCCACTCCTGTGTTCTTGCCTGGAGAATCCCAGGGACAGCGGAGCCTGGTGGGCTGCTGTCTATGGGGTCACGCAGAGTCAGACGTGACTGAAGCGACTTAGCAGCAGCAGCAGCAGCAGACATATGGAGAGATGCCAGGGGCCCACGGGCACAGAAGGAAGACCGTGAGAACAGGCAGGAAGAGGACGTCCATCTTCGAGTCAAGGAGAGACCCCTCAGGGGGAACCAATCCTGACGGTACCTTCATCTCTAACTTCCTGTCTCCTTGATTGCCTCCTTCTCTTTGTGAGGAAAATAGATTTCTGTTGTCTTAGCTGCTCTGACGGTGGTATTTTTTCCTATAGCAGCCCTGGGGAACTAATTCAGTACTCCATTTAGGAAACTGCCAACTCTTGCACCAAATTCAACTGATCGTCCAAACCCCGCCTCGGTCCCTTCTAGAACAGCTCAGCTTGACAGTGTCCCTGGCTGAGTCTCCAAGTCCACATACTCCTACAGCAAGATACAAATGGCCACATTTTGCCAGACCAAGTCAACCCTCTGGAGTCCACCTCCCACAGTCAACAAACTGAAGAACAGGTGAGAACCCTGATTTATTTGATTTCCAATCTTGGCGGGGGTGGGGGGGGTCAGCAATCTAAAATGGCCATATGAATGGGAGCAGACTGTGATTATGTTCTCCTTCAGCTTGAACAGCACCCTTCCCAATTCTGTTTTTACTTCTCTCTTGAATGTCTAAAGACGTCTGCAATGGGTCAAGGAGTTTTTAGTTCCAAACTGTCTGAAGAAGGCAAGGGCATCTGTGGTTTTCTAGAGCTGCTGTAACAGAGTGTACCACGAACTGGGTGGCTTAACACAACAGAAATTCTCTTGCAGTTTTCTGGCTGGAAGTCTGAAATCGAGGTGCTAGTAGGGCTGTGCACTCTGAAGGCTCCGGGGAGAACCCGTCTCTGCCTTCTCCTTGCTTCCAGCACCGCTGGCACTCTTTGGCATGCCCTCAGTTGTAGACACACAGCTCTCTCTGCCTCTCTACGTCGCTGTATGTCTCTGTCCATGCCTCCTCTCCCCTTCTCATAAGGACACCAGTCATATTGCACCAAGGGTCCTCACTACTCTAGCATGGTCTCATCTTAACTAGTTACACTTGCAGTAACCTTATTTCCAAATATTCTGAGATTCCAATGAGAACGAAAACCCAGTACAGTATCTAAAAAGAGTGATCCCAGATACTGACAGATGATTGAGAAAATCTGAGAGTTTTTTTTTTTTTCTCAGTATTTGAACAGTTGTAATATCTTGTATATCTAACTCTAGTTTGGGAAGGGGCCATAAAAAGGTATTCAACATTGTCTGGACAGAGAATGAGACAGTGTTTATAGTTAAGAAAAGTGCTGGTTCAGGAAATGACTAGAAAGTTTTCTGCAATCTCTCTATTAAAAAAATTCTTTATATAATAATTATAAAAGTTAACCCTAGTTTAACTGTTAAAACTAATCATTAAGGTCAATTCTGGGGCATTTACGTGCTAAGTCTTAGGTAAGTGTCAAAGCAAATCTCTAGTGACCTAGGGGTGACTGTTCTTCCCCAGTGTAAGACCGCTGGAGCAACTAATTGGAATTTTTTGAACCCTAGGGCTCCCTGTGAGACCTGCTAACTCATACTTCCCAAACTGAGTTAAATTCAGAGGATGCTACTGGAAGATACTTTTTCCTTGAGAAAACTTACACACTAGTTCTAAATGGTGCATTTTAATCTTTGCCAAAATCATTCATCATGGACAGTCATTATGCCTGAATGTCTTCTAACTCAGAAACAGCTTTCCTCTGATCCAGCATCTACCTTAAGCAAACAGAGTTGGGGGTTCATAGAAGAGGTCCTTTAAGCATGCACTTAGAAGTTCTGTAGAGGCCCCTTAAAACACCATGCATCTGTTAGTGAAGTGTTCACTGGAACTTTCCTCATTACACACACGGGAGTTGTCCCCATTTTCTGGTACAGAGAAGCCTTCCCCTGCAAAGTGTTCACCAGAACTTTCCTCATCACACACACAAACAGCTGTCTTCAGTTTCTGTACAGAGAAGCCTTCTCCAGCGAAGTGTTCACTAGAACTTTCCTCATCACACACACAAACAGCTGTCTCCAGTTTCGGTACAGAGAAGCCCTCTCCAGGCCAGCTCATGGAAGGCTCCTCAGGTTTTCTCTGCTTGGTTTCCTGCTTTGTCAGTGCCCGGCTCCCTCCCATTCCCTGATGGCTCAGAAGGTAAAGAATCTGCCCACAATCCGGGCCGACCTGAGTTTGATCCCCGGGTCAGGGAAGATCCCCTGGAGAGAGAATGGCTACTCACTCCAGTATTCTTACCTGGAGAATCCCGTGGACAGAGGAGCCTGGCTCTAGTCTGTGGGTCCCAAAGAGCTGGACATGGCTGAGGGACTAACACACACATGCCCCTCCCGTTGTACCAGTATCTTTTCAGCCGCTCTCTAATTCATTCTTTTGGACAATGTTTATATGTAGCAATTGTTCTTTTTAATGAAAAGATTGCAGGTGGGAGGAGAAGGGGACGACAGAGGATGAGATGCTTGGATGGCATCACCGACTCGATGGACATGGGTTTGGGTAAACTCCAGGAGTTGGTGATGGACAGGGAGGCCTGGCGTGCTGCGGTTCATGGGGTCGCAGAGTCGGACACGACTGAACGACTGAGCTGAACCCTGGCAGAGCTGAACTGATGTCCAAGTCTGCCTCACTGAGGGCACCTGGTGCCCCAGCCCTCCTCCTGAGTCACCACGTCCCCTAAACTCTCCGCAGTGTCTGCGCCTCCTCACCCTATCACTCTTCAGCTGACGTTCGTCGTCGGCTCCACCTGGGAAACGGAATTACTCCCACTGGGCCACTTATTGCTGTTAAAGGTCTCTTCATTCTTTTCTCCACACCCTTTCCTCCTGCTCTCCCAACTTGTGAGTCTGTTCCTTGGCTGCCTACTCTATTTCTCATGCTTTTAAATAATGGCCCAAAGTACCCATTAGTTGAACACGTATTTATTAAGCACCTACAATGTATCATGCATTTTCCTGGATATTGGCAACAAGACCATCGTCCCAGTTCTTGTGGAAATGAGACCTAAGACTCTGAACCCTTCCTAAGTGATTTCCCATAGCTTTAGTTATTTTCTATGAGTTAATAACTCCTAGATTAACATATCAAGTCTTGCACAAACCACTATTGAGAGCTAGACACATACTTTTATGTGCTTGGAACACCCTCTAATTCAATGTCTCAAAATTAACGTATTTTTACTATCTACTCTAATAGTGCCTATAGTGAACGGCACTGTTGGCAAAGGGAGAGGCCCCTGCATTCTGCTCTCATGCTCATCCCTGCAAACTGGCATTCACGGCTGGCAACTGTACCTCCAAAATAATGCCCAGGCTTGATTCCTCCCATTAAGGGGCTATATTCTATTGCAACTGTTTACTTTTAAGCCTTCATAATCTGCATTTTTTCCAACTGCTTTTTAACTGGTGTCCCATCTCTAGGTCCAGTCTCTCTGTATGGTTCTGTCAGGTGGAACAGGGAAAAGGAGTCCAAAATGGCGGTGGCTACAGACAAGGAAGGGAAAAGCCTGCGAAAATGAAACAAAAGAAGGTCCGAGGACCGGAGTGAGGACCTCAGGTGAAACAAACAACAGTCCTGGCGGGCCCAGTTTACACAGGACAGGCCCGGGAGAGAGACATATAAGCAGGAGCCAGAGCCAGCTCGCTCTCTCGCGCACGCGCGTGTGCACACTGCGGCGCTCTTCTCCTCGTGTCTTTGGATCAATGTGCCCTCGTGCCTCGAAGATGGATTTTCCCGCTCTCTTCCAAATAAAATAGAGCTGTAACACTGAGCTGTAGCACTGATTTGTCTAAGAGCTCTAACATGGTCCATTTGAGACCCGAGAGCTCTAACACGGTCTATCCAAGACCTGGGAGCTGCGACACGCCGAGGGGGCTTTAACGCCCGTCACTCCAGATCTTTGTTGTGACAAAGAACCGAGGAGCATACACTCGAGTGACAGTTCCACATCTAGCATCGGAATAAAGGTGAAATTGTAAAAAGGACCTTAGACTTTAAAACACCACCATGTAGAAGGTGAAACAGTTCAGTTCAGTTGCTCAGTCATGTCCGACTCTTTGCGACCCCACGAATCGCAGCACGCCAAAGGTGAAACGAGTAAACTACGATGTCAGAGAATATGACACATGAAGAACTGCACATCCACAAGAAAACAGTGACCTCAGAGGGAAACAGAAAGAATGGGCCAGGAATTTCCCAGAAGACCATCAGTGACCAATAACTGTATGAAAGACATTCAACCTTGTGGGTAGGTAGGGAGACAAACCACAGAGATTCCATTTCACACTTACCATGTTAGCAGACAATTTAGGTTAATTAGTGTCAAGTACCATTTGCATAAGAAACAACAAGTCCTCACTGCTGCTGGTGGGCATGTAAATGGACTTTTCTGAGTGTAAGCACTTAGAAAAAAAATTTCCTAGCAAAACTGAAGGTGTGTATAACCTCCCCACTCCAGCCGCTCCACAGATACTCTATACTTTGCACATACATGAGAAGACCATGCACAGAAGCATTATTCATAAAAGTGGAAATAAGCCAAATGTAATCAACTGTAAAATGATGAAACTAAGAACAGTATATCCTATCGGGAGAATTCTACTCAGAGTATATCCTTACAAGGGAATTTCAAAAACATTATCAATTAAGTCACAAAAGACTCCACATAGAATAATTCCGTTTATAGAACTTCACAAATGGGCAAAAGCAACACAGACATTTAGGGGTATCCATTTGGGAGATGAACGCAGTATTTAGCATTCTGGTCTCTCTGGGCTAGAGGAAGGGAAATGCAGTCAGCGGAGCCAGGTAGGGGACTTCAAGGTGTAATGTCCATTCTGATGTAGACTGTGCCTGTGATTCCATTTAATCTGCTGTAATGCCAATTTTTTATGGGGAAAAAAGTAGATCATCAACTTCCGTTTGCTGTATTTCCTGTCAGTTTAACATCATCAGCCATGAGCTGTGTGCTGGTTCTATCACTCACACACACACACCCGCACACACACACACACACAGCCACACACCATAGTTTAACTCACACACACACACACCCACACCCCACCATAGTTTATTCCCTTTAGGCTGCTTTTTCATCATGCAAAAAATTATTTACTTTCAGTCTGCTCTGATTTTGCAACTGCTTCTTCTCTTTCTTAAAATGTCTCTTTCTCCCCCATTTTCTCACTGTTGGGGAAGTCACTTTAACGGACATCATCCAAAGACTCTTCTGAACCCCGAGAGGCAGGGTGGCTCCCTCCCTCTTTTGACTCCACTGCACTCTTCAGTTCTCTTTCACTGCTTCCCCTAAATCATATTAAAGCTACTCGTGTGACTTCATATCATGAGTACAGAGATATTAACTCTTGTCTATCTCTTTATAAAATTCTCATTTTTACTCTGGCACTTGGTAAGTGTGACTCAAATTATTTTATTTGAAGAAAAATGAAAATTATTGCAACATTTGAGGCATAATATTATCAAGTTCTTTTTTGTATAGTGATGCAAAATACACTGTTATTTACAGCAGAAAACTTGCAAGATACACAAGCAGTGAATTTAGAATAATACAAATAAGGTTACAAAAAATCAGATAATGTCAGGGACCAGAGTGTTTGGCCAAAAAAGTAGATACATGATCAAAATCTTACTCAGAAGACAGAGGGAAAATTTGAAAAGGTCAGAGATTTGGTACTTTCAAATCCATAATTATCTGTTTAAAATGATGGCGCAAGACAAACTCTTTAAGATAACAAACTAGAACATTGTTCATAAAGACTGGGACTTGAATTTCTGATTGCTGAAAACTAAAGAAAAGAAAAAACCATCAAAGAGTAAATCCTTGAGGAAGGAAGTGAGTAGTGCTGAGATGGGGATAGGAGTCCCCACCATCAGTAGAAATTACAATTTTTCCCAGACCAAGAGAGCAATATTTTTATCACCTGATGCGAAGAGCTGACTCTTTGGAAAAGACCTTGGTGCTGGGAAGATTGAGGGCAGGAGGAGAAGGGGGTGAAATGCTGGGAAGATTGAGGGCAGGAGGAGAGGGGTCGACAGAGGACGTGATGGTTGGATGGTGTCCCTGACTCAACGGGCATGAGTTTGAGCAGCCCTGGGAGATAGTGAAGGACAGGAAGCCAGGAGAGGTGCAGTCTATGTGGTCAGAGAGAGCCAGACATGATGTGGCTACTGAGCAAGACCGCAAGTGTGTCCAAGGAAATAAGAGAAGGGATTCTAGAGGGCATTCTGCGCCCCTGAGGTGGAAGGGTTGATCCTTAACTCATCACAAAAAAATCCGTCAGTTTCCTCATGTAGAAAATTGAATAGCTTTTACATAATGCAACGCACAGGTAGGACACTGGTTGATTTCCATGATGAGACAGTATTCCAGCTCCCCTGATGAGAGGATACTCCAGCTCCTAGACTAACTTAAACTATTTGATTTTCAATTATTGTATCTACTTAGTTAAAAAAGACTTTGTTTCAGGTGACCTAGTAACTTACCTTCAAAATCTGAAGATTTGCAACAGATGATGTTTATTTTAATGTACATTTATTATAAAAGCTATTAGGAACAAGAAAGTCCCCAAGTATTTCTGTAATGACAGCATCTTCAAGCATTCTTTTCATAGGAAACAATACCAATTTGATACGTTTGTTTTGAAGCAGAGTTATTCCTAAAGGAGTACATCTTAACAGATATTATCCCAAGAAAAAAAGCAATTTGTCACTCACTGTGTGGTGGCAGGCTACATACAGTCCAAGGGGTTGCAAAGGGTTGGACATGACTAAGTGACTTAGCATGTATGCACAGACACAAATGAAACTTACTTTGCAATGATCATTTTGCAACATATATTTACATCAAATCATTAAGCTGTACACCTAAAATGAATACAATGTTATATGTCAGTTATATCTCAAGAACACAAAAGGAGCCTAAAAATAGCACTCTGTTTCTTGAAATCATATGACTTTAAAAAGATAACCTACAAATGATAAAACAGGAAACCTACATAAATGTCTTTTCATTCCCTTTACTAACCTACTCTTCTACAACATGAACAACACGTGTCAGTATGCTGAACAGTACTGAAAAGAGAACCGATAAATACGATTACATTATTCTCAGCTGACTTCCTCAATGCCTTTTCAGACGGCATCTTTCTATTCCCCCCAGTTCAGGTTTGCAATGAATCTACTCCAAGCACAGGCTCCTGTTCATTGCAGGGGACACAGCACCAGTGAGGGGCTCATAAAGTAAGTGCTGCTGCTCCTGGGGGTTTAGTGGGTGCACATCAAAAAAGCGTCGGTAGTTGCTTGTGCTTTTACAGCCTCTCAGTGGAAGTTAACAGTGGCCAAAGGGACTAACTTTATTTTGCTTTTAAAAGAAGACATGAACACATCTCTTCTGAAACTCATGGACCACGTCGATAGAGCTGATGAGGGACGAATTAAAAAAAAAAATTCAACACCTTGTTGACAAGGCTCTGAGGGAATCTACCCAGGAAGGTATTCTCTTTTTCTTCCTCCTTTTTCTTTCACATTCTGAGATTCATAAACAGCAATTCAGTTTGACCCACTGAATTAATTTCTAACATTCTCACTGGAGTACCCAAGAGAGCTGTGGCCATGACCAATTTGGTGTAACTACTCATATCATCAAAACCTCCCAGGGGCATGCTTGCATGAGGCCTCAAGACCTGCTCTAGAAAACAATCTGCTTTAGTTATAGACAATGATGTTTGGACACTGCACCCAAATGGGAGATTGGATCATTTAGCACTCTAAGGATTATTCCACAGCTACAGACAGCATCTCAAACCCCGACATGCCAATAAAAGGCATGACACAAGACCCAATAAAAGGATCACACAAAGGCTGAACAGGATAGATGTGACAAACGCTTACCTGATACTGAACAAGTTCCAACAGAGTTGTAGGCAATTTGTGACTGCTTGGTAAATATTTAGTAGCTAGCTTGTGGTGCCTATATCTGAATTTAAGATTAAAAAAATACTAGGATGTGAAATATGCAGAAAGCCTGTCACGCCCAGTCTTGAGTTTATAGGTTGTGTTTTGCTCATTCATTTTTATGGAAGTTTTGTCTGGGTTTATTCTTGAGCTATGGTGGAAGGACAAAAGAGCCTACCTGCTTATTTTCTCCTTTGGTATTACAAAATGTAGGCACCGAAATTTAAACTCACTTTTAGTATAGCTGAGTTAGCCCCACTGATATATAGACTGTCTCCAAGGTATACTTTATATCCAGCTGGGAAATAAAACATTGAAAGTGTTTTATAAGATGTGATGATAGAATAATAAAAATTATTCTTAAGATAGTATCAGTTCTCTAGATGAGAAACTTGGGAGATATTTTCTTACCTCTGTCATATAAGGTGAGGTAAGGTGAGGTGAAGTCGCTCAATTGTGTCCGACTCTTTGCGACCCCATGGACTGTAGCCTACCAGGCTCCTCTGTCCATGGGATTCTCCAGGCAAGAATACTGGAGTGGGTTGCCATTTCCTTCTCCAGGGGATCTTCCCGACCCAGGGATCGAACCCAGGTCTCCCGCATTGGAGGCAGACGCTTTAACCTCTGAGCCACCAGGGAAGCCTCCTCTGTCATATAATGGATGTTTATCACAGGTTAGAAGAACAAGAGTTCTAGTAAATTTATTTGAGCGATTTGGTCTGTCTTTCTGGAAATGTGTGCAGCCTCAAAGTTTGAGAAGTGTTTCACGTTAGTTAGAAATCTGAGATGCCGGACTTCTACTTTTGGAAAGATGTAACAAAAGTGCCTTCTCCTAATGTTCTGCCTAAGGACAACTAGAAACTCTAGACATTTTGTTTAACAAGCACAAGAAGACTTTGAGAGGTGGAGGGAAGTCAGATCACCTGAAGTCTTTGGTCCCAAGAAATGACACAATGGTGAGCTTCTTGGGGTTTTGGTCTTGGGTAACCTAGATCAACATGAACTATGAATTTCCACATGTTCAAGCTGGTTTTAGAAAAGTCAGAGGAACCAGAGATCAAATTGCCAACATCCTCTGGATCATAGAAAAAGCAAGAGAGTTCCAGAAAAAACATCTACTTCTGCTTTATTGACTATGCCAAAGCCTTTGACTGTGTGGATCACAATAAACTGTGGAAAATTCTGAAAGAGATGGGAATACTAGACCACCTGATCTGCCTCTTGAGAAACCTATATGCAGGTCAGGAAGCAGCAGTTAGAACTGGATATGGAACAACAGATTGGTTCCAAATAGGAAAAGGAGTACGTCAAGGCTGTATATTGTCACCCTGCTTATTTAACTTCTGTGCAGAGTACATCATGAGAAACGCTGGGCTGGAAGAAGCATAAACTGGAATCAAGATTGCCGGGAGAAATATCAATAACCTCAGATATGCAGATGATACCACCGTTGTGGCAGAAAGTGAAGAGGAGCTAAAAAGCCTCTTGATGAAAGTGAAAAAGTTGGCTTAAAGCTCAATATTCAGAAAAGGAAGATCATGGCATCTGGTCCCATCACTTCACGGGAAATAGATGGGGAGACAGTGGAAACAGTGGCTGACTTTATTTTTTGGGGCTCCAAAATCACTGCAGGTGGTGATTGCAGCCATGAAATTAAAAGACGCTTACTCCTTGGAAGGAAAGTTACGACCAACCTAGATAGCATATTCAAAAGCAGAGACATTACTTTACCAACAAAGGTCTGTCTAGTCAAGGCTATGGTTTTTCCAGTGGTCGTATATGGCTGTGAGAGTTGGACTGTGAAGAAAGCTGAGCGCCGAAGAATTGATGCGTTTGAACTGTGGTGTTGGAGAAGACTCTTGAGAGTCCTTTGGACTGCAAGGAGATCCAACCAGTCCGTCCAAAAGGAGATCAGTCCTGGGTGTTCATTGGAAGGACTGATGCTGAGGCTGAAACTCCAATACTTTGGCCACTTCATGTGAAGAGCTGACTCATCGGAAAAGACTCTGATGCTGGGAGGGATTGGGGGCAGGAGGAGAAGGGGACGACAGAGGATGAGATGGCTGGATGGCATCATGGACTTGATGGACATGGACATGAGTTTGAGTGAACTCTGGGAGTTGGTGATGGACAGGCAGGCCTGGAGTGCTGCAGTCCATGGGGTCGCAAAGAATCGGACACGACTGAGCGGCTGAACTGAACTGAACGTAGATCTGGAGCTGGAGAAGCAACTGAGAAACATGGATGAGATGAGCTATTTGAAAAGCTCCAACAAAAGCCTGCTCTCTCAAGCCAACACACCACAAAAGGGACAGCCCAGCAAGAGAGAGAACCTGTAAACAATCACCCTACCTCCACAGCACCCAGCGGTGATGAGCAACAGAGAGCCCGCCTCCTCCCCACCACTGGTTGTGGTCAAGAAAGCCTCATAGAGAAGCAGGAGTTTCACCGCTGCCCAACGCTAACAAAACCAGTCCCTCTCCAAGACCCCTCTGCCTCAACCCTAGGTAAAAAAAAGGAAGAAAGAAAGAAAAAGTACTCCTGGCCAGGTATCGGCTGAGGTCTAGTGAGGAACCAAAACTCTTCCCGCCCCACTCCAAACCCCCTTGGGCTGTGGAGGCCAAGGGGAGGGTCTGGTCCTCCACCCTCACTGGTCATAAATGCTCCCCTTCTTCCCCCAATACCCTGATGGAGGGGTGTCACGGGAAGCCAGACCAAAGAGAAGGTAAAATAAGATTCAGAGTTCCATACTTAACGCCCTTACAGAGAATCAGGAAAATCACAACTTAGATGAGCATGAGATAGTCAGCAGGCGACAACGCCAGGATGAAGGAGAACTCAGAGTTCTTGGATAAAATCTGTAAAGCAAGTGTTATGAAAGTGTTTCAAAAAGCGATTACAAACACACTGGAAACATGTGAACACCAGTAAAGAATCTGGAAATATAAAGAACCCCATGGGATATTTGAGAAGCGAAAAGTACAACTGAAAATTTACAAACACATTGGATGGGCTCAAGAGGAGAATAAGACAAAGAATTAATGATCATGAAGGACAGAAGGATATAGCCCATCTGAAAAACAGAGAACACACAGAAAAAGTGAGTGAACAGAATTATGGGGACTTGATGGACTCTAAGAAACATCTAACATTCACGTCACTGGAAATTCAGAAATTGGGGAGAAAGATTTGACTGAAAAATATTCAAAGAAATGACATCTAAAAACTTCCACAGTTTGGTTCCACAGTGACCTTAAATTTAGGTGCCTACACTTTTTATACCAAAGGAGAAAATAACCAGATGAAAAGAACTCTTCTCTTTTCCCTTACATGACAAATGGCTGATTTAAACAGATTGTTTCAATTGCATTTGCTTCTTTTGAGGTTAGCCTCAGCCTGTTTCAGTCGTAACATTTTCATGGTGTTCTTTCCGCTGCCTGCTGCTGCTAAGTCACTTCAGTCATGTCCGACTCTGTGCGACCCCAGAGGTGTCAGCCCACCAGGCTTCCCTGTCCCTGGGATTCTCCAGGCAGGAACACTGGAGTGGGTTGGAATTTCCTTCTGCTGCCTAAGCCCCATTAATTCAAGATGAGCTATGCTTATGGGATACATGAAAATAAAGTATAAGTCTGTTGATAAGACTGGTGTTCAGTCCCCTCTGCATGGAGCTGGGGTGGGTGCAGCCATAAATGAACACGCTGAGTATGGATTCTGACCAAACCTGACTGAGTACCTCGCCCACCTCAGGTGCCCCCTCTGGGCTGTGCCACACCTGGGGTTCTGCATCTCCCTGGAACTCCAAGTTTTCAGCCGAATGATACAAAACACCAAGAATGCTCTGTATAGCAATTTAAATGGATTTGGAAATATAAGAAGAAAAACATTTAAACAGAAAAACCCAAGGCAGAGGTCATGACCTAGAAATAAACACAACCTATGGCTCAGAAAAACAAGCTGAAAATTTAGAACAGCGATAAAACAAATATGAGATTTTTATTTCTACACTATCAAATAAATGTCTTTACATACTTTTTACACTTTTGACCAGTTGGTTGGATGTTCTGTATAGTAACTTACTGAAAAAGCTTGCTAAGGAGAAGATAATAAGCACAAATAAATAACAATCATCATCATTTGAGTTTTTCCTATTATCAGGTACTATTTTAAGTACTTTTATTTCCTTAGTCCTTGCAATAACCCTATGACATACTATTATTATCCTATTTTATGGGTGAATAAAATGAGGCAGAAAAAGGTTAGGAAAGTCAGCCATGATCATAAAGCTGGTAAGTGCCAGAGCTAGTAACCCAGGCAGTCTGACTCCAGAGACTGCAGATATAACCAGTAAGATATGTAGTATCTTGAAAGAATCAAGGAATATGGATGCACCAAATGCACCAAAGAGCACTTTTAGGGACTCCTGAGTTCCCTGAGTCACACAGCAAATTCCCATTGGCTACACAGCAATACAGATCCACTTGCTTACCAGAGACTTATCGGACACTTTCCTAAGAAGTTCATGACCTGAATCTATGTCTCTCTGAGTGTGTGTGTACATGTCTATACACACACACAACTGGATCACTTGGCTGTACACTCAAAACTAACAACGCTGTAAGCCAACTACACTCCAATAAAGTTAAAAAATCAAACCACCCTTAAAAAAAAAGGGAAATTTAAGGTGAAAAAAACTTAAAAAAATGACTCTAATGACCACGATGAATAAAGCTAAGTAATTTTTTAAAAAAGAAACTTTAACCATATGATAATCTCTATGGAAAAAATACATGTATGAAGTACAATTGGAACACAAATAGAGAAATAAATTCTGAATTGCAGATTCAGAGAAAATGATAATAAAGATATGGCATCTGATGTGTGTCCTGCGCTATCTGCGGATTAGAAGAATAAGAAGAGGTTTTCTAACAGAATAACACATCAAAGGGCACAAAGGCATTAAAACCCTTGACGTACTTTTAGAATCATAAACACAGTGTTGTCACAGTATGACAGAAGCGCAGGTGGCATCTGCGTCAGGGGAGAGGTCGGAGATGAGAGTGGAAGTAGGTTGCAGGCGCTTATTCAGTGAAGGGGCCAGTGTCTCTGATGAGCAATTCGATGTTGATTCTTTCTGCAGTGGTTGGAAAGGTCATTCGTGACAGTACAAAGTAGAATGCCGCAGTCTGCAGGTCAAATCTGGCCCACCACCTGTTTCTCTGCAACCTGTGAGCTAAGAATAGCTTATATGCCTTTAAAGGGGTTTTTCAAATGGGAAGGAGAGTAATATTTTATGTCACGTGAGATTTAATTCCAGCGCCTGTAATGAAAGGCTTACTGGAAAACAGCCATGCCCGTGTGTTCACACACTGTCTATGTCTGCGCTCATGTCACACTGCAGGGTTGAGTCGTTATGACAGAGACTGTATAGCCACAAAGCCTAAGAGATTTATCATCTGGCCTTGTGTAAAAGGATAAAGGCTGACACAAGGCAGAGAGGAAACCGAACTCGGGCCGAGTGTTGTAAGAAAGTTACTGAGATGCTTATGGTAATTGGAGCCTGTAACAGGGCAAGTGGCAAGGTGGGCTGGGGGAACCATGCACTTGAGAAGCTTCTAAGTAGCACAGTCATCAAGCTCTCTTGATGGACTGACCAAAAAGATGAGGGAAAGCGCTGACTCTACGGTGACAAAGGATGCGTAGACAGACACTGCACGGATCACAAATGCATGTTTCCCTTGTGGCCCAGCTGGTAAAGAATCTGCCTGCAGTGCGGGAGACCTGGGTTTGATTGCTGAGTTGGGAAGATCCCCTGGAGGAGGGAAAGGCTACCCACTCCAGTATTCTGGCCTGGAGAATTCCATGGACTCTATGGTCCACGAGGTTGCAAAGAGTCGGACATGACTGAGCAACTACATCATGAATGTGTAGATAGACAAAGCCAAATTGAAGACGGCAGGAAGAAGGGCAGATTAAGGAAAAGGAAGAAGATGAATTTAATTCTGTACATGGTAAATGCAGAGTCTTTGTGGAGGCATCTTTCTTTAACTTTTAGTCTTTGCATACCAGCTGAATCAGGAATTACTGACCAAACGTACCTGTCTTTGTTGTCCCTCTCTCAGTTATAAAGTCTTGTCACCTGCAGGCTGGGGTCTGCCAGGGCTTGTCCACTGATAGCTTTTCTTTGTACTAGGAGTCTGTCCATCCCCTGAATCGAGGTGACCAGGTGCACAGAAAGCCGGGGTCTCCACACTGAGCCCTCTCCACTGTTGCTGGCATCAAGCAACTGGTTTTCAGTCCCCTCTGCATGGATCCGGGGAGGGTGCAGCCACAAACGAACATGCTGAGTACAGATTCTGACCAAGCCTGACTGAGTACCTCACTCCCTCAGGTGCCCTCTCTGGGCTGTGCCACACTTGGGGTTATGCATCTCCCTGGAACCCCAAGTTTTTTGGCCGAATGATACAAAACACCAAGAATACTCTGTATAATTAGTACCTCCTCAATTGCCAACTTTAAATCCACCTTGAAAGATGATTGTTGATTCAGTTTCAGCATTTTTTCCCCGTTTTGCTCGGTTATTCATACCAAATAAGTACTTTTCCAGTGATTACTATAGGTAGCTAAACTTTAGCTTCGATGTGACTGTGCAACTCAGGAATCAGAGAAGCCTTTCTGGCCCAGCCTCGTCTCCCCAGGCTGGGTGGAAAGCCTCCCGCCCTGTGTTCTTCACTCTCAGTGTCTTTATTCGGCCGTACTTATCTGTCTCTCCCATCAGACGGTGCACCCCTTTAGGCCAAAGATGAACCTTTTCCTGTCCTCAGTACCCAACAGATCCTGACAAGTAGACGCTTTCCTTTTTTCCCCTAGAATTAGTAACAACAACAAATCATATCTTAAAGTTCTCTTTGGGTTGACTGCAGATCCAGCTCTGAGCGAAGCATGTTTCATGGATCCACTCATTCAGCACTGAACAAGAACCTTATGATACGGGTATATTTATTATTTTCAGTTTATCTATGGGGGAAGCGATGTTCCAATACTGGCATCCTTAAGCAACATGCCAGAATGTCTCACTTGTTATGCTACTCTAAGAAATGGATGGATGCGAGGGAGGATGGACAGACAGGTCTCCCTGGGAACATAATCGCTGAAACGTATACGATATGTACAAACCTATAAAATATATGATAATGAGAACATATGCTTCATCTTTCTAATGCACTTTCTAATTCCCTGCCGGCTCAGATGGTAAAGCGTCTGCCTACAATGCAGGAGACCAGGGTTCGATCCCTGGGTCGGAAAGATCCCCTGGAGAAGGAAATGGCAAACCACTGCGGTACTGTTGCCTGGAAAATCCCATGGATGGAGGAGCCTGGTAGGCTACAGTCTATGGGGTCACAGAGAGTCGGACACGACTGAGCGACTTCACTTTCACTTTCTAATGCACTTAGAGTAGGGAATGTGAAATGGACACAGAATCATAACAGAAGTTAGAAAGTGATAAAATAAATTAGAAAGGTTTGTGTAAAATGCTAACAGTCAGATTGAAGCTACTTCCAACACGGACAATTAAGAAAGGCTTGATGCCACTTACTGCTTCCATTATTCATCAACGAACATGAATCCACTGCACAGTATCAATTGAGTATATGCTGGAGATAAAATGTAGCGAATTTCTGAACCCTTGATTGTTAAAAACAAGACAAAATTACTATTTCTAAGTGGCTAGAAAGCAATTTATTTCTTGTGACTTCCAAGGTTGGAAAAGTCAATTTCAAAATAAAGCTGAATGACGGGAAAAAAAAGAAAAGCCGATTTCCTCTTTGCTCTCAGGAACCACTTTAGTGAGCGCTCGCAGTTGTGTAGCTATGAGTCCTCTTTTTCTGCAGTTTAAGGCAGCCCTAAACACTGGTAAAATAAGCCAAAGCTTCTGATGTACAGGCTAGCCGTATTCTGTAAAGGTGCTCTTCCTGGTGTCAATCAGTGGGGGAAGAGATGGCAGATTTCTGACAGATTACGTCAACTGATTTTTTTTTCCTGTTGGTTTATTTATCAGTGGGCTCGAAAGGGGGAATAATGGACTTGTGCTTTGAGAACCGAGGGCAGGATTGATGGGGATTACCGATGGGAAAAGAAAAGTGGTCACAGAGAGGAGAAGGCAGTTCAGACCGACACGCAGAGCCTGGGCCGGGCGCCTCCCCACAGGCGCGGTGCCGCGCCTCTGGAGCACGCGGTCCGACCCCAGTTTCCGCACTGCTCTTCTGCACTGTTACGAGTGCCCAGGCGTGTCTGGCTCTTTGCCACACTTTGGACTGTGGCCCGCCAGGCTCCTCTGTCCATGGGATTCTCCAGGCAAGGACACTGGAGTGGGCTGCTGTTTCCTCCTCCAGGGGATCTTCCTGCCCAGGGATCCAACCCGCCGCTCTCCCGTCTCCTGCCCTGGCCGGCGGCTTCTTCACCACAAGCCCGATGCCGTCTTAGAGCCTCTGACACTTGCTTAGGCTCTGCAGCCTCTTGTTGGGTAACTGGGGATGCTGGGCCAGTGTTGAGGGGAAACCGGCACAGTGGTCTGGAGTGGCGACCAGAGAAGGACAAGCGGCAGCTGGACCAAGGGCGCTTCCCTTGGATGCTCTGAGTGACAGCATCCCTGACCTCGTGCTCTTGCGGGAGGCAGTGGGGGAATCTTGCCATTACATTTGCACAGCAAAGGAAAGGATGGGCCAACGGCCTGGAAAACCAGGAACACTTCAGTTCCCATAAATGAATATGATATATTCTCTGCTCTCAAAGAACTCACAGTTCTGGGTTTTGATGAATGAGTAGAATTCAAGCTTGTTCAGGCAGGTAGGAAAGAACGAGGAAAGGCAAGAAGGTGGAAAATCCCCAAGCACGAAACGTTTCTTCTTTTTTAATTGGAAAAAGAAAAGGTTTTTCTCTGTTCCAAAAAACTTACTTAAAATGTACTTTTGGAAACTAATCCATTTATAAACGGGACTTCCTGAATAGATCAGAAGAACAAAGTACACTAAGGCTTCACCGATGTACGGCAAGAGAGATTTCTGCTTGAGAATGAAAACGGGAACAGTTGTTTTCAGTTCCTAGTTAGCAATCAGAAATGAGCTACCACATTTTAATCCCATGAAAATTCATCATTAGTAAGCATCATTTATAGGCGGTGTGGGGCATCCCCGATGCTTCAGGAGTAAAGAATCCACCTGCAATGCAGGAGACGCAGGCTTGATCCCCGTGTTGGGAAGATCCTCTAGAGGATGAAGTGGCATCCACTCCAGTCTTCTTGTCCAAAGAATCCCAAGGACGGGGCAGCCTGGCGGGCTACAGTCCAAAGGGTGACGGAGAGTCAGAGATGACAGCATGTACCCAAAGACTGTTGAACTACAAACATCTTGTTTAATTGACTCATGATTATAGCAGATATTACCTTTTTATTAATCTACAAAATTTTAAAGGCCCTTCTAATGTTAAAAGTAACAAAAACATAAATAGATTAAGAAATGTCTTCAGTTCAGTTGCTCAGTCATGTCCAACTCTTTGCGACCCTATGGACCGCAGCACGCCAGGCCTCCCTGTCCATCACCAACTCCCGGAGCTTGCTCAAACTCATGTCCATTGAGTCGGTGATGCCATCCAACCAGCTCATCCTCTGTTATCCCCTTCTCCTCCTGCCTTCAATCTTTCCCAGCATCGGGGTCTTTTCAAATGAGTCAGCTCTTTACATCAGGTGGTCAAAATATTAGAGTTTCAGCTTCAGCATCATTCCTTCCAATGAACACTCAGGACTGATCTCCTTTAGGATGGAATGGTTGGATCTCCTTGCAGTCCAAGGGACTCTCAAGAGTCTTCTCCAACACCACAGTTCAAAAGCATCAACTCTTCGGTGCTCAGCTTTCTTGATAGTCCAACTCTTACATCTATACATGACTGCTGGAAAAATGATAGCCTTGACTAGATGGACCTTTGTTGGCAAAGTAATGTCTCTGCTTTTTAACATGCTGTCTAGGTTGGTCTTACAAATGTAAGAAATGTCTTACATTTACAAAATATCACCTTTAACAATTTTAAAAGTATTTGCATAGATACAGTTTTTATGTTGCTTGAAGGCTGACTCCTTGGAAAAGACCCTGCTGCTGGGAAATATTGATGGCAGGAGAAGGGGATGACAGAGAATGAGATCCCTTGGATGGCATCACCAGCTCAATGGACATGGGCTTGAGCAAGCTCCAGGAGATGGTGAAGGACAGGAAAGCCTGGTGTGCTGCAGTCCATGGGGTTGCAAAGAGTTGGACACAACTTAGTGACTGAACAACAACTCATTATATTATCTCAAGCTCCTTGCAAGATACGTTTGGCAAGTGACAGCTCCATTTTTCAAAAGAGGAAACAAAGTTATAGAGATTAAAGATTGGCTGGAGACTACAAAACCACCTACTGATTTTTATCTCCCAATTCCTAATCCAGACCTCTTGCTAGTATCTCAAAATGCCTCTCTTGCATCTATAATAATCCCCAGGTTTAGAGTCCCCTGCGTAAAAGATCATGCCTAATACTTAATCTGATCACTCAGAAATTGGAATTAATTATACTTTTAAAGAAATCAAGTGTTCACCTGTTACTTCTAGCAGTTTGATAATTCTGGGAGGTAAGCAGAGCCTGGGATACACACACCTGTAGTCTGAAAGAACTAATCCGTTGGGGTGAGGTCTAACAAATATTTTTTTTTAATATTCCAAACTCAGTAGGGTTTGACATGATTTATTATTTACACATAGAAGAAGAAACCACACATTTTAAAACACTGCCTTTAGCCAAAGCAAGAATGTTAGCCTCAATTTTTCCAGTTATATTGTATCACAGATGAAATCAATATCTCCAGTGGCTGATAATAAAGAAGTAAGGGGAAATGTAAACGGAGATTGACTTAACAAAGGAAATGAATGTAATTATGTTGATAAGATAAACCCCAAATTGGGAAGAAACCTGTCAGATAAATCATCTCATCAACACTCCAGTTTGATGAGTGTTGTGACAACCCTCTAAGCAACATGGCCTGTGCCGATTAGGGTCACTGTTCCACCGCAAAGAAGTGTTATTGCTGTATTTCTTACAAAGAGGAAATAATGTTGGATACAGGAAAAAAGCGGATGAAAAGTCGCAGTTGCAGAGGCCACGTGTAAACAAGCGGAGGGCGCTGCCTGTTTGGGCTTCCCCAGTGGGGCGGTGCTAGAGTCTGCCACCGTGCAGGAGACGCGGGTTCGACCCCTGGGTCAGGAATATCCCGTGGAGAAGGAAATGGTCGGGAATATCCCACTCCAGTATTCTTGTCTGGAGAATCCCAGGGACAGAGGATCCTGGCGGGCTACAGTCCCTGGGGCTGCAAGAAGTCAGACACGACTGAGGCGCTAAACAGCAACGCTGCATATGTAGAAACAGTCACTTTTTAGTCGAGAATATTCTCTATTAGGAAGGGGTGCTCTTGAGAAAGAGAAAATACGTGCTTTTCGTAAATATAAGAGTCGGTTTGACAGGTACACAAGGGTATCAATCTCCAACACAGAGGATGAGATAAGAAGTAAAATACAATGAACTTTCTTATTTACAGATGGCTCAGCCCTCAAGGGCTTCCAAGTGGTGCAGTGGTAAAAATTCCACCTGCCAGTGCAGGAGCCACGAGAGACACGGGTTCCATCCCTGGGTCAGGAAGGTCCCCTGGAGAAGGAGATTGCAACCCACTCCAGCGCTCTTGCCTGGAGAATCCCATGGACAGAGGAGCCTGGCGGGCTACAGTCATGGGGTTGCAGAGAGTCAGACACGACTGAGTGACTCACACACGCACACACCCCTCCCAGGCAGAGACCATGCCCACCACCTCTGTATCACGACACCCTTACCTAAGAGCTTGGCATTTAGTAGGCACTCGGTAAATAACTGAATGCAGGCATCAAGTGTTCTGAGTCACAAAGATTTGTCTTATGAACCCTATGTGGATTGCTAGTTTTTAAGGAATCAGGATCCATGAAACTGCATTTAGTCCCTAAGCATTTCTGACCATTTTCTTTTAACATTGGAAATATTCATGAGTCTTCAGAATCACTCACTGTCTCAGGGTTGCCTTAGGGATGATAAGTGAGTGTACAGTGCTAAGATTTCTTTTTTAATGTTTGCACTATCCACAAGTTAATAGATTCTTAGGCTGGATTATTAAGTTACCTACAAAAATTTATAGGTTTTATCTATAAGCCAACTTAGATTTGAATAAAGTATTGGCTAAAGCATTATTTCTGAACAAGGAGTGTTCTACATTTGATATCTGGGTTTCCTGACTTTTTTCTCAGTCATGTGACTCTCTTGATTTCATTATTTTTAAATAGGAAGAAACTGCCAGGAGTGACTCATTCACTTACTGGCTAGATTCTTACTGAGCCCACTTTACATGCTAAAGGTAGCCGCTGTGAACAAAAATAGCCCCTACCTCCACTGGGCTTTCTCATTTAAAAAGGTAAATAGTAAATAAATAAATGGCCAGAATATGTAGTTTGCCAGAGGAGAGTAAAATGAAGTGGGGAAATACGGTGTGTATGATGGAAGGGGGTGCAACTTTAAATAAGATAGCCAGGGAAGACTTCGCTGAGGTGCTCCCTGAGCTCAGACCCCAAGGAGCAAGGCAGCGGGACCATGCGAACAGATGGGGTAAGAATGCTGCAGGAAGATGGGCCAGAGAATGCAGAGGTGTGGAGTTGTGAGCATGCCTGGGGTGTGTTTAAGAAACAGGAGGAAGCCAGTGAAGCGGGGCAGAAAGGCCGAGGAGCATGAGTGTGGAAAACAGGCTTAGGGGATGAATGGATGGAGAAATGTGCACAATGGAACGCGATCCAGCTTTCAAAAAGAAGGGAATCCCGCCGTATGTGACAGCAAGGATGAAGCGGGAGAGCATCATGCCAAGTGAAACAAGCCATTCACAGAAAAAATACGGCATGGCTCCACTTCTATGAAGCATCAGAATAATCAAACTCACAGACACAAAGAAGAGAATGGTGGCTGCTGGGGACTAGGGGGAGGGGGGAACGCAGGGCTGCTGTTCAACGGCTATGAAGCTTCAGTTACGCGAGATGGATAATTTCTAGAGATCTAATGTGTGACACAGTACCTGTGGCCAACAAGACTGCACTGGGCACTTAACAAATCTGTGAGGAGTGTAGAGCTCGCGCTGTGTTATTGCCACACATACAACACGGCGGAAGATGCTTTTGGAGGTGATGGGAATGTTTGTCTCCTTGACTGTGGTGATAACTTCATGGGTGTATACATAGGTTAAACTTAAATTGTATAAATATTGTGGCTTCTTGTATATAATAAAGCTGCTTTAAAATGTTCAAGGGTATTATTTGCATACTTTAACTCACATATTGCAGTAGAAGGGAATGAGAGGGTGAAATCAGGTCTAAGTAGGTATGTATATTCGATGTGGAGAATAAAGGAGTTTCTATCTGATGCCTTCTATTTTTTTTCTGAAAAGTAGAGCTAGATAAAACTGCTAAGAATATGGAGTAAGATGGATTGTGGAATTTGGAATGTTCCAGAGAATAAAGAAAGTTAGAAACAGTCATTTTGGAGATAGGAGGATACATTAAATAGTACTTCAGTTGGATTGTCAAGAGAGTGAAAAGTCCATTAAAAGCCAGGGGAACCTGAATATACTGGAAGTAATGTTCCTTTTCACGTGACTTTCTCCAGAAGCGTTCAGAAAATGACAACTGTGCTCAGGCACGGAAGAAGATGAAGCGCTACTTCACCCAGGACTGGATGAGAAGGCAGACAGACTTCACCCAGGACTGGATGAGAAGAAGACAGACTTCACCCAGGACTGGATGAGAAGACAGACAGACCTCACCCAGGACTGGATGAGAAGACAGACAGACCTCACCCAGGACTGGATGAGAAGACAGACAGACTTCACCCAGGATTGGATGAGAAGAAGACAGACTTCACCCAGGATTGGATGAGAAGAAGACAGACTTCACCCAGGACTGGATGAGAAGACAGACAGACTCCACCCAGGACTGGATGAGAAGACAGACAGACCTCACCCAGGACTGGATGAGAAGACAGACAGACCTCACCCAGGACTGGATGAGAAGACAAACAGACTTCACCCAGGACTGGATGAGAAGACAGACAGACTTCACCCAGGACTGGATGAGAAGACAGACAGACTTAGGGTTTCAGCAGGAGTGATGCTGCAGCTGTAGGTGCTGCTTCTGATGAGATCAGGTGAGGGATGACGGAGTCGGTAACAGAGGAATTGGTAAGAAACAGGTCGGTGGCCTGATGGCTCAGAGAGTGGGGGATGATTACAAGGGGGTTACTGGGGCAAGGAAGCTGGAATGAGCCAGAAAGCGAGAGAAGAGATGTGGTCAGGGGGAAAGCTGATTGAATCAGTGGAACATTATTGGTGATGACGAGATCCAAGGTGTGGCTATGGGAGTGGACTGTTCAAGTGGAGGAGAAGATGATTGGAGAAAAGGTGAGAGAATCAGGCAACAGAGGGAAAGTAAACGTCCCCGCCTTCATGGTGTTATAATGAGAAGCGGCAAGACTACATCTCAAAAGACTGCTTCACAGGTGCCTGAGAAAGACATTCCTTGGCAAAAGGGTTTTTTTTTTTTAAACATTAATTTCAAATGGATCAGAGAAAGAATTTATGATGTTTATAAATAAGAATTTATACAGATTTCCTAAATAAATGCTCTAAGAAAAGAGAGGGTGGATGCCTATTGTCAAGAAGAAGCTTGGGTAATTTTGTAAAATGAAGGGAGCACCGAGGCCATGTTGGTCAGCTGATAGCAAGGGCAATTTTAAAAATACATCTTAGCCAAGGTGTATATGTTTATTTAAAATAAAGCTTTGCTCTTTGTTAAAATCTCCATGAGCCTTACTAAAAAATATAATTCTAAAGTAATACTTACATAGATCACTTTTGAAGGAAAATTGATAATTAACTGTGGATCTTGTAAAGGAAGAAAATCTAAGCACAACCAAAGGGACATGATAATCAGTTTTTGTCCCAGTTTTATAAATGATGCCTGGCATTATAAATAAAAATGACTCAGTCTAGAAATATCTATCTAACTGTCCACATAAGTCAGCAAAAAAAATGGTTTTTTGGAGAAAGCGCAGGCTTTTATGTATAATGCATCTCTGAAACTCAGTTACAGCTGCGTATCTGAACAATACAAGAGATATACAAGCCAAGAAAGGATCCTATTTCGAATGAATTAGAACAGCAGTGCAGACCTTAGTCCCACTCCTCACCCAGCTCTCTCCTCACTGCAGAAGCATGTGAACTTATGGTTCCTAGGTCAAGTTCCTGTACTTATCAATATTCCAAACACAGAAAAGGGGGAAGGAAAGTGGAGGACTCATAGGGATCATAGGTGACAAGCACATCCTTCTTCTCATGGACTCTCCAAAGAAGCTGCCTGTTGAATCACTGATGGCTATCATGCCATGCAAGGCCTACTCTAGTGACAAAGAAAGTCCTGCTAAAGGCAAACTTAGAGTATGAAAAAGCAGAGACATCACTTTGCTGACAAAGGTCTGTGAAGTCAAAACTATGATTTTTCAGTAGTCACATATGGATGTGAGAGTTGGACCATAAAAGAAGGCTGAGCGCTGAAGAGCTGATGCTTTAGAACTGTGGTGCTGGAGAAGACTCCTGAGAGTCCCTAGAACAGCAAGGTCAAGCCAGTCAATCTGGAAGGAAATCAACCTGAATACTCACTGGAAAGACTGACGCTGAAGCTGCAGCTCTAGCATTTTGGCTGAAGAGCTGGCTCATTAGAAAAGACCGTGAAGTTAGAAAGATTGAAGGCAAAAGGAGAAGGCGGTGACAGAGGATGAGATGATTAGACAGCATCACCAAATCAATGGACATAAATGTGAGCAAACCCCGGGAGATAGTGAAGGACAGGGGAGCCTGGCGTGCTACGGTCCACAGGGTCACAAAGAGCTGGACACGATTTAACGTCTAAAAAACAAAAGAGGATTCAAATTAAAACCCACATAAGTTAAGTCGCTCAGTTGTGTCCGACTCTTTGTGACCCCACGGACTGTAGCCCACCAGGCTCCTCCGTCCATGGGATTCTCCAGGCAAGAATACTGGAGTGGGTTGCCATTTCCTTCTCCAGGGGATCTTCCTGACCCAGGGATCAAACCCAGGTCTCCCATATTAGAGTCAGACGCTTTACCCTCTGAGCCACCAGGGAAGCCCAGAAACCCACACAACCAGAAATTATTTCTTGTTCAGAAAGAGGGAGGATTTTGATGACACACTTGTTATTAAACACACTTGAAAATTTTCTATTTCAAGTCCAACTCAAGAAGAGTTATTTACCAAAACATTTCCCCATGCATATCCTCTTTAAACTTCGTTTGGGCGTGTTCAGTGTATTTCTTCAGTTCAGTTGGAAGAAACTGATTCTGACTTCCCAGTGAGCGAAAGACTTTTAGTGGAAAGACATTTTTACTGTACATGTTCACAGAGTAGCTGGAAAACTAACCCATGGCAAGGACAGAAATCCAAAATGCTCATGACTTTCAGAAAGCAACACGATGGGCTTTTTCTCTCAAGCTCCCTGCCAAACGAGCCCCCTGCACCTGCTTGTTCTTTCAGTGCAACTCCAGGGACATTTCAGATGCCCAGGAATGGGACCTGCTTGTCCCACCGTGGGTTGCAACAAGTGTCTATCATTACAAACGCCATCCACGACTCTCTCAGTCTGCTGGGGCTGCCCAGAAGAAACTGTAACAGACTAGGGAGCTTAGCAGAAATTTACTCCTCCCAGTCTGGAGGCTAGGAGTCCAAGATTAAAGAGTCACGAGGACTGCTTCCTTCTGAGGTCTCTCTCTCGGCCTGCAGGTGGGCCCCTCTCACTGCGTCCTGGCACCGTCTCTCTGAGCTTCCACCCCCGGTGTCTTTCCATGTGTCCAAGTTTTCTCTTCTTATAAGGGTACCGATCAGCTGGACCAGGGCCCACTGTAAGGCCCTAATTTTAACTGAGTTACCTCTTCAGGCCTTAGGTCCGAATGCAGTCACACTCTGAGTCCCTGGTGGCTCAGGTGGTAAAGAATCCGCCCGCAATGTGGGAGACCTGGGTCCGATCCCTGGGTTGGGAAGATCCCCTGGAGAAGGGAAAGGCTATCTATTCCAGGATTCTGGCCTGAAGAATTCCATGGACTGTATAGTCCATGGGGTTGCAAAGAGTTGGACACGACTGAGTGACTTTCACTCCACAAACGCACTACAGGCACGGCCAGAAATCACGTTTATCAGCTATCTGGGCTTCCCTGAGCCCAGGCAAACCGACATAACATCAGGCATCATAAGGACTAATCTGGGGGGAGAAAGCCATTCTGAGAAGAGAAATTGGAAATGACTAATAAAAACAAGTAAAAGATTTTAAAGTCATTAGTAATCTAAGAGGGCTTGCCTGGTGGCCCAGATGGTAAAGAATCTAAGAAATGCACATACAGCCACTAGATGACCCTACTACACATTCAAAAGCCTTATTAAGTCACGGATGGGAGAGGACGTGGAGCAAAGGGAATTCTTCTCCTCTGCTGGCCAGTGTAAACTGATGCTGGTGAGCACTTTTGCAATGTCTCATGGAAGTGGGAGTCCATGCCCCAGAAATTCCCCTTGTATGTATACAAACACAATTCACACCTGTGTACAAAGAGATAAACAAGGTGTGTTCAAGGCAGTCATTTCTGGGATTGAAAAAACAAATCCCCAAACAACCTAATTATCCATCAAGTGAATAACGACAGACTTTAATGCCAGTGAAAGTGAGTGGGCTGGAGATGCACGTGTCAGCACAGATGGGTCTCACGAAGCTGAGGACACAGAGGCGCATAAGCAGCAGAGCATGACATTATTTGCATAAAGTTTAAAAACATGCAAATCCAAGCTGCATGAAGCACTCGGGAGCGCAAACCTACACAGTAAAAACCTACTTAAAGAACATGTGCGTGCATGCGAGCGTGCACGCCAAGTCGCTTCAGTCATGCCCAACTCTTTGTGACCCCATGGACTGTAGGCCACCAGGCTCCTCCGTCCATGGGATTCTCCAGCAAGAACACTGGCGTGGGTTGCCATGACCTCCTCCAGGGGATATGCCTGACCTGGGGATTGAACCCAGGTCTCCTGCGTTGGCAGGCAGGTTCTTTACCGCGAGCGTCACCCGGAAAGCCCAAGAAAGAACATGCGGCGTGATACATGAAAGGGCCGAGGAGCATGACAGAGGTGGGGGACACCTGGAGCTTTAAGTCATTAGTACTGTTTCATTTCTCGAGCTGTATAGTACAAAGTATTCTCTGTAATGTATTTAAAACCTTCTCTGTATGTATTGAATTCATCATAGTAATTTTAGAAAAGATTCCTACCTTCACTCATAATTACAGAAGTGCAAAAATTGCAGAAGTTTTAATTTCCCAGAAAAAAAATGTTGATGTGGAAGCGCTCCTCTTCTGAGGCATTTGTTTTTCAGGCTGGATGAAGTGAACCAACACACTGGCACTTCACGAAGCTTCTGACACAGAGAACCCTAATTTGCAGAGACCTTGAATACATGAAGAAAGAACAGTTAATTCTAGGCATGAAGATGATTATTCAAATCCAGTGCACACACCTAGCCCGTGAGGAGCACAGAGCCTGGATCTGCGCAACTTTTTCAGGAAACACATGAGCTTAATGTAATGTGATGATGCATTCCATTGACTCCCTAAAACAACATTTGTGAACTACACTCTGCTTGAAGAGCAGTAAAACTTTCCCGGATCAGTGTTGCAGTGCCTGTGCTGTGTAGCCCGGGCATCTGTGCTCAAGGTGACCAGAGTGCGGTGACCGTGCGCTGCGCTCTGCTTAGCGGCTCACTCGTGTCTGGCTCTGATACCCTCTGGACTGCAGCCCGCCGGGCTCCTCTGTCCATGGGATTCTCCAGGCCAGAAGACGAGTGGGTTGCCATTTCTTTCTCCAGGGGATCTTCCCGACCCAGGGTCTCTCTTCTGCATTGCAGATGGATTCTTTACCAGCTGAGCAACCTGCGAAGGCCAGCAGTGACCGTTTACTTTTTTTTTTAATTTTTATTTTTACTTTATTTTACTTTGCAATACTGTATTGGTTTTACCATACATTGACATGAATCCACCACGGGTGTACCTGAGTTCCCAATCCTGAACCCCGCTCCCCCCTCCCACCCCAGATCATCTCTCTCCCATATCATCATTTACTTTTTAAAAAGATAATTCTAATATTAAATAACTTAGGCTAAACAAAGAGAAAACAAGTAGTTTTATTCCTGTGAGTAACTCATCTAACATTTAAGGATGGTAAAAGGAAGGAGGGGTTCCCAGGTGGCTCAGTTGTGAAGAATTCAACTGCCAGTGGAGGAGACAGCGGTGAGATCCCTGGGTAGGAAAGATCCCCTGGAGGAAGGCATGGCAGCCCGCCCCAGTACTCTTGCCTGGAGAAGCCCATGGACAGAGGGGTCTGGTGGGCTACAGTCCACGGGTTGCAAAGAGTCAGACACGACTTAGCTACTAAGCGACAACAACAAAAGGGAAGCTAAACCAACATTGCTGGGCACAGAGTGGGCATAAGAAATAGGTCCTATCCTCCCACATCATAAATAACCTGAGCACTAGGTCAGATGAGTTATGTAATGCCAGACAGCCAGAAAGGAGCCAGATTCATTCTAAATCCCACACCCTTCTTCCTGGGAGACAGCTAGCGAATAAGCAGAAAAAGATGTAGACAGACAGTTTCTCTTATGGCATTTTTCAGACGACATTAGAGGAGACATTGCGTGTGTGTATTTAAGATTATGTGATTATAGAACTGATTTTAAAAACAGAGATGATAATCTCCTTCTTAACAAGGTTATTTGTGGAACAGTAAACAAACTCAGAATTTTTTTTTAAAAAAGGGCAACATCAGACACATATTTGGCAAAGCACTAGCTTAGGCTGTAGAAGACCCCACCATACCGGACTCTGCCACAACCCGTGTGGCTGAGAACAAGACCCATGATCCTTTGTGAGGACAGAAACTACTCAAAATAGTTACGGAGACACGACTAAAGTCAGATCACTTACATCCGGTTACTCTGTAGGTACAACCACTGTCTATAAATAAAATTATATTCCTCTATAGAGTATTTTAGACTTTTAACCAAAAATTCTACTATTTTTGATGTAATAAATTTGTTGCTTAATTGCTCAGTTGTGTCTGACTCTTTTGCAACCCCCATGGACTGTAGCCCACCAGGCTCCTCTGTCCATGGGATTCTCCAGGCAAGAACACTGGAGGGAGTGGCCATTTCCTTCGCCAGGGGATCTTCCTGACCCAGGGATCGAACCCCCATCTCTTGCATTGCCGGTGGATTCTTTACTGCTAAGCCACTGGGGAAGCCCTGTAAAAGGTTATTCTCTTTTGAAACTGGGCATCAGATATTTGGGGGTTGTTTGTTTTAGAACTACATATAGATACTGAAGTCAGAATGCTTAAATTCAGAAGTAATTTATTATTTCTGAATTTCAGTTCCACTTGGCCTTTGATGCTGTTATTCTTCCCTGTTATTTCACAATGAGGTTGGAAAGGAAGGCTGAGTAGGAGACGTCTTAAAGGAGAGCCTTTAAGATCTTACACACTGAACAGATGAAGGAAGAGGAATGCGAGGGGCACACCTCGCCGGACTCCCAGGGTGGTTGCCTGGCTGATGGCCTGGACAGCGCCGCCATTGACCAGGGCAGAACCTGTGGGACAGGATCCGATCTCACAAAAACATGACAAAGTAAGTTTTGGATATGTTGAACTGGAAGAGCCTATGGACGATCGGAGGTGCCTTGGATGTCCGTTTCTCTGGAGCTCAGCAGGAGGTTGCAGGCTGGGCACCAAAGAGCCTTCATTATTCATGAGTTATCTGCTTTAATCTGTCAGGCACAGAGCTAGATTCTGGTGACTCGAGGTTGAAGAAAACAGCTACTCTCATAGGTTAGAATATGAGAGATGTAAAGATAAATGGTAACACACTGATACATGCTCCGGTATGGGTACATTAAAGATACGTGGATGCTAAAGAGAGGCCCGAATCGTCCTGGAGGCATCAAGGATATTTCACAAAAATAATGGTTATTAACTCTGTCTTGAAATGGGTGTTAGACTTTGAAACGACAGATTTCAGAGTTGTCTTCTTGGACTTGCGACAATACTTACAGGATTGTCTGAGTTAGCAGATAAAAACATTTAAATTCAGTTCAATTTGATATTCAGATAAACAGTGAATCATTTTACAGTATACATATTCTTGTTAATATGAAATTAAATTGACTGGACAACTGTATTTTTTTCTGGCAACCCTAATTATTTATCAGTATCATTTAAAGAGTAGTGTGAGAGAGATGAAATTAGTTAAATATCAAAAGATAGTTATTTAATGTTACCTTGTTTAATGATATGTAACAAAATGAAATATCAAATAGTTACTGTTAGAAACCAGACAAAATTTTAAGACTAGACAATGAGTATCACAAATACTATCTTTTCCAAACGTTTCTTAGAATATATGATAATTTACTGATGTTTTAAAAAATCTCTCTAAAATCTTGGGAGGAAAAATCACATAAGCTAGGCTTTTGACATCGGCAGTACTGCCACTAGTGAGATCAGACTCTCCTTGGCCTTAATAACATCCAGACAACGTTACCGCTACACTCCCAAATAAGTGCAGCAAGGTAACCACGGCGACATCTGGTTCTCCGACCATGCTGACAGCTGCGACTCCTTTGCTAGAAATGTCACCGCTGACTCCACTGAGTCATGCTGGTGAGTCTGCTTGTGAAACTACGTTCAGGCCAATGGTACTGTTAACAATGAGCCAGACGGGGTATGGAAATCCTGACTTCTGCCATGTTAATTTTAAAAGTTACATTTTAACGGTTAATTCCAAACTCTCTCACCTTCAGACATTTCCAAGGTGGCAAACGAGAGAGTTAATCACCCTGGAATTTTATTACCCTAGCAATGAAATGTGATGGTTGAAATAAATCATCTCTAAATGCTGAAAATCTGTACCTCCCTCCTGAGGCCTTGCTGACCCCAGGGAGAAGGGAGGCCAGGCAAGCCTGACTTGGTGTTCCCCTAATGTGCCTGGGCTACAAGGCAGGAGAACGGGGTTCGATCCCTGGGTCAGAAAGACCTCCTGGAGAAGGAAATGGCAACCCACTCCAGTATGCTTGCCAGGAAAATTCCACGGACAGAGGAGCCTGGCTGGTATAGTCCATGGGGTCGCAAAGAGCTGGACATGACTGCGCGACCAAGCACACATACCATGTACATGCAAGCTTAAAGCTGCTGCTGCTAAGTCACTTCAGTCATGTCCAACCCTCAGCGACCCCGTGGACTGCAGCCCACCAGGCTCCTCCATCCATGGGATTCTCCAGGCAAGATTACTGGAGTGGGGTGCCATCACCTTCTCCAGCTTAAAGCTATTTAGCAACAGAAAATAAACAAAGAACAGTGCCCAAGACAGGAGTGAACGTAACATCATTTCTACGAAACCTCCTGAGTGCACTTGGTGGCTTCATCACGGAGGCACAGGCTCGTGGCGGGAGACAGCCCGGCTCGTGTTGCTTTGATGTCTGGCTGTCATCTCATTATTGACAAATGGAAAAAAATGTCTCCCAAATCTTGAAAGCTTTTGTCTAATTTAATAAGTGTAGATTCCATAGAATTAAAGTGAGTGTTATCTAATTTTAACAAAACTCATATAGTAATTAGTATGTACCAGGAACTATTAACATTCTATTATTAACACTAACTTACTCTTTATTCAAATAAAGACAGAAATAGTATGGACCTAACTGGCATGCTGTGATTCATGGGGTCGCAAAGAGTCAGACACAACTGAGTGACTGAACTGAACTGAACAGAAGCAGAAGGTATTAAGAAGAGGTGGCAAGAATACACAGAAGAACTATACAAGAGAGATCTTCGTGACCCAGATAACCATGAAGGTGAGATCATTCACCTAGATAGAGCCAGACATCCTGGAATGTGAAGTCAAGTCGGCCTTAGGAAGCTAAGCTAGTGGAGGTGATGGAATTCCAGTTGAGCTGTTTCAAATCCTGAAAGATGATGCTGTGAAAGTGCTGCACTCAATATGCCAGCAAATTTGGAAAACTCAGCAGTGGCCACAGGACTGGAAAAGGTCAGTTTTCATTCCAGTCCCAAAGAAAGGCAATGACAAAGAATGCTCAAACTACCGCACAATTGCACTCATCTCACATGCTAGCAAAGTAATGCTTAAAATTCTTTAAGTCAGGCTTCAGCAATATGTGAACTGTGAACTTCAGATGTTCAAGCTGGTTTTAGAAAAGGTGTAGGAAACAGATCAAATTGCCAACATCTGCTAGATCATTGAAAAAGCAAGGTAATAGCAAAAAACCATATACTTCTGATTTATTGACTATGCCAAAGCCTTTGACTGTGTGGATCACAAGAAACTGTGGAAAATTCTGAAAGAGATGGGAATACCAGACCACCTGACCTGCCTCTTGAGAAATCTGTATGCAGGCCAGGAAGCAACAGTTAGAACTGGACATGGAACAACAGACTGGTTCCAAATAGGAAAAGGAGTATGTCAAGGCTGTATATTGTCACCCTGCTTATTTAACTTCTATGAAGAGTACATCATGAGAAACACTGGGCTGGAAGAAGCACAAGCAGAAATCAAGATTGCTGGGAGAAATATCAATAACCTCAGATACGCAGATGACACCACCCTTATGGCAGAAAGTGATGAAGAAATAAAGAGTCTCTTGTTGAAAGTGAAAGAGGAGAGTGAAAAAGTTGGCTTAAAGCTCAACATTTAGCAAACTAAGATCATGGCATGTGGTCCCATCACTTCATGGCAAATAGATGGGGAAACAATGGAAACAGTTTCAGAATTTGTTTTTCTGGGCTCCAAGATCACTGCAGAAAGTGATTGCAGCCATGAAATTAAAAGACGCTTGTTCCTTGGAAGAAAAGTTATGACCAACCTAGATCGCATATTCAAAAGCAGAGACATTACTTTGCCGACTAAGGTCCGTCTAGTCAAGGCTATGGTTTTTCCAGTGGTCATGTATGGATGTGAGAGTTGGACTATAAACAAAGCTGAGCCCTGAAGAACTCATGCTTTGAACTGTGGTGTTGGAGAAGACTCTTGAGAGTCCCTTGGACTGCAAGGAGATCCAACTAGTCCATTCTGGAGATCAGTCCTGAGTGTTCATTGGAAGGACTGAGGCTGAAGCTGAAGCTCCAATACTTTGGCCACCTGATGTGAGGAGCTGACTCATTGGAAAAGACCCTGATGCTGGGAAAGACTGAAGGCAGGAGGAGAAGAGGACGACAGAGGATGAGATGGTTGGATGGCATCACTGACTCAACGGACATGAATTTGAGTAAGCTTCGGGAGTTGGTGATGGACAGGGAAGCCTGGCGTGCTGCCGTCCATGGGGTCACAAAGAGTCAGACATGGCTGAGCGACTAAATTGAAGTGACTTTTTATTTAAAATGCCAGTGGGAAAGCAGTGGGCCAGAGAGATTCCCCACAATTAAATAAACTAGAGCACGGCAGGACCAGAAGTGGAACCCAGGCTGGTGGGTTCCAGAACAGGGCTCTTGAACACAGTGGCAGGCTGGCTCTCCCATACTAAACTGTTGATAACATTAATTTACCACTGTATTCAAATGAACCTAGGCAAGTATTAAGTGCTGACCAGGAACCAGACACTTTACCCAAATGATCTCAGATCTTTAGCACACCACTGAGAGGCAGTTTTTATCATCTTCAGGTCACTGGCAAAGCCCAGAGCTTGAGACTTGAAACATGCTAGACTAGAGGTTTCAGCCGAGGTCTGAACGGCTTTAAAGCCCAGGTACTTTCTGTTCTCCAAGACTGCCTCCTTATGGAGCCTTGGGAGTAGTACTGGGGCTCTTTTCAGAACTCTTTTCCCCTAGGATCTATTTGCACTGAAAAATGCTACAAGAAGACTCATAATCCAATAAGGCAGGGAGAAGAGAGGCATGCATGCCCACACCCACGCCAACAAGCACCTGCAGCTTAACCTGTAGGAACAGGCTCTTCAGCAAAGACCGTTTCCCGAGAGCAGGAGCTACAGTCCATTCATCCTGTGTTCTCAGAGTCTGAGACAGTGTCTGGATAAAGTTGGTACTCAGTAAAATTCTGAATGAAGTAACTACTGAAGGCATATCCACATTCCATTAATGTAGGAATTTCTATTTAAGATAAATGTCAGGAAACACAGGACTACAATTTATTACATAGCCGTTTCCAGGACAAGGGAACCACTGATACCTTGGTTCCTAAAGTCAAGTTCTAGTGAAAACTACAACTCCTAACACCACCTTCTTAAAACCCCCAAATCATAGTTACATATCCCTCCAAATCTATCAGCAAATGAAATCAACTCTAAACAACAGCAAACTAAGTTATCATTAGGAGAGCGTCTATATACATTTCACTTACACTTACTCTGAGCCAAACATCCTCTTCAGTTCAGTTCAGTCGCTCAGGTGTGTCCGACTCTTTGCGACCCCATGAACTGCAGCACACCAGGCCTCCCTGTCCATCACCAACTCCCAGAGCTTACTTAGACTCATGTCCATCAAGTCGGTGATGCCATCCAACCACCTCATCCTCTGTCGTCCCCTTCTCCTCCTGCCCTCAATCTTTCCCAGCATCAGGGTCTTTTCAAATGAGTCAGCTCTTCACTCTTATCAGAACTCTTACCAGTGCGCTAAAGCATTATTTCCTTTGTGTTTCGTGTAAAAAATCTTGGAAATCTCAAATAGAGCTAGGAGACCAGCAGGGGGAGCCCTCACACCCTGGGACATGGCCAAGCCCAACAGGAAGGAGAAAGACTCTTCTTTCCTGGCAAGGTCTCAGCCAGTGAAAAGCCATGGACTCTATTTACCACAGTCCTCCCCGCTTCCATTTCCCCTCTATGAAAGCGTTCCCCTTTCTTTGTCATCTTGGGACCTGCATGGCATATGGCTTGCCATGGTTACAGACCCCAAGTTACAATTCTCTGCTGATCCCGGGTAAACTCATCTTTGTTGGAGAAACGTATGGCAGTCTATCTCAGGTCAACACACTACAGATGAAAGAATATATGTATTTCTTAAAGGAACTCAGGAAAATGAAGAGGATGAATGGTAAAGTAAAAAAATCAGACTAACAAAGCACCGGTTAAATGTCTTATCTTTGCCCACACATGAATATAGATGTTTTAGAAATAATACATTTTATTTATAAAAATCAAATACACACTTGTATTTATATGGAATGCAGACTGACCGTACTATGTGATGCCATGTAGGTCTGTGTACACATGTGCACACACACACTCCTTAGAGGCCCTCGACTTGGAAATGGTTTGTTTTCAAAGTCCATTTTTAGGTCAGCTTTGGCAGCTGGATCATATGTTCTCTTTGAAATCAACATGGTAATTTGGCGCTGTGGGAAAGGAAACATATGTGAGGCACGGTTTCTCCTCTGCAAGGAGACAATGGTGTATTCTCATCATGTACTAAAAAAGACAAATATATATAAATAGTATTAGGAGGAATACAAAGTGGGAAAGAAAGAAAGCTTCTTTATATGTCCAGGGCTTGAAACATACAGAACTCAGCTCAACATTGGCCACTGGCCTTATAGGTCAGTGGATCCATTCCAAGCCCCATTGCAGCTCTGCGGTCAGTCACAGAGTCCTCTGAGAGACACGGAAGAAGAGGGGAGGTTGCTCTCCAACCCAGCTTAGAGGAACCATGCACTAAGGCAAGCTCACCAAAATGCTGGATTTGTAACGAAGAGCACTACCCTCGTGCTTGTTCATGCAAATGGCTGTTACACCAGTTAAATCCTCAGTGGATTCTCCCATCGTTTCATTCTGTGATTTTGTTTATTTTCCAAAATTTTAATAGTCATTAAAAAACCTTAGATAACAATAAACATTTATGTGGTGAATTTCGCTGAAAAGAATTAGCTACGGAAACACCATGTAAGCATCTGCTGCTGCTGCTATACAATCAAAGATAAAGGAGTTGAAATGAAGCATTCAAACATGCAAACAACTTTTTAAAACCTGCACAGCAGGAATAAGGTCCTTAAGTCTCTCATCACTTTTGATTTCAGTATTTGAGATGTGCCCCTCCCCTCAACAGAGCAAAGCCAGAACTGAAATAATTTCTAACCTTTAATAATGAATAATGAATGAAACACGTGAAATCTTATTTTACCAGGCACAACACTGAGTATCAAATGGGACAGAATAGAAAGTCCAGAAATAAACCCACGCGTTTATGCCAATTAACTGACAACAATGAAGGCAAGCATATACAATGGAGAAAAGAGAGTCTCTTCAACAAGTGGTGCTGGGAAAACTGGCCAGCTGCATGTTCTCTAACACAATATACAAAAATAAACTCAAAATGGATTAAAGACCTACATGTAAGGCTGGATCCCAGAAAACTCTGAGGAAAACATAAGGAGAACACTCTTTGACATAAATTAGAGCAGTATGTTTTTGGATCCATCTCCTAAACAAAGGAAGGAAAAGCAAAAAATAAACAAATGGGACCAATTAAACGTAGAAGCTTTTGCACAGAAAAGGAAACCGTCAACAAAGTGAACAGAACCTACTGAGTGGGAGAAAATACTTGTAAATGATATGGCAGATAAGGGGCTAATATACTACACATATAAATAGCTCATACAGTTCAACATAAAAAAAAAACACATCAAAAAAAAAAAACAAAAACAACAACCATGGAGAATACAGACAGAACCCAAATAAAAAACTGGCAGAGAAACTGAATAGACATTTCCCCAAAAGGTAATGCAGATGGTGAGTAGGGACAGGAAAAGATGCTCAACACCACCACCATCAGGGAAATGCTCATCAGAGCGACAGTGAGAGGTCCATCAGAATGACCATCGGCAAAAAGAACGAAACGAACAAATGCTGGCAAGGACAAGGAGAAAAGAGAGCCCTCATGCACTGTTGCTGGGAATATAAAGGGGTGTAACCACTGTAAAAACAGAACTCCCATACAGTCCAGAACTTCCATGCCTGGGTATGTATCCCCAAATCCCCAAAACACGAATTATAGAGATAGACACACCCCAGTATTCATAGCAGCGTTATTTACAACTGCCAAGACACAGAGGCAACTTGTGTCCATCAACAGACAAATGGATAAAGGTGTGCCTCTCTCTCCATCTAAGGAATACTATACAGCCGTAAGAAGAATGAAATAATGCCGTTTGCAGCAATATGGCTGGACTTAGAGTTATAATACTAAGTGAAGCCAGCCAGAAAGAGAAAGATAAAACCGTAAGACACCACTTACATGTGGAATCCAAAAAAATATAACAAACTAGTGAGTCTAACAAAAACGAAGCAGACTCACAGAGGGAACAAGCTGGTGGCTGTCAGTGAGGACAGGGGAGGCAGGAGGGCAACGTAAAGGCAGGGGATTAAGAGGCACAAACTGTTGTATGAAGTAAGCTACAAGGATGTACTGCACAACATGGAGAGAACAGACAGCATTTTAAAAGAACTGTAAGTGGAATATAACCTTTAAAATTGTGAATCACTTTATTATACACCTGTAACTTCCCTAATACACCAACTATACTACAATAAATGAAAAACAGAATGACTAGAGAACTGAAAAGACCCTGATGCTGGGAAAGATTGAAGGTAGGAGAAGAAGGGGACGACAGAGGATGGGAAGGCTGGATGGCATCACCGACTCAATGGACATGAATCTGAGTGAAATCCAGGAGCTGGTGGTGGACAGGGAGGCCTGGCGTGCTGCAGTCCATGGGGTCACAAAGAGTCGGATACGACTGAGCGACTGAACAGCAACGAAAATAGAACTGAAGCACAGTTTTCAAGAAAGACCTTCTGCTTTCCTTTCAGCTATTCCATTTTTTCCAAAGGAAATAAATATTTAAGAAAATTTAAAAAAATTGACTTGTGATACATGGCTGAGTAGTGTTCAAGTAGAACTTCTCAAAAGCTATATCATGCCATCGATTTGAAAGAAGCCTGATGAAAAATACTTTTGTGTGTTTGTGTGAGTGGACATTATGAATGAGTACAAAGCAAGAAGTAATCTTCAAGAAAGAGAAAAGTGGATTCAAAGCTCTGTTTTCATAGAGATGATTCATTTTCTGTACCTTTTCCTCACACTTGCTATTCACAGCAGCTGGCAGCAAGAAACCAATTCATGCTGCTTGTAAGTCTAGTTGTGAAGGATTTTCATTTGTATGAAGCATTTAATCTATAATTCAGCAATCTATATAAACAAACTCTTCTGTTCATTTGGATCTCTGCCATGATAATATTCAGTGTTGTTAATATTACAACAGCTGGTCATCAATATCATTAACAGAACCAAAGTGTGTTAAACTGCTTTCACACCTGTGGTGTTCTTTTTGAAGCTGTGTAGAAGTGGAAAATACTACTTCAACACATGGGAAAAGCCGTCCATGTGCTTTGGGACCAAACACATCCATCATTTGGCTCAGTGAATCAGACAGGTCCTGCGGACATCAGTGCAAACACTTAATGTGACTGACTGGCAGAAACAGAGCCATGTGAAAAGTCAGCCCGTCTAATTCCTTATTCTCTTATGCACTTGGCTTACAACTGTCAATGCAGCCAATTGCATCGCTTCATAAAGAGCCTTTTTGCTCCCAGACTCTTGACACACTGACAGTCTTTGCAAAGCAATTTTCAGCCTCAGATGACATCGTAACTCTCTTTATTATCTCAGCTTCCTGACCTACCTGCCATGCCCGGGGGGCCACCCAAGACAGGCGGGTCATGGTGCAGAGGCCTGACAGAATGTGGTCCACTGGAGAAGGGAATGGCAAACCACTTCAGTATTCTTGCCTTGAGAACCCCATGAACAGTAGGAAACGGCAAAATGATAGGACACTGAAAGAGGAACTCCCCAGGTCGGTAGGTGCCCAATATGCTACTGGAGGTCAGTGGAGAAATAACTCTAGAAAGAATGAAGGGATGGAGCCAAAGCAAAACCAACACCCAGTTGTGGATGTGACTGGCAATAGAAGCAAGGTCCTGAGAGGGTAACAGGCAGGAAGGCCAGGGGTCTCCAAACGGGGGAAATAGCCTGCAAGTGTCAGACATTTTTCTCTCTCTTAAGCGGCAGGAGGAAACAAACTAGCAATAGCTTTTCCTTCTCTATACAAATTTAAAAGGAGGCTCCTCTTAAAATTCTGTGTTGCCATAGTGACACCTGGTTTCACCTGAAGTTAACCAACGCCCTTTTCTTACGGAAATGTTTATCTTAAGCTATGCTAATGTACTATGCATTTACCCCAAACTCTGTCTTCAAGTCCATCCTTTTGGCTCAGAACCTACTTGACAAACCAGTATGTTATACTCTGATATTGCTCCTCTAATCTATGTAAATGAAACTATTCACATGGTGATCTGCCCTTCTTCAAGACTCAAGTTAATCATTTTATGGCCCAAGATGAACCATTTGGTGCCAAGATTGTCCCAAAATGCATCTTATGGGTGAGGGGCCTGGTGCCATTCTGAGTTTTAAGACATTCTTTTCTTTCATTAACTGACTGCTAGTGACTATATAACATTCAGCTAAAGACTAGCAGGGGGGCACTTTTTCTGCCCCCTTCTGATGCCTATGTCAGAAGCTTTCCCTATCCCTTTTATACTTTAATAAAACTTTATTACACAAAAGCTCTGAGCGATCAAGCCTCGTCTCTGGCCTTGGATTGAATTCTTCTCCTCCAGGGACCAAGATTCCTGGCATCGTGATTCAACAACAACCTTTCGGTCCGATGCTGTAAAGAGCAATATTGCATAGGAACCTGGAATGTCAGGTCCATGAATCAAGGCAAATTGGAAGTGGTCAAACAGGAGATGGCAAGAGTGAACGTCAACATTCTAGGAATCAGCAAACTAAAATGGACTGGAATGGGTGAATTTAACTCAGATGACCATTATATCTACTGCTGTGGGCAGGAATCCCTTAGAAGACATGGAGTAGCCATCATGGTCAACGAAACAGTCCAAAATGCAGTACTTGGATGCAATCTCAAAAACGACAGAATGATTTCTGTTCGTTTCCAAGGCAAACCATTCAATATCACAGTAATCCAAGCCTATGCCCCAACCAGCAACGCTGAAGAAGCTGAAGTTGAACGGTTCTATGAAGACCTACAAGACCTTTTAGAATTAACACCCAAAAAAGATGTCCTTTTCATTATAGGGGACTGGAATGCAAAAGTAGGAAGTCAAGAAACACCTGGGGTAACAGGCAAATTTGGCCTTGGAATGCAGAATGAAGCAGGGCAAAGGCTAATAGAGTTTTGCCAAGAGAACGCACTGGTCGTAGCAAACACCCTCTTCCAACAACACAAGAGAAGACTGTACACATGGACATCACCAGATGGTCAACACCAAAATCAGATTGATTATATTCTCTGCAGCCAAAGATGGAGAACCTCTATACAGTTAGCCAAACAAGACCAGGAGCTGAATGTGGCTCAGATCATGAACTCCTTATTGCCAAATTCAGACATAAATTGAAGAAAGTAGGGAAAACCACTAGACCATTCAGGTATGACCTAAATCAAATCCCTTATGATTATACAGTAGAAGTGAGAAATAGATTTAAGGGACTATATCTGATAGATAGAGTGCCTGATGAATTATGGATGGAGTTTCATAACATTGTACAGGAGACAGGGATCAAGACAATTCCCATGGAAAAGAAATGCAAAAAAAGCAAAATGGCTGTCTGGGGAGGCTTTACAAATAGCTGTGAAAAGAAGAGAAGCAAAAAGCAAAGGAGAAAAGGAAAGATATAACCATCTGAATGCAGAGTTCCAAAGAATAGCAAGGAGAGATAAGAAAGCCTTTCTCAGTGATCAATGCAAAGAAACAGAGGAAAACAACAGAATGGGAAAGACTAGAGATCTCTTCAAGAAAATCAGAGATACCAAGGGGACATTTCATGCAAAGACGGGCTCGATAAAGCACAGAAATGGTATGGACCTAACAGAAGCAGACGATATTAAGAAGAGGTGGCAAGAATACACAGAAGAACTGTACAAAAAAGATCTGCACGACCCGGATAATCACGATGGTGTGATCACTCACCTAGAGCCAGACATCCTGGAATGTGAAGTCAAGTGGGCCTTAGAAAGCATCACTATGAACAAAGCTAGTGGAGGTGATGGCATTCCAGTTGAGCTCTTTCAAATCCTGGAAGATGATGCTGTGAAAGTGCTGCATTCAATATGCCAGCAAATTTGGAAAACTCAGCAGTGGCCACAGCACTGGAAAAGTTCAGTTTTCATTCCAATCCCAAAGAAAGGCAATGCCAAACTACTGCACAATTACACGCATTTCATATGCTAGTAAATTAATGCTCAAAATTCTCCAAGCCAGGCTCCAGCAATATGTGAACCGTGAACTTCCAGATGTTCAAGCTGGTTTTAGAAAAGGCGGAGGAACCAGAGATCAAATTGCCAACATCCGCTGGATCATGGAAAAATCAAGAGAGTTCCACAAAAACATCTACTTCCGGTTAATTGAGTATGCCAAAGCCTTTGACTGTGTGGATCACAAGAAACTGTGGAAAATTCTGAAAGAGATGGGAATACCTGCCAGGAGCCACCATGGGAGATCCCACCGATGACAAGGTCATGTGGAAGAGAACTGCTAAGCAAGGCTTCAGGACTCAAGGGGCTCCCAAGCATTTCTTGAGCATCTACCCCAAAACCAGAATCTATCTGTTTTACTACTTCATGACTTTCACCAACTCCTCTGACATTAACAGGGGGCTATTCCTGACCACCTTTCTCTGGAGAAAATCAACTTAGGGCTATAGTTAATAAGTCTCCTGGACATGAGAGGAATATTTCAAATCAAAACCCCTCTGTTAGCATTCTAGCTTGCTTGGCGGGTATATCCAGACTCTTGCAGCTATGCATGTGATAATTCGCAGCCTCCCAACTATGAGAGGCATGGAAAGCCTAAACCATAGAGCCTTTCAAAGAGTTAAAAGTTATTAGAGTAGTGCTGGTATAGGATTTCATTATTGGGCCAATGCTTGTTGCTAAGTTCCCATATCCTTTATCCACTGTGCACCTGGGAGTGCATTAGTTAACATAGTTGGAAAGTAAGAAAAACACGTGTAGCCTTGAAATTAACCACATCAGACTTTTGAGCTAATTGGTTCTTTCTTGTAACTCACTGTACCTTTGCTCCGTGAGAAATGCAACTTGTTTAATACTTTCTGAGGCTGACATAGATTAGAAATATAAGAAAAAACATTTCAAGGGGAAATAAGTTTTCTGGTTGAGAAGCCTTTATCAAAAGAGGGTCATAAAATGTCCACAGGCCTCCAAGGCCAGAAGATAAAGTACACAACATTGTCTATGGGAAAGGTTTGCAGAAAAAATCCTGGTTTCAATAAAAACAAAACAGATGTAATGTTTGGGCTGACTCTGTATGACTTTGCATCTTTCATTTCCCTCTATGTATAAGACAAGCTATAAAAGTACCTTTTAACAATAAAGCTATTGGGCCTCGCTCGAAGAAGCTTGGTCACCCCGTGTTTTTCTTCTTTTCTCTTTTTCTCTCTCTTACTTTCTTTATCAGGCTGATCTTTTGGAGCATAGCAGCTCCCTGCGTTCACTTATCTGCCCAGGTTTCTAAGACCTGAACGGGAAGATGTTCTGCGTCTTCACTCCCTCAGGAGACTGGGAAGGCACCTGTGGCCTCCATGAACAGGGCAAACTTCTTGTCTCGAAGTTTTATTCGCTTTCTATGTAAACCAAGGAATATTAGCCTCTTTCTCTCCTCTGTTTTCTTATCTTCAATATTCTTTCCTTATCTCTCTCTCTAAATCATCTGCTGACGCCGTTTTCCTTCAGGTTCCCCTGGATCCTGCAGGGGCTAGACCCCAGCAAATACCAGACCACCTGACCTGCCTCTTGAGAAATCTGTATGCAGGTCAGGAAGCAACAGTTAGAACTGGACATGGAACAACAGACTGGTTCCAAATAGGAAAAGGAATATGTCAAGGCTGTATATTGTCACCCTGCTTATTTAACTTCTATGCAGAGTCCATCATGAGAAATGCCGGGCTGGAAGAAGCACAAGCTGGAATCAAGATTGCCGGGAGAAATATCAATAACCTCAGATATGCAGATAATACCACCCTTATGGCAGAAAGTGAAGAGGAACTAAAAGTTGGCTTAAAGCTCAATATTCAGAAAATGAAGATCATGGGATCTGGTCCCATCACTCATGGGAAATAGATGGGGAAATAGTGAAAAAAGTGCCAGACTTTATTTTTGGGGCTCCAAAATCAGTGCAGATGGTGATTGCAGCCATGAAATTAAAAGACACTCCTTGGGAAAAAAGTTATGACCAACCTAGATAGCATATTCAAAAGCAGAGACATTACTTTACCAACAAAGGTCCGTCTAGTCAAGGCTATGGTTTTTCCAGTGGTCATGTATGGCTGTGAGAGTTGGACTGCGAAGAAAGCTGAGCACTGAAGAATTGATGCTTTTGAACTGTGGTGTTGGACAAAACTCTTGGGAGTCCCTTGGACTGCAAGGAGATCCAACCAGTCCGTCCTAAAGGAGATCAGCCCTGGGTGTTCTTTGGAAGGACTGATGCTAAAGCTGAAACTCCAGTACTTTGGCCACCTCATGCGAAGAGTTGACTCGTTGGAAAAGACTCTGATGCTGGGAGGGATTGGAGGCAGGAGGAGAAGGGGACAACAGAGGATGAGATGGCTGGTTGGCATCACTGACTTGATGGGTGTGAGTCCAGGAGTTGGTGATGGACAGGGAGTCCTGGCGTGCTGTGATTCATGGGGTCGCAAAGAGTCAGACACGACTGAGCGACTGAACTGAACTGACTGACCTACTCTCGGGGCACCATGCTGTTCCTTGTGCCTTGGAAGCTCTTTGCTTTTCTCTCTGTTTAGCTGATTCCTTCTCATCCTCAGACCTCTGAGCCAGCATTACTTTCTCAGGGAAACCTTGCTGCGGCCATCTCTACGTCTGGTTCCCACAGCGGAGGCACTGATATCGACACGAACCTCTTCCTGGCAACAAGTGTCATAAGCGCCACGTCGGAGTTCATCCTTTTTCTCTCCCAAGGCCATCAGCACTAAGAAGCAGGGATCAAGCCTGGTTTGGATTATCAGCTATATTCAGCTACTACAGAGGCTGTCAAAGAGTGGATCCTGGGGCCCCAGAAGTATTTTTAAATGGAAGAACTGGTGTCCTTAATACTACTATTATAAAGACAAAATACAACAAATTTTATATTACAGTCTTATTGTCATTAATGTTACTTTTAATTTTCCTATGAACTCTTCCTAGAGCTTTGTAATGAACGAAAACATAGCCTTAACACCCCACTTTCAGAGACGATATAAATCCATGAATTATTAAAGCTACAATTTTTACAGATACACTCAATTTTCAATTATATGACTCGAAAAGTCATCATCTCTGGAGTGTTCTTGCCCTTCACTCCTATAGTTAAGATGAAGGAACAGGTATCACTGAACCTGTTTAAACAGGCGATTGATTTAAAACTATTTAAAGTTGAGTCAGTTTCAAAAATACTCTTGAAGAATAAAATCTCAGGTTAAACTTAGATCTTCTGTAGAGTGATTTTGACAGAGGTGACAGGAAGAAATATTTCCTTCTGGCATAAAATTAAACACTTCTTGGATTACCAAATCCAATCTATAGTTTTATTACCTATTTTTAATGTCTTAGATCATGCAGACTAAACTGAAATTTCATCCAGGCCTCCTCCACTCACTCAACATGTTCCTCAGCAATCGAGCTCAAGTGCATGGATGGTCTGGAATTTCAGTCAGCAATGCAGGGCAGACAGGAATGCCATGTTAATGACAAAAACTTCTGTATTCCTGTTCTTTCAAGTTCCCCTTTCTCTAAAGCAGTTTTCCTTTCATTTCCTTCCCCAGAAGCTGGAGGTGGTAAAGGCCCTTCAGAGAACTCAGCTTAGATTATGGGACATCTCTCTCTGTTTATAAACACTTGAAATTGTTTTGTGAAAATGAGGGGGTAGAGTTACAGTAAATTGGGTAATTTATTTTACCTTATCTTCCCTCACATCTCAGTGTTTTGGTTTCAAGTATAATGTGTATCATGGTATTTAAATTTTCAGGCCGTCCATTACCTTAGGGTGCTTATCATTAGTAATTCTGCATGAGATGGGAAGAAAGCCAACATAAAATCATGCCTATACATTGAAATGAGGACACAGGTAAATGCCTTACTTTAGGGAAAAATGTTTAGGGAGTAAAGGAAATATCTGTGATCTTATTTTTTTAATGAAGATGTTCACATTCGTGTGTTAACTTATATTATCCCTAATGTTTTGTGAGGTTCTCAGGCAGGAGCAAAAATGGAGGCGGCATTTTTATGGTTAATTTTAAGGTTATAAAGAAAGCCTATGCCTGAGGCGAAAGGACTGATACCAAGTCAGGGGCTGAACGGGCCCCCGGGAACAGGGGTACACGTGGAGTTCTGCTCATCTCCCTCATTTCCCACCCGGGATTTCTAGGCCACTCAGAGAGCCTCTCAACTGTGCCACCGTAGCAGAAGGGCAGGGCCAGGCAGCCCTGTCACGGTGGGGAGGAACCCGGTTCACCCAGCCACCCCCTTGGGGGCATCCACGGCAAAAGCAGGCTGTGGCGTCCCCCCAACTTCAAGGGTGCTCTGCACACTGCCCCTGGTGAGTCTTCTCCCAGAATCCCCAGTTGCCTAGTTGGTTACTGCTGTTCCAAAACTCTCAAAGGAGACTGGAAAGAAGGAAAAATGTTGATGTGTTTGGTGCATGCAAAGCCCTTGTGTTAGGGCAGCTGGAACAAAAGACCACAGGGCCTGAGGGCTTCCTGGTGGCTGAGATGGTAAGGAAGCAACCTGCAGTGTGGGAGACCCGGGTTTGATCCCTGGATGGGGAAGATCCCCTGGAGAAGCGAGTGGTGACCCACTCCAGTGTTCTTGCCTAGAGAATGCCAAGAGCAGAGGAACCTGGTGACCTACAGTCCCCGGAGTCGCAAGAGTCAGGCACGACTGAGGGACACACACACAAGGCTTAAACCATAGAAATCTATTTGCTTGAAGTTTTGAAGGCTAGAAATCTGAGCTGGAGCTGTCCACAAGGTTATTTTCCCCGAGGCCTCTGTCCTTGGCCTGTGAGTCCCATATTCTCCCTATGTCCTAGCCTGGCTCTCCTCTGCGTACCTCACCCCGATATCTCCTCGTGTGTCCCCTTTCCCTCCTCCTTTAAGGACACCCGCGGCTTCCCAGGTGGCTCAGTGGTAAAGAATCCACCTGCCAATGCAGGAGCCACGGGGGACACAGGTTCGATCCCTGGGTTGGGAAGATCCCCTTGAGGAGGAAATGGCAGCCCACGCCAGTGCTCTTGCCTGGAGAATCCCATGGACAGAGGAGCCTGGCGGGCTGCAGTCCATGGGTTCACAGAAGAGTCGGACACGACTGAGCTCTCACACGCATAAGGACACAGACAAACTGGATCAGGGCCCACCCTAACAACCTCACTTAGCTTGGTCACTTCTTTAAAGACCCTGTCTTCAAACACATTAGCATTTTGAAAATGGGGTTGGGGCTTGAATATATAATTCAAAGGGGACATAATTCAGCCTATTGCAGCCCTCTTCGGTGCGGGACCTTGCTGGGAGTCTCTCCTGCCAAGGTCTATAGGCAACCCCCATTTTAAAAGCTTATGATCATCTCCATTTTACACATGAAGATACTGAGGCACAGGGTGGCTAAGTAACCTTGCCAGAATCCCAGAGGAAGCAGGCAGTTCACCTCCAGAGCCTGTTCTTTTGGCCACAACCCTCTAAAGTGAAAGTGAAAGTTGCTCAGTTGTGTCTGACTCTTGTGACTCCATTCTCCAGCCCAGAATACTGGAGTGGGTAGCCTTTCCCTTCTCCAGGGGATCTTCCCAACCCAGAGATCAAACCCTGGTCTTCCACACTGCGGGCGGATTCTATCAGCTGAGCCACAAGGGAAGCCCAAGAATACTGGAGTGGGTAGCCTATCTCTTCTCCAGCAGATCTTCCTGACCCAGGAGTTGAACCACCTGCATTGCAGGCGGGTTCTTTACCAGCTGAACTAACCCTCTAAGACCTCTTTATAATGGAGGGTCACATGACCCCAGCCACACCAAAGAGACTTTCTCTCTAGGAGTCTCTGACTCTGAGCTGGGCAAAGACAGTCCTTTCCCTCTCTTCAGCCTGCTCCTGGACATTTCCGCCACCAGCTGGTAAAGCTTGCTTAAAAGAACCAAATCATTATAGGAAGACACACAGAAAGGAGACCTGGCAAATCAAAACCGTGCTAGGGACACTGGTCGCTGTTGGCCCTGCCCTTTTTGAGGCTCGACCAGTTCTCCCTGAGTCTAATTCCCTGCTAGCTCACCTGGTAAAGAGTCCGTCTGCAATACAGGAGACCTGGGTTCGATCCCTGGGTTGCAAAGACCCCATGGAGAAGGGAAAGGCTACCCACTCCAGTGTTCTGGTCCAGTCTTCAGGGGCTATATAGTCCTCGGGGTCACAAAGAGTCGGGTACGATTGAGTGGCTATCATTTCACTTCAGTTCTCCCTGTATTTAGCACTAACCAGCATCCTTTTGGGAAATTTGTTTGTGTGGTTTTTTTTTTTTCCTTTTAGCCAGAGTCAGCATTTGTTGCCTAGAACTAAAATAACCTTGACTAACACTCAAGGACCCATGATACAAAACTAAATTTGCTTTGGTGATGACCTCTCTTCACTGTTTAGATCCAACAGACGTACTTAAACCAACATAAGTTGCCTTATTAAATTAGTTCTTTTACTCCACAAACCCTGTTTTTCTGGTCTCTGTGTTAGGGAAGTCAATTTAACAGGAAGCCTATTCCAGTGACTAGCTTGGAAGTGTTTTGGAAGCCAACTTTGTTCTCTCCAGCCCTCAAATGTTCACTCTTACTATTAGTCTCTTTTAGCACTACAGCGTGGCACCCTGAGACTTTAAGAAGGAATCATTAAGCTGTAGTTATATATCATTTGGCAAGAAAGAGTGAAAACCACTCTATGGAATTCATCAGTACTGAAAATGACTTGGGGCATAATCAGCAATGTGAAAAGCAAACTGTAGGTAGTTTATTTTAAAAATCCCCATTATCTGCTGGGGAAAGAGACATGGCAGCAGCAGAAAGTGATAAGTAGGTGCTATATGAGTCGTGGTGACACACCACTCAAATTCTAGAAAATAATTCTAAATTAAAATGCCACCCATTGTGGCTCCGTCAATTTAGGCAGAACTACCAACCTGGCTGGAGTAAGGGCACAGCTTTAATTAAAAACACTTCAATGTGGCTGAAAATTCACTTGCATAGTCAAGCTGAATAAATGATTGGAAGTTTTAAAAAGCTGGTGAATCAGTTTCTCTATCTCTGCTCTTTGTTGGCATGGAGATATTTACGGACGTTCTTCATATCACTAACACTGTGCTCGCCATTGGTAGGGAATATATAATAAATCAGTAGAAGACAGCTTTCTTATACTAAAAGAAGGAAGAAAACTATATGGGCAAAAGACCGGTGGAGGACAGCTTTTGCAGCTCCCAGCAGAGAACCTTCCAGCCTCCTGAGCATCCAGTGTAACTGTGACGACATATGGTGTAGTGCCCGGTAGCTAAGTCATATCTAACTCCTTTGCAGCACCATGGGCTGTAGCTCACCAGACTCCTCTGTCTATGGAATCTTCCAGGCAAGAACACTGGAGTGGGTTGCCATTTCCTCCTCTAGGGGATCTTTTGGACCCAGGGATCAAATCCACGTCCCCTGCCTCGCCGGCACTGGCCTGTGGATTCTTTACCACCGAGCCACCTGGGAAGCACCCAATTTGACTGCACAGTGCATGGTAAAAATTTCAGTATGCTGATCCAAAAAGAGTTTAATGAACAAAAGAGAAAGCCCAGCGATAAATCCACGCACCCCTGGACACCTTATCTTTGACAAAGGAGGCAAGAATATACAATGGAGAAAAGACAATCTCTTTAATAAGCGGTGCTGGGAAAACTGGTCAACCACTTGTAAAAGAATGAAATTAGAATACTTTCTAACACCATACACAAAAATAAATTCAAAATGGATTAAAGATCTAAACCTAAGACCAGAAACTATAAAACTCCTAGAGGAAAACATAGGCAAAACACTCTCTGACATAAATCACAGCAGGATCCTCTATGACCCACCTCCCAGAATATTGGAAATAAAAGCAAAAATAAACAAATGGGACCTAGTTAAACTTAAAAGCTTTTGCACAATGAAGGAAACTACAAGCAAGGTGAAAAGACAGCCTTCAGAATGGGAGAAAATAATAGCAAATGAAGCAACTGACAAACAACTAATCTCAAAAACATACAGGCAGCTCCTGCAGCTCAATTCCAGAAAATAAACGACCCGATCAAAAAACGGGCCAAAGCACTAAACAGACATTTCTCCAGAGAAGACAGACAGAGGGCTAACAAACACATGAAAAGAGGGTCAACATCACTCATTATCAAGAAATGCAAATCAAAACCACAATGAGGTACCATCTCACACCAGTCAGAATGGCTGCTATCCAAAAGTCTACAAGCAATAAATGCTGGAGAGGGTGTGGACAAAAGGGAACCCTCTTACACTGTTGGTGGGAATGCAAACTAGTACAGCCACTATGCAGAACAGTGTAGAGATTCCTTAAAAAACTGGAAATAGAACTGCCTTATGACCCAGCAATCCCACTGCTGGGCATACACACCGAGGAGGCCAGAACTGAAAGAGACACATGTATCCCAATGTTCATCGCAGCACTGTTTATAATAGCCAGGACACGGAGACAACCTAGATGTCCATCAGCAGATGAATGGATAAGAAAGCGGTGGTACATATACACAGTGGAGTATTACTCAGCCATTCATGAGGTAGATGAAACTGGAGCCTATTATACAGAGTGAAGTAAGTTAGAAAAACACCAATACAGTATACTAACACATATACATGGAATTTAGAAAGATGCTAATGGTGACCCTGTATGCGAGACAGCAAAAGAGACACAGATGTATAGAACAGTCACTTGGACTCTCTGGGAGAAGACGAGGGTAAGATGATTTGAGAGAAAGCATTGAAACATGTATATTATCATATATGAAGCAGATCACCAGTCCAGGTTTGATGCCTGAGACAGGGTGCTCAGGGCTGGTGCACTGGGATGACGCTGAGAGATGGGGTGGAGAGGGATGTGGGAGTGGGGCTCAGGATGGGGAACACATGTACACCCATGGCTGATTCATGTCAATGTATGGTGAAAACCACCACAATATTGTAAAGTAATTAGTCTCCAATTAACATAAATTAAAAAAATAAAAAGAGTTATGAGAGTAGACAGAGGAAACAGCTTAATTTAAAAGACCCACATATTAATTCACAGGACAATATACAGATCATTGAGAAGCATTATCAGTACAGGAATACATCATCTCTAAGATTATACAGCCTCTGCATGGATTCTCAGTGTTCAACCTAACGTCCCTGACTTACTCCCAAACCTTTTACTTGGACTTGGGACTAGCGGGTGGGGAAGCCACGCCATTTCTTAAAGGCAGATGGGTAATTGTGGTGGTCTGACAATGATCAAGACAAACTAATTTTTGAAACACATTTTAGAAGAAAATATGTTTATAGTCATGATTTCTCCCCCCAGCTAACCCCTAGGGACAGGGGAGCCTGGTGGGGTGCTGTCTATGGGGTCGCACAGAGTCGGATACGACTGAAGTGACTTGGCAGCAGCAGCATCCTCTATAAACCACTTCTTAGACACATAATGGCACACAGCATGGGCTCGAGTTTCAGTTCTTCCTTGGCTCTGCCGCATAATCTAAGAGCTTGCTGCTGCTGCTGCTAAGTCGCTTCAGTCGTGTCCAACTCTGTGCGACCCCATAGACGGCAGCCTACCAGGCTCCCCCGTCCCTGGGATTCTCCAGGCAAGAACACTGGAGTGGGTTGCCATTTCCTTCTCCAATGCAGGAAAGTGAAAAGTCAAAGTGAAGTCGCTCAGTTGTGTCCGACTCTTAGCGACCCCATGGGCTGCAGCCCACCAGGTTCCTCTGTCCATGGGATTTTCCAGGCAAGAGTACTGGAGTGGGGTGCCATAATCTAAGAGCTTGGAGGAGTAAAAACATCACTGGACTGAAATAGCTTCAGAGAGTGAAAATGATGGTGAAAATGAAGTAAAGACAAGGGTGCTCCCTGCCTCATGGGCTCCTTAAAGGCCTTAGATGAAATAATCTATTAGTGTCAGAGTAATGCTTGACACATGGTAAGAGCTCAGCAAATACTACACCTTTTAAGAACGGTGCTGTAAACAGTAAGGGCCATGGCACAGATCAGGGAGTGGCATCGTCACCATCAACAGGAACCGGGCTAAGCTGAGCCTTGAAGGAGATGGATGAGTCCCAGCACGTGACCTCAACTTCTTTAACAACTGTTCCCCACGCACCTACCCTGGCTTCCCTGGTGGTTCAGCAGTAAAGATTCTACCTGCCAAGCAGGAGACGAGGGTTCAATCCCTGGGTCGGGAAGATCCCCTGGAGGAGGGCATGGCAACCCTTTCCAGCTCTTGGGAAGGGTTGCCATGCCCTTCCCTCATGGGAAGTCCCATGGCCAGAGGAGCCTGGTGGGCTGTGGTCCATGGGGTCACAAAAGAGTTGGATATGACTTAGCTACTCAACAACAACCCTAGGCTGTAGAAGCATTAAACAAATATGAAATTGCAGAAAAATCCTTACTGACCAAATCTGGAGTGTCAAAATTGCCTCCAAATAGAAAATTGGCAAATTTTTGAGATTCTAAGCCACAAGGTAGATTTCCTAGCAACAGAGGCAGCTGTCCAAGGCTGCCGGTCAGTATCTAGCAGTGACAGAAAGGTGGAGTCCCCACAAGTCCTGACTGCTCTCTGCTGTGATCTGATGCTGAATTCCCAGTTCCTCCCCTCGTACATTATTTGACTTGATCTCTCTATAGCAAATCCCTAGTAGCCCGTGTGGCCCTCAACCTCAGCAGTTCCGTGCCACCCAGAGTCTCCTGACAAGACGGACAGACAGGAAGGGGCAAAGCTACACTCACCTTTCTGAAAGCTGTTCCTTTAGCAGAGCAATGTTGCTTTTTTTTTTCGTTATCTTACTTTTCAGTTTATTTGAAGCATCTGGGAAAGATTTATGTCCCTATTTCTGATGCAGTTTGCCAATTTCCATTGTTTTAAATCAAGGCTCTTTCTGAAATAGAGGCAGGCTCCTCACCAACCAGGGGTCCTAACTGCAAGTCTGGAAGCTCTTATAGGCAGGATAGCCTCAGACATAAAGCTTAGTTTCATAAGATCTGTTTAATAGAGGCCTCATGGTCCTGCAACTTATCCCTTCTTCATGGAAAGTGAGAGAGATGCTGATGAAAACCGGCTTCAGAAAAGGACTGAGTAACTTCATTCACTCTAAGGCAGAAGCTGCCAGTGGAGCCCACTCTGTCATCAGGGCCACGGAGGGGCATGTGCCTGACAGACGCCAACAGGGGCGTGGACGAGTTGTGCATATTACGGGGCAGAAGAGTGGGGGACTGTCCTCATCCTAATTATAAACATGGTAAGTGGAACCTGCACACGTCCCTCTTAGGGTTGGAGATGCTAACACTAATCCTAATAGTCAATTAGTCTCTAAGGATCACGGGTTTCCCCAGGGGCTCAGCAGGTTAAGAATGCACGGGGAACAAAGGCCACACAGAAGGCGAGGGTCCGACCCCGGGTCGGGAAGACCCCCTGGGGGAGGGCGTGGCAGCCCCCTCCAGTCTTAGTGCCTGGAGAATCCCATGGACAGAGAGGAGCCTGGCGGGCTGCAGTCCACAGGGCTGCAGAGAGCTGGACACGACTGAAGCGCTTGAGCACACAAGGCTCACGGAGGAAAGTCCCTCCCAGCCAGGCAGTCAGAGCATGCCAGGCCACGGAAACCAGCCGCTCATGACCGGGCTTCTCCCTACGCCTGGCCTCTAACGCTTCACATTTCTGCCTTTCTTCCCCTGTCCCCCGTCTTTCAACACCTCTTCCTTCTTTCATCAGTAATGCATTCCTAGCCTCACTTCACCCCAACTTATTTAAAAAACACATGGTCTCAGGGCTTCCCCTGGTGGTCCGGTGGTTAAGAATCTACCCGCCACTGTGAGGCGTATGGGTTCCATCCCAGATCTGGGAAGATCCCACCGGCCACGAGGCAACACGCCTGTGTAACACCGCTACGGGAGCCCCCGAGCCCGCGCCTGGCAACAGAAGCTGCCAGGAGACACCCGCGCATCGCACCTGGACAAGAGCACCCACTCCCTGCAGCTAGAGAAGCCCGCACACCGCAACAAGACCCAGCGGAGCCAATACACCAATGAATGAATCAAGACAAAACAATGCAATAGCTCTCAACATAAGTCTTTATTACTTTGACAATCAAATCAAGTGTGTTAGTTGCTCAGTCGTGTCCGACTCTTTGCGGTCCCATGGACTGTAGCCCGCCGGGCTCTCTGTCCATGGGATTCTCCAGGCAAGAATCCTGGAGTGGGTTGCCATTCCCTTCTCCAGGGGATCTTCCTGACCCAAGGATGAAACCCAGGTCTCTCACGTTGCAGACGGATTCTTTACCATCTGAGCCACCAGGGAATCCAATCAAATCAAACATCTGATGTTATAACATGTATATCACATGCCCTGGCAAACAGAATGACACATAGTTTAGGTTCTAAATCTGTGAAAACACTCAAATCAGTGGAGCAGGGTGTGGGGGCAAAGCAATAAATATGATACAAAACTTAGCATGAGTTCATCAGATAACCAGGGATGCAAAATCAGAACATACTGATAGAGTTATTATTAGGAACACAGACAGACAAGCAGAAAAAAAAAACAACTCTAGGATTTCATTCTTTTCAAAGGTCAGATACTCAAAAAGAAAAATGATTAGAGGGCTCTTACCAGAAATGCTTACAAAAATTTTTAAAAACAGTAGGTCTGTTTGGTGGACTCGTGCCTTACGAAGAATCATCAAATTTTTCTGCTGCAAAAAGTGACTGTGTGACATTGAGTGTGAGGGCCAAAGCAGAGGAGTTAGCAGAATCCCTTTTATGCTGCACCAAAGCACCTGCAGTATTCTGAATTGCTGTTTCACGTTTATTGCATGTATATTTCATTTTGAGAAAAAGACTGGCAAAGTAAACCACAGGATCCTAGACGGAATGCATCAGTATGTTGACATTCTTCATCATGTTTATTACAGCCAAAGATCTGTGGATGTTTGACCTTAAAAAGATTAGGAGCTATTATGAGAGCCATTACATCTGACCCACTGAGGAAATAATCAGTCCGTTCTACAAGTGGAAACCCAGAAGTTGGACTTCCACCTCTGAGGCCTTCATAGAGAGGATTTATGCCTTGGGGAGGAGTTAGATTAGATATATTCTAGGTGTATCAAAATGAGATTTCATTTACCTTTGGAATCCAACAAGTGTAGAGTTTACTGGACTGTATAAATACTTGGGAAAGCCAAAGAAGGAATGGAACTGATACAGCAGGGGACAAGCACGAAGCACGCAAGCATAAATGCAGCCAAGCAATCACGACCTTTCCTCGTCCTCCCTGTATTATTATGGAGGCGTTCACCTGAGCCCTGCTCAGTCACGTGTTCAATGTACACGTTTATTTTAGGCCAGACTCAGTAAGTCACAAATGCTTAACTGTGCCTCTGTTTAGAAAACAGTTTGCAAACTGAAGATGCTATCTGCACAGAGGCAGCCCAAAGAGCTATATTCTTGCCGCGTGCTGATTCTCCTGCCATTATGCGTGGGGGTCAGGGGCCTCCAAAGTGGCACGCTTGTGTTCACACCAGGATTTGTCAAGACAACCCATTGGGGTGTGCGGAAAGCGAATGCTTTATTTGCATATTTATCTAAAGTTAAGAAAGAACGTAGGCTTTACTAATATTTTCTAGTGGATTGACAAATGTCTCTCAGTTAAGTGCCAAGGAGAGAAATCAGGGCAGAGTGGGAATTCTACCAGCAGAAGGCGATAAAGACTCGGACTGTATATCGAAAGGCGGCTTCTGGTTAAATGTGTTTATAGGATGTGTTATCTCAACTACTTCAACTCAAACACCCTTTACGACATGGACACTTAGCTTAAAGACATCCTACCAATGTGCAAGCGTCAAGGGCTGCTGTGGCACCGGGAGTCTGCTCAGTGTCGTGTGGCAGCCTGGGTGGGGAAGAGCGGACACGCGCGTGTGCACAGCTGGGTCCCTACACTGTTCACCTGGAACTGCCACAACAGTGTGTGCTAAGCGGCTATATCCCGATACGAAATAAAGAGCTGAAATATGCCTACATGGAAACCATATGTGATCGATAAATGTTTAAAACGAAGGTAATGAGAAGGAGGAGAAAATGCCAGGCTGAACCTTGCCTACTGCTAAAGCAAGCTCGTCTCCCTCCACGTGAGGGGTCAAGTAACAATACCCAGATGAGTTCACACAAGAGCCCCAAACTGACATCAACAAGACTATGTAGAGCATGGATTTGCATCTGGTATAACTAATGGTAAGTTTCACACTAATACACATTCTACCTTCAACTAACATTCTATGGTAGCATGAGGTGGTCACGATGAGCATGATACTTAAAAAGTAAACCGCTAGAACACCATTAATAAGATTATAGTGGGAGAAAAATGATTCTATACAAATACCCTAAATGAACAAAAAAGAAGTTAGATATTAGGTTTAAAATTTCTTCCTATACTTCTAAAATGTCAATATTTGTGTATGTTTTAAAACCTGTATAGAACATGTATGAATTTATAATTGCGGGTATACATAAAATACATACATGCATATTATATATACATACTAAGATAGATAGTTATGGGAGGGCCCACGACATCAGCTGATAAGGAATATACATATCACATACGCATAAAAACATGTCTCTGTGTGTATAATAATCATTTTATTTAGAAACTTGTGGTTTAGTTACGAATGCTCAGTCATTTCCGGACTCTGAAAGACTGGTTAGCTTCTGGGGCATTTAGATTTACCTTTCAAATAATACCTTTTCGTACAATAGTTTATACTTACAGATAGTTGAAAAAAAAAATGGAGAAGGCAATCTCACCCCACTCCAGTACTCTTGCCTGGAGAATCCCATGGACAGAGGAGCCTGGTGGGCTGTAGTCCATGGGGTCGCTAAGAGTCAGACACGACTGAGCGACTTCCCTTTCACTTTTCACTTTCATGCATTGGAGAAGGAAATGGCAACCCACTCCAGTGTTCTTGCCTGGAGAATCCCAGGGACGGGGGAGCCTGGTGGGCTGCCGTCTGTGGGGTCACACAGAGTCAGACACGACTGAAGCGACTTAGCAGTAGCATCAGTTGAAAAATAAACCAGATAATTTGTATTCTAAACTCTTAATGATTATATTTCTATCAGTCAAGTCTCTCAGGTCTGAGACTTTAATTTTATGCCGATGTTATTCCAATGGCTATTTCCACCAGATGAATACCTCCGGGCCAAAGAAACAATCTCGTCTGTGTTCATTATCTTCCTAAATTACGGATATTAAACATACATAACCATGAAGCTACGTGGTGATATTTCCATGCAATACTCCCCAACTGACTCAAATAGGTTGTGTTTATACATCTGATTAACTAATTGAAAACATAAACCAGCACCAGATACTAAAAAAGAGATAACACAACCACACTTTTATGTATGATGATTTATCCATATTTCATTGTTAGGCTGGTATAACTAGGCCAAAGTTGAAAATAGGTGTTGTCAGTGTTTGACGGTGGTAATCAGTGAAACCATTTTTATGTTTGTTAATTGCTGCACAGCTTATTTTCAAAATAATTAGCAAATTGAAATTCTTCTATGTTAGATGGGTTTTATGTTTTGGTTTTGAATACTGTATTTTTTTTAGTATATCATGTTCTATGAATATACTCATTACTTTTAAAAAATACTCTGCATTTTAGATCTGTTTTAGGTGCACAACAAAACCGAGCAGAAGGGACAGAATCTCTCACATGCCCCTGACTTGCACGCATGCTTTATCTCCCCCGTTATCAACATCCCCCATCAGAGTGGGGGGCGTGTTCAACTGATGAAACCATGTTGACAAATTATGGTCAGCCAAAGTCCATAGTTAACATTATGGTTCATTCTTCGCTTTGTGTATTTTACAGGTTTGGACACATTTATCACAGCCTGTGTCTAGCTCTGCCGTCTCACTCCCCTACACATCCTCTGGACTCTGCCTTTTCTTCCCTCCCTTCCCCCTTAACCCTCGGCATCTACTGATCTTCCTACTGGCATCGTAATTTTGCCTTTTCCAGAACGTCGTACAGCTGGAATCCTGTGGCATGCAGGCTTTTCGGACTGGCTTCTTTCACTTAAGCAATGTGCACTTAAGATTCCTTTGTGTTTTCATAGCTTGAGAGCTCATTTGTTTTTAGTGCTAAGAAATATCCCAGTGTCTGGATGTACCACAGATTATTTATCCATTCACCTCTTGAAGAATATTTTGGTTGCTTCCAAGTTTTGTCAATTATGAGTGAAGATGCATTAAATATTCATATGCAGTTTTTGTGTGGACATACATTTTTCAGTTCCTTTGAATAAATACCAAGGAGCATGACTAACGGGTCACGTGGTTGATACTGCAGTTAGTTATGCAGGAAACTGCAGCACTGGCTTCCGGAGCGGCTGTGCCCTTCACGGTCCCACCGGCAGTGATGGGCGCTCCTGTCCCTCCACGTCCTCCCCAGCGTCTGGTGCTGGGCGCTCCAGGTTCGGGCCGTTCTAACAGGTGTGCAGTGGCACCTCCCTGTTTTAATTTGCGTGACTCTAGTGACACAGATGCTTATAGCCATCTGTCTATTTTCTTTGGTGAGGTTTTATTTTTTAAAGAACATTCTTGAAAATTTTGTTAATTTGGGGTTAAAAACATTAAAACGAAGTGTTTAAGATAAACAGAGAAACAACAGAGGTATGTATTGGGGAGCTTTCTGCTCCCAAGCTGCACAGGAAATCCCACTATAAAATTTATTAGCAGATCTAATCAGCTCCCTGGTGGCTCAGACGGTAAAGTGTCTGTCTACAATGTGAGAGACCTGGGTTCGATCCCCGGGTTGGGAAGATTCCCTGGAGAAGGAAATGGCAACCCACTCCAGTACTTCTTGCCCTGAAAATCCCGTGGACGGAGGAGCTTGGTGCACGCAGCTATCCATGGGGTTGCAGAGAGTCGGGCACGACTGAGCGACTTCACTTCACTTCAATCAGCTCAGCCTTAATATTCAAACTTCAGTGAACACTCGCCCAAATTCAGAAGCAGCAACCCGTCTCTCGTGTCATTATCAGTTTATTTTCCCACTTCCCCTTAAGCATACTTTCTTTTATCCCAATATTAATTACAATGGCTCAATAAAAAATAGCATGAATTAAAGAGTACATAATTAGTTTAATCAAATTCTGACGATATTGCAGATTTGTCCTTGAAATGGTCTATCTAGTTCCCAGAAGAAAAGGATCAAATTAATTAACACACTTGAAGGGGTAAAATCTCTTATACAATCTAGTCTTTAGTCCAAATTTAGGGACTCACTGGAGTGTTGCTCATAGTAAAGTGTCCAGTAAAAAAATAGTTTGAAAGTCCACATTAGAAAGAAACTGTGGCCAGCTTCTCACCTAGTAACCAGATGAGCATCTTTTTCAGAGGAAAACAATCACAGATTTGAAAAGAGAAGAAAGAGAAATCGGTTTATAGATTTGGACTTTCCCATTTCCTTGGTATGTCTGTGGTGGGTTATCTAACTGAAGTCCTTTTATGCATAATTTATGATAATAGTACAGACCCATATCGCTGAACAGAGAGTAGCAATCCTGCTAAAGATCACATCTGACATTTCCTGACATCTGAAAAATTAGTGCAAATATAATTTTGCAATAAAAATGTTTTCCTTCTCATCATTCCCTCTGACCAATATATAATGAGCAAAACATTGCTTTTTGCTCAACTCATTCCTAAAAGTATATTTGCTGTGGCTGATTTTTCTCAGGTCTCCAGTGTCTGGTCACCACCAGTTAGCCTTTTCCTCTCAATAAGTCTTGTCACACCAAGGCCTTTGAACTTCAGGGACACTAACAGACTTCCGAGATATCTTAAACACTTCAGGAAACAGAACCAAAGACAACTCGCTATTAATCAGCAGCCAGTAAACACGTTAGGCTTCCCTGGCGGCTCAGCAAGGAGATCCAACCAGTCCATCCTAAAGGAAATCAACCCTGAATATTCATCGGAGGACTGATGTTGAAGCTCCAATGCTTTGGCCACCTGATGCAAAGAACTGACTCATTGGAAAAGACCCTGATGCTGGGAAAGATTGAAGGCGGGAGGAGAAGGGGATGACAGAGGATGAGATGGTTGGATGGCATCATTGATTCAATGGACATGAGTTTGAGCAAGCTCTGGGAGACAGTGAAGGACAGGGAAGCCTGGCGTGCTGCAGTCCATAGGGTTGCAAAGAGTTGCACACGACTGAGCAACTGAACTGAACTAAGATGACCAGTGGTGGAATCAAACATCACATACATTAGCAAAACACGTGCTCTGGGCAAGCTCGTCTTCAGAATCCTTAATCGCCTTTCAGCCACTTTTATCCTCCATATAAAGGAACGCCCACCCCTTTAAAGAAAGCCTAGTTTACTTCCCAATTGTTTTCTGTCCTTAAAAAAAAATATTGAGACTAAATTATTTCTCTCCATAGCTTCATACTATTGGTCGCAACTCAGCTTTCTGAAACAATTCATAAAAATTTGGTGCCCCCACTACATATAGCCTTTCAGAGATAGTCTTGCCCCGTAATAAAACCTTGCTCCAGACTTTTCTCTTTTGAAGTTGGTCATATTTAGGTACTTTCTGTAAGACACATTTTAAAAACTTTTTCCTGAAAATACACAAATGGAATATCATGGCAACCCACATTTCAAAGAAAATGAATATACTTAAAATAGCCAGAACTCCAAATTACAAAGCTATGAAAAAGAGACAGTGGAATTGATAAAGACGACTTTTATCACAGGACCAGATTAGCTTCCTTAAAGGACATGAGGCCATTTTCAGGAAGATTTGCATCACAGCACAATTTCCAATAATGGTAAATGTTACAGCTTTCTCCCCATTACTTAAAAACAAACAACATTAATTGTTCAGGTAATGAGTGTCCTAGACATAGTTGCGTAGTTATTGATACAGAGCCTTCTAATGGTGCGGTTACTGGTGAGCTAAGACATTGAATCTTCTCCTTTACCACCATACATCCGAGGAGGGCTACACAGTCAGAGCCCTAGGCTGTTTGTTTCCATCCATGGGCAGTTTGTACCCTTTGTGATATGCAAATATCATTTGTGATATGCAAATAACATCATTTCCTGTTGGTGCCATGATATAAACATGTTTGGGGGAAAGTGGTTTACTTCACATGCTATTAAAATAATTAGAAGTCCACTTCCTATGAAAAGGGCAAAAACCTCTACCCAACATCTACTTATCCCACCGGATATGCGAGACACTCTTCCGGATTAGGTATGAAGGCTTTTTTGAGATTACATGTATTATTTAGAAGTGCTTACACTCTGAGTAGTTATGCCAGTTTCTTGAGTATATCAAACAGACTTCTATAAACGTGCTGGGAAATTAGAAGATAAAATGATGGCTAAAAGGTAAGACCAGAAGTCCATGATGCTCTAGAGGACATAAAAAAGGAACAAATGGGGAGATTTGGCAGATCACAGGGCAGCCTGATAGAGCTTCTGGGAATTTGGAGGAAAAGGTAAGGATAGAACACAGGCTGGGACGAACACTCCCTAAAGGAAGAAAGGGACGGTCACCGTGGGTCACAGCAGGTCTGCCGCCCTGAGCGGATGTGGTCCACGGGCCCTGGGAAAGGCATGCTCGGGATGACACACTTGAGCCTGCGACCAGCTCTCCCAGACGCTTTTCACAAATTAGGACTAGGTTTACAACACAAGCCACCTTCTGAAGCCCGCTGTCTCTGCCCAAAAACTGCCAGAGAAATTTTATATACAAGAGCAGGCTAGAATCTCCATGAAAATAACTTTTGACAACAGCTGGGGCGAAGACAATGCCTGAAGTTTCTCTGAAGTGTTGTCAGTCACTTTAGAGCATTGAGTGTGAGTCGTTCAGTCGTGTCCAACTCTGTGTGACCCCATGGGCTGTAGCCCACCAGGCTCCTCTCTCCACGGGATTCTCCAGGCAAGAAAACTGGAGTGGGCTGCCATGTCCCGCTCCAGGGGATCTTTCCAACCCAGGGATCAAACCCGCGTCTCTTACGTCTAACCTGCATTGGCAGGAGGGTTCTTTACCACTAGTGCCACCTTTTAGGGCATTATCAGCAAGTAAGGGAAGGGGCAGAAGCATCTGATTTGCTAATAGCTTGAGTGCCCAGCATCCAAGGAATTATGAGGAGAGATGGTCAAACTCTGTCCTCTGCCAGCGTATCACTGGCAAGAGGGGAGGAGGTGGATTAGGATTAGAAATGTCAATCAAAGGGACTTCCCTGGTGGTCCAGTGGCTAAGACTCTGCTCCCCATGCCGGGGGCCTGGGTTCGATCCCTGGTCAGGGAGCTGCAGCCACATGCTGCAGCTAAAGATTCTGAGTGCCACATCTAAGCCCCAGCACAGCCAGATATAAAGAAATGCCAGCCAACCCCCACAGGCCTGACTGTGGGGAAGGTCAGGTCTTGAGGTCACAGTGGAGAAGAGTCTTGTCCAGTGCCCAGGGCTCTCTGCATGAGAGTCTGACTCAGTCCACCCCAGGTACTGAGGTTGACTTCAGGGCCTACTGTCTGCCCAGCACCAGGCTCCACCTTGCTGACATGCTCACAGACGAAGTCTGGTGATGACAAACTCGTCCACAAATAAAACTGTGCTATGTAATGCACAAAAAGGCAAATTGTATATAAGAAAGCAAGAGGCACCGCAGAAAAAGCAAGTAACACGGTACGGAGGGCACAGAGCACCTCATGTGAAAGTCAGTGCCTGCACAGGGCTTTAACGATCAGCAGATTTTCCAGACAGACAGGAGAGAGACGCGCACTCTGGGAAAAGGGAAGAACACGTGCCTGGTGTGTGGGGAGCATTAAAAAGGGTTTGCGAGGGCTCAAACATCGGCATGAGAGAGGGAAGTGGTCTAGAGAGGGGCCGGGTTAGGAAGGCCTCTGACTAGCAGAGAAAGAGCTCTGGCTTCATCTTAAAAGGAGACAGAAGCACCAGCGACTGCGGCTCTGGCAGCCACGGTCTCCATGAGACGGTCTGGAGCGCCGGCAGCCACAACGGTGCGCCATGCAGGAAGGTCAGAGGTCACCAAAATGAACGAACCCGAAGGGAAGTTAAGCACCGAGCTGTGCTTACCTAGAAGTTCTCTCTCATACTAAACATCAGGGGCCGGAGAGTTTGTGACTCGTCATAGTCCAGGTGGTGCTAGTGCTGAAGAACCCACCTGCCAGGGCAGCAGACTCGAGTTTGATCGCTGGGGTCGGGCAGATCCCCTGGAGGAGGGCAGGGCAACCCGCGCCAGTGTTCTTGAGGAGATCCCCACAGGCAGAGGAGCCTGGAGGCCACTGTCCACGGGGCTGCAGAGAGTCAGACGTGACTGAGCAGAGCAACACATGGCACAAAGCTTAGCAGACTCAGTGTGTTAAGAGAAACTCCAGGCTTCCTCCTGGCCCAGGACAAACGCGGAGAGACCAGAGGGGCATGGCAGGGGTCACTGCTGAGGTGACCAGACAGACAAACATGGGCCCTGCCTGGCACCACTAAGCCTGGCCAACAGCATCTGCAAACTAGTCTGACCACCGCAGTCACAGAATCACCTGGGGATCCTCATTCAGGAGGTCTTGCCCAAATATCTGTATTTTTGCCAATTGATATTGGCAACTGGGTATGTCCTGGGAATATTGGTCTAGTCCTAGGATTGTACATCAATAAATTCAAGTATGGGGAACATCTAAATAACATATATAACACTGTCTTAAGATTAAAATTTTCACTTCACAAATCAATCAGCAGAATTGAAGGCCTGTGTAACTTCAAACTTATACAATGATGTCAAAATGTTTTTATTCTGAGCATCAAAGAAGAAAAGAAGAGTGGAGCACAAATCAGTACCAGCTCAGCAAGCTATTAAACCCCCCCAGCCGCAGGTACCGCTTTTGTAACGCGGAGATATTCACACATGGTGGTTGGGAAGATAACACAACTTATTTGAAGTTACTAGCAAACGCCCCTGATAGAGCAAAGCTCACTAAATGCGAAGACTCTTGAATTTCCCTTAAAAGCAAAATGTGAAAGGAAATACATGGAGAATGCCTCACATCATTGAAAAATGCATAAGGCTGTACTGACAGGTGTTATGAATCAATGAAAAGAATGGGTAAGAGTAAGATACAGAAGTATGAGCAGTCCAAGCCATGGAACCAAGCATGTCCTGCACACTCAGCTGTCACGTGTTCTCCTATTCCAGGGACTCTTCTGGCTCAGCGTCAGGACAATCCGTACATTTTATCTTCTCTGTGATCTACGGCTCAAGGATCCTAATCCTTATCAAGTAAGCTTTATAGTATCTATATCCACTGCATTTATTTATTCGTGCTTGCTTTTCCTTGATTCTTAATTTGAATAGAATCATCTGTTCAATGTACTAAAAGGTGCTTCCTCTTGTTTTACCGTCAATTCAAGTTCCTGTGACTGGACATGTGAAGGAAAAGAAAAAAATTGGAACCAGAAGAGAGAGGCATTAGAAGTATTGAAAACTTACAGATCTCACTCTGCACTTTCTATGTACAGAGGAAAACATCTTGTGGCAGGATAAGTTGCTGACTTATTAATCTGATGATGCATTAATACCTAAATGGGCTCGGGAATATCCCCTGGAGAACGGAATGGCTACCCACTCTAGTATCCTTGCCTGGAGAATCCAGGGACAGAGGAGCCTGGCAGGCTACAGGCCATGGGGTTGCAAAGAGTCGGATATGACTGAGAAACTAATTTCTAAATGGCAATTCATTTCTTGTTAATGAATTAATTATTTTTCCCTTGCATCCTCAACCATCTCAGGGTAGCTCAAGTCTTTAGTTTCTTATATTCAGGGTTTTGGAATGCACAGGGGTATTTTTTTAAGCATAAGTCCTTTGTAAAGTTCTTTTTAAAATTTCAGTCCTTTGCAGAGAATGGCGCCTCTGAAGCAACAGAAGACATCAGGAGAGGCTCCTGGAGGCCCCAGATGAATCAGGTCTGAGGCTCCAGAGGGGGCGGAAGTGACCCAGTGCTGTCTGCCCCTGCACACCCCACGTGCTCACACCTCTGTGCTGGGGGCCCGTGGGGCACCTATTTGAGAATCAGCATAAAACCAATAGGTTCAGAGACATGCCAAAGATGACCACACAACTCAGAGACCCAACAGGCAAGAACATGGGGGTGTCTCATCCATGATCAGGAGGGCCTTGAGACCCCTCTTTGAAGTTACGGCCCTTTCCAAGCCCCAGGACCTTAGGGAGACCCTACCAAAAGGAACCTCTGCCAGTGAGGGCCCAGAGGCAGAACAGGGATCATTCAAAGGAGATTTTTAAAGTACGCTGTTCCAACTGAGGGCTTCCCTGGTGGCTCAGATGGGGAAGAATCGGCTTGCCATGAAGGAGACCTGGGTTCGATTCCTGGGTTGGGAAGATTCCCCTGGAGAAGGGAATGGCAGCCCACTCCGTATTCTGGTTTGGAGAATCCCATGGACGGAGGAGCCTAGCGGGCTACAGCCCATGGGGTCACAAGGAGTGGGGTACAACTGAGTGTCTATCACTTCTTCCAGCTGAGCTTGTGGACTGAGACTTGGACTCACTGCAACTCTATTATTACGGCCTCTGAATAGCTTTTCGTAAGTCTAATTTTACAGTGATGAATATATTAAAAAAAAAATGCTCCCAGCTGAAAGAACTTAGAGGCTGAGGCAGAACTCTAAAGTTAACAAAATAATAGTAACAATGCGGATATGTAGACGTGCCGGTAGAGAGCCAAAGGCTGTCTTTTACGTATGATTTCTATTCTCTTTCTTTGCTGAATCACTGATTTTTATGTTAATAACAATGCAGCTTTGATGGATGTCTGAGTTACCTGAAACGAAGAAGGGTTAAGAAATTTAAACCCTGTCGCTTAGAGGAAGACATAAACAGCTGTGAGATGTTCCATCTTGATTAAGGTTGCCACGAACTCGAATAATAATAGTCTATAGCTGCTACATGCACAGTGCCTAGAACAAGAATTTATTGCCTAGGATTATTTATTATGAAAAAATTATTATAACTACTCAACGGAGAAGTTAATATCCGGTCGTTTCCCACGATATGTAGATAATAGACACTTGATAGTCATATAATATGAAGAGTATTACATCAGTAAATACTAGATTTGTGTGTGCAAGCCCTTGCAAATACTCTTAATTATACCATTCCTAGATGTCAGATTAGTGGAATTAACATCCGTTAGCAGAAAAATGGACAAAAAGGGAAGAGCACCTGCCATATGAGAATTTTTTTTTAATTAACACTTCCACTCAAGACAGTCTATATTACCAAGGAGCTGAGAATTAAAGAGAGGGTAAAATGTTACATTATTTAATCACAGCAGCAAAGTTGTTTGAAAAGGAAAAGCACGGAACGGAATAGCAACTTGCCGAGTCAAGAGCTATTCTCTCCTGATCTTGTCTTAAAGATGCTTACTACATTTCAGCTTTTCCTTTACTTGTCTTTTTACCATTTTATTTTTTCCTCAGGTTTTAGATTGGGGTGCCAGGCCCATGTTCTAATTGACATGTTGCTATTCCAAAGCACACAGAGTTTTGGCTTGGCTTTCCTCTTGTCCTTAGCAATAGTTAAGTCGGTAAATTGCCTTGGCAATTGGTAACAGTCCTGCTGTTCCTTATTCATCCCCTCACAAATTAGCCCCTTAGGAAGACACTGCTGTCTGGACTTAAAAATGATGGTGGAAAACTACCCAGGCTCTTAGGCATCAACTGAGAAAGATATCCAGGTGCAGAACCATATCCATTCATTTAAAAATCAATTCTTTCACATGCAGGGGCACGGCTTCATGGTAGATCCTTTGACCTGGTAGATCTTTTGGAGTTGAAGGAAAGCTAGGATAGCAACATGACAATGAAAATTTATGCTTACTGTTGAATGGGTTTAAGCAAATTTACTTTTTGTTTCAATAGTACATTGACACACTTGAATACAAATTGAACACAAATCCAGTATGAATAAATGCTTTGAATATGAATGCATTTAAACAGCTAAGTAAATGTGGGCATATGTATACCTATGTACACGCACCTTTAGTCACCCACACAGAAAAATCTGTCATGCTGAGACAGGAATGACGGTTCAGATCAATCATATACAAACTAATGCTGAGCCTTGACAGCCTATTAAAGTATGCAGTCAGTTCCCAGAACAATAAAAGGAAGAGAGCGAGAGAGAGGCAACGTCAACCTGAATGGTTTTATTGCAGTGATTCTAATATCCGGTGCTGAGAACCTGCACAGGTGACGGCCGAGAGCCCAGGGGACAGATGCAGGCATGTGTACACCTCACACCTGGCGGGGCTTGCGGGTGGCGCTAGTGGTAAAGAATCTGCCTGCCCACGCAGGAGCCGCAAGAGAGGCAGGTCGGGAAGATTCTCTGGGGTAGGAAATGGCACCCCACTCCAGTATTCTTGCCTGGAGATTCCCATGGATGGAGGAGCCTGGGGGCTACAGTCTATGAGGCTGCAAAGGGTCAGACAGGCCTGAGCACACACATATCTGGCCAGTGAATAAAATCCAGAGACACGGGGAAAAAACACGAGCCTTAGCGCATTTGATGGCTTGCTTAACATAGAATCTTACATCAAAGTTTTGAAATGTAAAAATTAGAAGGTTCGAGTTGGTTCCTGGGGATAATTTGTTAGTGTCTGTAATGGTCAGTTTTAATGGTCAACTTGGCTCGTCTATAGTATGCACTGATTCAATCAAGCCTTAATCGAGGTGTTGCTGTGAAGGTATTTTGTACGTGTGGCTAACATGTGTAATCAGCTGACTTGTAAGATTATTCTCAGTAATGTGGACAGGACTCATTCACTCAGTCGGAAGGCCTTAAAAGCCAGACTACAGCTTCCCAGAGAAGGAAAACGTTCTGCCTCAATGTTGCAGCAGCAATTTCTATCAGAATTTCCAGCCTACCCTACACATTTCAAACCTGTCAGCTCCCACAATTACATATGACATGAGCCAATTCCCTGAAATAAGTAGGAGATACGTGTGTGTGGGTGGAGATGGGAGGGCAGTCATGCATAAACAACCCCTTTAAAGTCCTTTAAAATGATAATATGGCTACATTTAATTTTCAAATGTAGCCTAGACACCTTCTCAGACCACTACATTATAATCGAGTTGCAACGGTCGGCTTTATATTTAAGGCATACAGGTTTCCATGTATTTAGGGAACAGTCCAAAGACCAAAGCTGGAGAAGGAAATGGTAACCCACTCCAGAATATTTGCCAGGAAAATCCCATGGACTGAAAAGCCCGGTGGGCTGCAGTCCATAGGGTCACAAGAACTGGCTGTGGCTGGGCGTGCACAGACACGCCAAGACCAAAGGAAAACCATCTTACTGTAGAGTGTTGTTTGCTCGGCAGTGTCAGCTCCCAAAAGGACACTGTCCCAGGAATTCCATTCAGTGTTCTCCAGGATGTTCTTAATCCAACTAGTTTGCGGCGTGCCAATTTTGTACATTATCTGTTTGGATGTTGCTGTAGGTATGGGAGATCCAGGACTGAGCTGAGACAGACACCTCAGGGCTGATATCTGGGAACAGGTCTTGCAATTATTAACTGGGATGATGATATCTGAAGCAAAGAAAAAATGTCTCAAAGGACAGTAATATCTCAGTCTCCGAGCGCTCACTGCATGTCAGGCCCTGTGCCCAGCATTTAAATATAAAAGATCTGTTTTCAGCCTTACAACTACTTTCTCCTATAAATATTACTGTATCCTTTTCACAGACAGGAAAACTAAGACTGCAGAGGTTAAATAACTCGCCCAAGGTCAAATATCCAGGATTCCAACATCCGCCTTTTTGATGCTGGAGCCTGTGGTTTTTACCACGAAGCTACTGCACGGCCTGCCTTATCTCATAAATGAAGGCACTTAATTTACAGCCAGAGTTAAGGGATGGGGAGAAAGAGAAGAATCAGAAAAGCTGCCAAGGAAAGAGTATTGCCAGAGACAAGAAAAGATATTGGACAAGTTTCCAAAAGAAGTAGACAGAAAAGTCAATCCTTAAAGAAGTAAGAAGGAAGTGATAAATACTGTATATCAAATAAATGTAAAGAATAACGGGAGATGGCCTTTTTAATAAAGTTATTGAAGGCAGGAAGGGCAAGAAAAATAAAAAAGACAGTGGTTAAGAAATTCAGAGATTTAAAAGATACAAAAGAAATTGTGGTGGTGTAGAAGTAAAGAATCGGCCTGCAATGCTGGAGACTTGGGTTCAATCCCTGGGTCAGGAAGATCCCCTGGAAAAGGAAATGACAACCCACTCCAGTATTCTTGCTTGGGAAATCCCACGGACAGAGGAGTCTGGTGGGCTACAGTGCATGCGGTCACAAAAAATCGGACATGACTTAGTGACTAAACGACAATCAGAAAACAGAAGCCTCGATTATACAGACTTGGGAGACGGCCGGGGGGAGGTCTTTCGTCCTGCAAAGAAAGCAAGCAGAGATCAATGGAAGAGGACTCTTCCCTCCTAAGAACTCAGCCAGTGAAGCAGAGATTCCGTTTCCCTAACTCTCCCAGCTTCCCTTTTCCCTCTGTAAAAACTCTGCCCTTCCCTTGCCCTGCAGGACTTTGCTCTTTATAATTGCAGACCCCAAACTGCAATTTAACGATGATCTCAAATAAATCCATCTTTGTTGGAGAAATATCTGTTTGTTTCAGGTCACAGTCTTTTGTCAGATATTTTAAAAAAGATACATGGAAACAATCTGCCTGAGGAAGTAGGGGAGAATCCTTAGAATACAGGGGAAAGAGAACTCTGGGGAAACACGCAATAGATGACGATAGCTAGGCAGCGATATGCGGTGGGGGTGGGGAGGGAGAGAAAGAGGGAGGGAGGGAGGCAGGAAAGAGAAAAATGAAAACGCTCATCCTTCGGCGGTCAGTATTTATTTGGTGTCTTAAGTTTTCCAGGAGGTCAGCATTAGAAACAAGACTCACAACTTCCTACAGAAATGAGTGTCTATGTTACAGATGAGCCTGTGGCCATCACACAGACCTACCAACCCATCAAGGGAGAAACAGCTGGGGTCCTCGCCTCCTGTGACACTTCTCAAACGAACACAAACGTGACCTGTAACAGAAAATGTTCGGGTTCTTGCTATAGTGCCACACCTAAGACAAACCTGAAGAGGACCATACGATTGAATGAGTCTCTTTTAAAATTCAAACGCGACCCAGTTAGAGCAAAGCTGATAGAGATTATTGGTGAAGACGCTTCAAGAAAGCTTAGGGCACCTTCAAAGGCTTTAGAGCTTGAGTCAAGTTTCTGTCGTCCAGTTTTATTTCGATACCAACACGGTTTCCTCTGTTTCCTGGTGCTGTTAGTTAGTGCGGCGGAAAGGGGGTGGTTTCGGTGCCCATTTGGGACAAACGGACACTGATTTCCTCCATTAACTCAGAAAGCTGGAGAGCTTCATGTGACTTCAGAGTGAGCCGCGCCGCCTCCCCCTCAATGCTGTGTGCGCGTGGCCCCCAAGGGCCTGCTTCTCCTGGTCTCTCTGTGATTTTGTTCCAGAAACTTCAGAACGAGAGAGAGAGGTCTGTGCAGGGTGAGGCTCGACTGCTGTTCAGTACTGAAGAACCTAAAGCTCTAACTGAATGGAAAACAGACTATCTTAGATAACGACACGCCAAAGCATTTGTTTTGCTTTTTAACTCAACTACAAGTTAAATACAGCTTTGCTAAATAGCTCAATGACTTCAGCTTTGCCAAAGTTTTACTGTATAACTCACCAGCTTTGCTGGTGGCCCAGTGGTAAAGAACCCACCTGCCAGTGCAGGAGACCTGGGTTTGATCCCGGGGTCGGGAAGGTTCCCTGGAGGAGGAACTGGCAACCCGCTCGGGTATTCTTGCCTGGAAAATCCCACGGGCTGAGGAGCCTGGTGGGCTACAGTGCAGGCGTCTCAAGAGTCAGACACGACTGAGCGACTGAACAACTCCACTACGTCTACCTACCAAATCGAACGCCTTCCACGCGAGGCCCTTGGAGGAGGAAACGAGCCCTTTCTGCTGGTGCGGATCCCTTCCTTTGCCCTTGGAGGAGGAAACGAGCCCTTTCTGCTGGTGCGCATCCCTTCCTTTGCCCTTGAAGGAGGAAATGAGCCCTTTCTGCTGGTGCGCATCCCTTCCTTTGCCCTTGAAGGAGGAAATGAGCCCTTTCTGCTGGTGCGGATCCCTTCCTTTGCCCTTGAAGGAGGAAATGAGCCCTTTCTGCTGGTGCGGATCCCTTCCTTTGCCCTTGGCCAGAGCGCAGCTGTTCGAGAGCTGGCGCTCTTTCCCCTGAGATGGGTGCAGCTCTGTGCAGATGTGGTGGGAACGCTCCTTTGAGACCACCAGGTCTCCCCAGCGGTGCTGCTCTTCAGAGGCAATGAGAAGAATATTCAGGTCAGCATCCGAGAGCGGGTGTTCTGTCAACGGCAACCGCCTCCCCTACCAGCATGCCTAAAGGGTCTCAGACCTTTCAGAGCCCCTCCCCATCTTCCTGCAGCTCCCCCCTCAGGGAACAGGGCCAGCCCCTAGCCGCGTCTCCTCCTCAAGGCAGAACTGAGATCTACCTTTGCTTCTGAAGACATGGTCAGAGAAGTGAAGTTCCAATGGCCAGTAGTTCAAACATTTTATCTTAAAGAGAAGCAGAATATTTAGAAATCAAAAGTCTTCTTGGAACCAAGACCTGCTGGCCAGCATAGTATCATTTCTCATTTGTTTATCATTTAAAATGAAGTCTGGTTGATACCTAAACCCACACGATTCATTGCCGTATACGACAAACTGTGGAATTTTCCTTACACAGGTTAACATGCATTTTTGTTTTTCTTACCCCCTAGTTCCACTATGAGAGCATTACAAGGAGAAATTTAAGGATTCTCCCATGGGCTCAGAACAAGAGAGCACTCAGTAGGTCCTTACTCTAGTCAGCTGGGGTGCCCTCAGGTGGTCAAAGACGGCTAAGCCACCAGCAGCTTGGAGGGGGAGGAGAGGAAGAGAGGAGCAGCAGGGAAGGAAGCGGAGACAGAGAGAAAGGTAGGAGGGCTGGATGATTCCCAGAGACGACTCTTTTTCCCCAAACCAACCTTCCCATTTCCAAGAAAACAATTTGAAGTCATTCCCCCAGCGACTGTTTAGCTGAGGAACCTGCTCACCTTCTGAGAAAATGGGCTAGAAATAAGGCAGGCCAGAGGAATGAAGTGACTCAGTGACATATTAGAGATGACCCATCTATATTTATTTATTGATGCTTTTGAACTGTGGTGCTGGAGAAGACTCTGGAGAGTCCCTGGGACTTCAAGGAGATCAGACCAGTCAATCCTAAAGGAAACCAACCCTGAATAGTCATTGGAACGACTGATGCTGAAGCTCCAATATTTTGGCCACCTGATGCGATGAACTGACTCTTTGGAAAAGACCCTGATGCTGGGAAAAACTGAGGGCAGGGGAAGGGGATGACAGTGGACGAGATGGTTGGATGGCATCACCGACGCAATGGACGTGAGTTTGGGTGAACTCCGGGAGACAGTGAAGGAAAGGGAAGCCTGCTGTCCTGCAGTCCACGGGGCTGCAGGAAGTTGGACACGACTGAAGAGCAACATTTATCGTAACGAGGAGGAGAAAGGGAGAGAGCCTTTATAAGACAAGATTCAATATTTATTGTGCATTAAAACCATATCTTCTAATTGCTCTGCCAGGAGTTGTGTTTGTGCATATCAAAAGTGCTAAAGATCACCTTTGTGGCTGCTACTCAATGTTCAGACGGCATCCTGTCCTCTACGCGCCATTCCGCTCTCATTCCATTGTGTTTATTCTGCCCGCCAGTCAGTGACTAGATTGTAGAAGAGTGAGCGTTTGCCTCTCCACTAGACTGTGAACACCTGGAAGCTGGGGCGATGTAAAAAAAATCTCTAGCACTGAGTAGAGGGTTCAAAATTTGGTGGATTGTTCAACATTTAGATATTAAATTGAAATATACTGAAATTGAACTCTTAAAGATTACACGGAATAGCCAAAATGAAAAAAATTCAAGTAGTATAGTGTGGTTGGAAGAGCACTATCAAAATGTCAATGACTGGGGGTTATCCATGTTCTTTTCCATAAACCCATGCCCTGTAGCATATCAAACCAATTTGTCAAGTCTCAGAGTCATACAGAGTATAAACAGCTCAATGACCTGAAGCAGGAAACAGGACCAGGTAATGACCTGAGATTCTATCCAGCTCTAAGAAGCAAGTTTCTGTGAAAACAGTGTAGTCGCAGCCACGATATTGTGCAAAGTAGGCAAAGATATCAATGTGCGCATATTCATCTCCTCATCTCCAAAAAAGAATGAGCATTTGTTGCTTTGGAGACTACTGGGCCTGGTATTTTGGGTCCATTTGTCTGAGAATCAATAGGCAGGAGAATTGGAACAAGCCCAGAAAGGCTAGATTTATCTACATGAGTAAAGGGAGAAAGGGTCAGGAAAAGAAAATGGCATTCTAAAAGGGAGTGTGGAATGCACCAGACCAGCGGGGAAGCAGTCTGGGGAGAACTGGGGTTGAGTTTGATGAGGCAGGGTCGGACATTCTGGAAGAGGCTTCCATGCTTTAAGAGCTACTGAGACAGAAAGAGAGAGAATAAAAGAATTTTGAGGGTTTTGTTTTTTTTTAACAGTAGGGTGGCTCAGAGGTTAAAGCATCTGCCTCCAGTGCGGGAGACCCAGGTTTGATCCCTGGGTCGGGAAGATCCCCTGGAGAAGGAAATGGCAATCCACTCCAGTACTCTTGCCTGGAGAATCCCATGGACGGAGAAGCCATAGTAGGCTACAGTCCACGGGGTCGCAAAGAGACACGACTGAGCGACTTCACCTCACCTTAGAAACTAAGGCAACACTGTAAATCAGCTACACTCCAATGGTTTTTTTTTTAAAAAGACGTGGTACCTACGCACAATGGCATGTTACTCAGCCATAAAAAGAATGAAATAACGCCATCTGCAGAGGCAGGAAAGGACCTAGAGGTTCTCACACTGAGGAAAGTGGTCAGAGACAAATCCATGAGATTGCTTATATGTGGGATCTAAACCAGGGGTACAGATGAGCTTACAGAACGGAGACAGTCACAGACGTAGAAAATAGACTTACGGTTACCAAGGGGGAAGGAGAGGAGGGGCAAGCAGAGACTGGGCTGACCCACGCCCTGCTGCGCTGGGCTCAGCCGCTCGGTTGTGTCCGACCCTGGCGGCCCCCTCGACTTACCCACCAGCTCCTCTGTCCCTGGGATTTTCCAGGCGCGAGTACTGGAGTGGGTTGCCATTGCCTTCTCCAGGGGATCTTCCTGACCCAGGGATGGAAACCACAGCTCCTGTGTCTCCTGCATCGGCAGGCGGATTCCTTGCTACGGAGCCACCTGGCGAGCCCACATACATACGTTACTACATATATTAGCAAAACAGATAGCAAGGGCCTTCTGTATAGAGCACAGGAAGCTCTGCTCAGGGCTCTGCGGTGACCTACACGGGAAAATGATCTAGAAAGAGTGGATGCGTGGGGGAGTGATTCACTCTGCTGTACACCTGAAACCAACATTGTAAATCAGCTATACACCAGTAAAAATTAAGTAAAAACAAGACTGTAAGCACTTTGAAAGGCAGTGGTATTATCTTACATGTGTCTTATTATTTCTCATTGTGGTGAGCACATCAAAATGGTAAAAATTAGTGAATGAATAAATATGTAGGAAAGACATTCTTGTTATCACTTATAGCTACCTATTATTACTCAGACAACAAAATTACGGGGAATTAAAACTCTACATAGCATTTTCTTCATTTCTTGTGTCTTTGTAACTAATGCCCGATAGCTATGCGCTGCCATGATTTTAATTTAGAAATGGCTGCTGAAGTCACCCACTGAACTGACCCTTACTGAGACGAACTTGCAGGGATGATGATGTTGCACTGCTAGCATGCAGAAAAGCAATCCGGGAAAAGCCATGCTTAAGTAGCTCCTAATGAACAGAAGAGATGCTCCCTAAAGGAAAAATCTGTGACAGCCTCCAAAGTGTACCTCAACAAAATGAGTTTAAAACACGAGTACAACAAAATTCACCAGTGTTTTTGTGAGTATGATTCAAACATCAGATTTACAAATTAACGCGGAGCTTCTGGTAAATAACATAAATGGCTAAATCGAACCTAACTTGATTATATTACAAAAATAAAATTTTAGTGATGAACGTCATGCATCAGCTAAGTTTTTTTCTTTTCTTATTGAACAACTCAATTAAAACCAAACCTGTGGAAAATCACAGAATAGCTCAAGGTCAAAAGGTAAAATATCTGCTTTACCTTAGTCTGTTTCAGGAACAAGCCTCAAAAAGACAAAAGTTCCTCATATTAAAGGCTGTGGCCCACCAGGCTCCTCCATCCACGGGATTTTCCAGGCAAGAGTACTGGAGTGGGGTGCCATTTCCTTCTCCAGGGAATCTTCCCGACCCAGGGATTGAACTTGGGTCTCCTGCATTGCAGGCAGACGCTTTACCATCTGAGCCACCAGGGAAGCCCCATATTAAGGGTAAAACCTACAGAATGGACACAAATTGGACAACAACAATTTGCTGCTGCTGCTACTGCTGCTAAGTCGCTTCAGTCATGTCCGACTCTGTGCGACCCTATAGACGGCAGCCCTCCAGGCTCCCCCGTCCCTGAGATTCTCCAGGCAAGAACACTGCAGTGGGTTGCCATTTCCTTTTCCATGAAAGTGAAAAGTGAAAGCGAAGTCGCTCAGTCATGTCCGACCCTCAGGGACCCCATGGACTGCAGCCCACCAGGCTCCTCCATCCATGGGATTTTCCAGGCAAGAGCACTGGAGTGGGGTGCCATTGCCTTCTACCCAGAGTTTAATAATCCCAGAGCCACTACTTTTAATTTTCTATAATAGATTGATATTGCCTCTGGTAATCATTACTTTGAAATGATTTTTCCTTCAGTTACTAAAGCTGAGCTTTTAGTACTCTATAACTTGCAATAAATAGGAGAAAACATCTAGTGCTACTGAAATTAATAAAAAAAGATCAGCCGTCATCCTCTACAAAACCGTTACTATAAATTAGATTCCGCTTATCTGGTTCCCGTGAGTTAGCTGGTCACTCCAAAGCATTTGAAGTCAACCTGGGGCTATTACATGTCACTTAAGTAGCCACTTTTTGCACCTGGCAGGTGACAGCTTCATCTTCAACCAAACATCCGTTGGCATCTATTCAGCTTCATCTGGAAGCCGCTGGAGTGATGGTTTGAGGGAATAGCGTGAAAACACTCTTTAATCTAGCCTCATCTGTTCTATCTGGCCTCAAGTCCCTGGCCAACTCCAAAGGATGGGTGTCTTATACAGTGAAACCTCCTCAGAAGCAGGGTCTGCCTGTCCTGCCAGTCCCGTTTGTGTTCAGCAGAAAAATGAAACAGCAAATTTGGAAGAAAGAGAGGAATTAGGGAGCGACACGGACCTGGCACCCACGTCATGCAGAGCGTTCCGTAGAGCTGCCTCTACTTACAGGGTTGAGGTGAGGTGCTTGATGGCCCAAGACTGCATGGGACAAAAAAAAAAGGGACTTTCCTGGTGGTACTGTGGATAAGAATCTGCCTGCCCGAACAGGGGACCCGGGTTCGACCCTGGGTGGGGAAGATCCCAGGCACCCTGGGGCAGCAGTCACCGCGACGCCAGTACTGAGGGCCACCTGCTCTGAGCTCGTGGTCCCCGACAAGAGGAGCCTGTGCGCCGCAGCGAAGGGCGACCTCCACTCACCGCAACACACGCCGCACCAAGGACGTGAATGAAGCAGGAAGTAATTAGGGAAAACCCCCACGCGATGCTGTCCAGATACAGGTGGGCTTTGTGGGCTCAAACGAAAAACAGAACTAGCTACGGATGTTCGATGATTCCTAATTTCAAAAGACGGCTCTTGACAATCTTTGAGCCTTGAGTAGTTCAGGAAACTGGGGAAGGATGAACCATAACTGCCAAAAAAACCCAAGTGGCAGGATTTCAGAACAAATGAAGTTGTAACGATAAGATGTCAATTGTGCTAAGCGATGCTTTAAAAGCCCTTGTTAGTTTTTGCAACAATGGAGAAATACATCTGTAGGACTATCCCCCAGTCACTGCGGTCCCGCTCGTCTAAAATAATCCAGGGTAATCGAGAGTAATACCGTAATAGCTCCGGACTTCTTTCCTGGCAAGTTCATGGACACATACACACACTTGTTTCTTTACCAAAGTTTGAGAGTGCTTCCTATGCCTTCAGGCAGGTGACTGTTTTAAGATAACATTTAATGGATGTCATCTCAAGCCAAGGTTAGAAAAAAATTAAGATTTTAAAAGCACCTTCTTTCCGTTTCTGGTTTTCGTCTTCTTGTGAGTCACGGGCAGCCTCCTGCTTATGCCCAAGTGCTCTATTTCTTCGTTGTGTTTGTGCACGCTGTCGCTTCAGTCGTGTCCGAGCCTGCCCGGCTCCTCTGTCCATGGGATTCTGAAAAATACTGGAGTGGGTTGCCATTTCCTTCTCCAGGGGACCTTCCTGACCCCGGAGTTGAACCCACGTCTCTTGTGTCTCCTGCACTGGGGGGCAGATTCTTCACCACTGAACTACCTGTATTATTTTTTATTAATTACAGACGGCCCCTCAGAACAATGTGTAAAATACAATTTCCCCTTATTCTTCCTTAAAGAGCCAAACAGAAGATGCTTGGAGAAAAATTGTTATTCTTAGTAGAATGAATTGAGCTTCATTAGGACCTTCTCTATTCATCTTCTCCTGTAACAGCCAAATCATCATTGTTCTTGGCGAGATCCTTCCTTACACTGCAAGTCAGAGGCTTGGAATTCACATCTGAGCCTGCCGTGTCACTGTTACTCTCTCCCTGCCAAGAAGGGTTCTGGTCATCAGATTTTCTTATGTCCTCCAATAAAGTTTAAAACATGGCTATTTTGACCTTATAAGCAACAAACAAATCTCTAACGACATCTACTCACTGGGAAGGGAAACTAAAAAATGTGAATTTGGTTGCACAACTTCCATTTCACTTCCTTCAAATCAAATTCCTACACCTTCTAAAGATGCTTTTCATCCTCACTACTTGTACTCTGATAAATTTCTCTTTAAATCCCAAAGTCAAATGGATGTTTAAAAAAGATGTGAAGTCAAAACAGTTTCTCTTCATTTTTAATTGGAAATTCTTCATAAAAGAAATATTAGTAAAAAGAATAAATATACTTTCNCAAAATATATTTCAAGTAATTCATATCACTTTTGAAATTAAATCTTAACTAAGAAAACTCAAATCTGTTGACTTGAAAGATATACTAGAAGATATCACACAACCGAGACACTGAATTTTGAAAACATAAACAGTTGATACGCTTATAGTAAATGAGTACATACCATCTGAAAAGAAGGGAAAGTTGTTTCTAAATGTTTACTTATGCATGATCTTTATAATAAAAATGAAAGATTTTCATTACTAAACAATTCATTTAGTTGTGACTTTCTTCTGCATTCTTTCTCCATAATTAGGCCAGAATTTCTATACAATTACAATCTGAATAAATATTCATTTAGTGACTGGAAAAACACAACCAAATAAACAAATGACCTTATAAATAAAAATCATGCTACAATGGTAATTAAGGCCAGCAAGTCAAGCCCGCCAATCATTTAGTGAAGTGGGTTTTAAATATGTTTAAATATAATTGAGAAACCATTCAAAACAATTTAATTTGAATTAGTGAGGTTTGTTGATTTCATTAAAAAAACTGACTTTAAAAGAAAAGTGAATATGGTGCTTCTGGCCTTGAAAGAGTAACAGCGTATTTCCCATCCTAAACCACTAGAAAACAGTAAAGAATATATGTAGTAATTGATTTCTAAAATTAGACAACAGACAACATGGGGCCATGGTCCTTGGGATAAGGTAAGTAAGCAAGATGAAGCCTAAGGTAGTCTTGGTTTTTTGCACTGAGATAATTCCTAAGGCATGAAGGAGAAACCCAAGCAGTGCCCAGCAAGGTCTTGATGAGCTGAACTGATAACTAAAACCACTTGGACAACTCCAGAATAAGGAGTTCAAGGAAGCCTAGGCAGCCAGACTTTGTGGGTAAGAGTTCTAGAGAAGCAGCAATTACAACATGCAGGAGTCCCAAAAATCTATACAGGCACCCCCCGGCCCCCGCCGAGTTTTCAGCTAAATACCCGTCTGAGTACGTATAGAGTAAAACCTCACAAGACTGGGGAAGTACAAATCCCAAGAAACACCAATTACTGGAGGGAGACCTGTAGGCAGGAAACAGGGCTGTGGATAGACTGATCTTTCAAGAGCCAGAGTGGGGAGTGACTGAGGGAGAGTCACTCTGTCATGTTCGACTCTGCAACCGTGGACTATACATAGTCCCTGGAATTCTCCAGGCTAGAATACTGGAGTGGGTAGCCTTTCCCTTCTCCACAGGATCTTCCCAACCCAGGGATCAAACCCAGGTCTCCAGCCTTGCAGGCGGATGCTTTACCAGCTGAGCCACGAGGGTTAAAGGCAAAGAAATTCATATCCTTGAATACACGACAAGTTTAATAGAGCATTTGAGAGGGTCACACTTTAGTAGCAGGCCTAATCTATCCCTGAAGTAAAGTATCCTTTATACCTGCCCTGTCTAGTCAAAGCTATGTTTTTTCCTGTAGTCATGTATGGATGTGAGAGTTGGACCATAAAGAAACCTGAGTGCCAAAGAATTGATGTTTTTGAACTGTGGTACTGGAAAAGACTCTTGAGAGTCCCTTGGACTGCAAGGAGATCCAATCAGTCCATCCTAAAGCAGATCAGTCCTGAATATTCATTGGAAGGACTGATGCTGAAGCTGAACTCCAATACTTTGGCCACCTGATGTGGAGAACTGACTCATTTGAAAAGACCCTGATGCTGGGAAAGATTGAAGGCAGGAGGAGAAGGAGATGACAGAGGATGAGATGGTTGGATGGCATCACTGACTCAATGGACATGAGTTTGAGCAACTCCAGGAATTGGTGATGGACAGGGAGGCCTGGCGTGCTGCAGTCTATGGGTTTGCAAAGAGTCGGACATGATGGAGCAACTGAACTGATAAAAAACTTCAAGTCCTAGTAAAAGCACTCGAGAATCAACCTATAAGTAAGTTAACTGCCTACAAAATAAAAATCCAACATTCCTTAAAGGAATACAACAAAACACAGAAATTAAAGCATAAATTCATTATTTAGAATACAATTAAAATTTATTAGCTATGTAAAAGAAAGAAAGAAAGAAAGTGAAGTCATTCAGTCATGTCTGACTCTTTGCAACTCCATGGACTGTAGCCTACCAGGCTCCTCCGTCCATGGGATTCTCCAGGCAAGAGTACTGGAGTGGGGTGCCATTTCCTTCTGCAGGGGATCTTCCCGATCCAGGGATCAAACCCAGGTCTCCCCCACTGCAGGCAGACGCTTTACCTTCTGAGCCACCAGGGAAGGCTTAGCTATGTAAAGGAGTAGGACAATTATCAGAAAAAGAATCAATAAATAAGAGAAGCCTGGAAATGACAGATAATTTGTAATTATAAGTTTTAAGCAGCTGTTGTAAATGTGTTCGGCATGTAGAAAGTTTTAATTATGTGAAGAGAGAAGTCAAGATTTAAAAACATCATGAAATGGAATCTTTAGAGATACAAAGCATAACATCTAATTCAAAGTATCAGTTGATTAAGAGCAGATTAGGTATGGCACAGGAAAAGATCTGTAAACTTGAAGACATTACAATATAAGTTATCCAAAGTGAAACTCAGACAATTGACAGAAATAAATGAAGAGAATGTAAGTGATAGTGACATCATGTAATTGAAGTTTCAAAAGGAGGGGAGATGAAAGGGATACAGAAAATACTTGGAGAAAAAAATGGCCCTCAAATTTATAAATCTTCTGAAAACTATAAATTCATGGGTTCAGGAAACTTCAAATAACCCCAAACAGAACGAATCTAATGAAAACCAGGCCAAACTAAATCAAATTGCTGAGAACTTCTGAGAAAAAGAAAGTCTTCCAAGAGGCAGCCCAAGAAAAGAGGTTACCTTACCTAGAAGAAGAAAGCTAAGCATTATTAGAAACATCTTCAGAGACAATTCCAGCCAGAAGACAATGGAACGATGCCTGAAAGAAAATGTTCGTGGCAATTCTATACCAAAATAGCAAAGAAATTTCCAGATCAAAGGTAAAATAACATCGTTTTCAGCAAAAGGAGTTCTGAGAGCATTTGTTGCCAGTTCCCTGCACAAACTGAAAGAAGTTCTTGAGGCAAAAAGAGATGCCAGCCAAGCCTGGAGTTCAGTTAGTAACGATGTCCAAGGCTGGTTTCCTATTTGGCAACATGCCATGATAGCGGACGCTGAAGCAGGGGAAGCTGATGAGGAGCACACGGGAGCTTCCCGCATCAGCCTTTGCAACTGTTTCCGTAAATCTGAACCTATTCTAAAATTAAAAATTTACTGAAAAAAAGAAACATTCGACCTTTGAATGATATTATTAAGGGAATAAAAATACAAGTCAAAGAATGGAATAATTATTTGCAAAACGTATATAATAAAGGGCTTGTATCTAAAACTTAAGTAACTCACACGTCAATAATGGGAAAAGCAACTCAATAAAAACGGACAAGGGAACTCCCTGGTGGTCCAGGGTTTCCAGCGTTAGGAGTGTGCCTTTACCGCCACAAGCCCTGATCCAGTTCCTGGTCAGGGAGCTGTTGACAGGATCCCACAAGCTTCTTGGCTGGCCAAAAAAAAAAAATTTTAAAGAGAAGATATTTTAACAAAGAAGAGATACAGATGACATAACACTAAAAACCAGTACTCATATCAATAGTTATTGGGAAAATGCAAACAGAAAGCTGTTGGCAAACTATAAAACTGACCACGAGTTAACACGTGAAGGGCTTCTATAAAATTGTGGATGCTTGGGACTGGTGCATGGAGAGGACCCAGAGAGATGGTATGGGGTGGGAGGTGGGAGGGGATTCATGTTTGGGAATGCATGTACACGCGTGGTGAATTCATGTCAATGTTTGGCAAAACCAATACAGTAATGTAAAGTAAACTAAAGTTAAAATAAAAATTAAAAACAAATTATAGGACAGAATCACAGTACAGATGGAAGCGAAGATTATACACTGACGACTCAGAGAAGAATAAATCAAACATTCAAAATCCTACAAAAGCGTACTCATTTTGATTAGTAATAAAATAAACATTTTAATCTATCAAATTTGCTACAACTTTTAAACAAACATCCGTATGATGCAAGAAAATAGAGTAAAACGTTGGTTGAAATGCAAATTAATGTAATATTCTGGAAAAACAATGTGGCAATATGTATTAAAACACTGTGCAAAATACGTACATTTTGTTTAAACAAAAAGATAACCTACAGAATGGCAAAAAATGTTTGTGCAAACTATGTGACTGATCAAGAGATGAATTTCCAAAATATCAAACGACTTATATAGCTCAACATAAAAACAACCCCACAAACAACCCAACGAAAAAATAGGCAGAAGACCTAAACAGACATATCTCCGAAGAAGACATACAGACGGCCACCAACAGGAACATGAAAAGGTGCTCAACAGCACTAAGTATTAGAGAAAAGCAGATCAGAACTATAATGACGTATCCCTTGACACCAATCAGAATGGCCATCGAAAAGTCTACAGATAATACGTGCTGGAGAGGGTGTGGAGAGAAAGGAACCTCCCCCACTGTTGGGAATGTAAGTTGGTGCAGCTACTAAGGAAACCAGTATAAAGGTTCCTTCAAAACCTAAGAGTCGACAACTGGCCCAACAATCACGCTTCTCAGCGGCTATCTGGAAAAGATGAAGAATAATTAGAAACTCGAACCTCCATGATCATAGCAGCGTTATTTACAACAGCCAAGACATGGAGGCGCACACATCCCCTGGCGGATGAATGGATAAAGAAGATGCAGTGTACTCACACACAGACGGTGAACCATTACTCGGCCATAAAGCACGGAATGAGGCACCTGCAGCATTTTCTTGTCCTTGGAACACCTGCTTTATTCCTTTCTGAGCTGTCAGTGCGGAATCCTTGTTCCCATTTGTGTTAGGTGATGGAGACACAGGTTTATTAAACCGTTTCTGCACTTTCATGCGGACTTGAAACTTCTACTCTATCTTGTTCTTTAATGCGACTGAACTGAACTGAACTGTTCTTTAATATAAATGGCAGCTTGACTGCTTCAGTTCCCTGCTATTCAATGTAAAATACTCCTTTACTGTCAAGTTGCATTGCCACAGAGCCTCTTTACCTCTTTGCGGCAGAGAATACTATGCATCCATTAATATTCATTCTCTTCTTAGTCATAAAACTTTCAGCTTAGAGTTCTCCTAGCTTCTCTTGCATCTGGCCACATGCCAAGATTTTGTTACTAAAAATGTAGGCAGAAGTGACCCGTGCAACTTCTGGGTTGGACCTAGCCCTTCCCGTCCTCCTGAAGGAGGGATGGGATGCAGTCGTTGCGGTGAGCCAGTAAGGACCATGTGGACAGGGGGCAGGAGGAGCGTCTTTTCCCGCTGAAATCACTCATCGCTAGGAGCATTTTCCTGGTGTTTGAAACAGCAGCTCCTTCGGTTATTGCCTCTCTGTCCTTCCGACAATTTTTAAGTTGAAATACACACCACAGAAGTCTCCTGTCTCTGCAGGGTATACGGGAGGCTTACCTGCTTGCCTCTGACTCAGCAGCTTTCTCCTTTGTGGAAAAAGAGCAGCAGGGGTATAGCATTTCTCCTTTGTTTCTTTTCAGCTTGTTATTCAGGGACAACTCAAGTGTGACGTGACCAGAATATGGATTAGATACAGCTTCAAACCTCGGGCTTCCCTGTGGCTCAGCTGGTAAAGAATCCGCCTGCAATGCGGGAGACCAGGGTTTGGTCCCTGGATTGGGAAGATCCCCTGGAGAAGGGAAAGGCTACTCACTCCAGTATTCCGGCCTGGAGAATTCCATGGACGATATAGTCCATGGGGTCGCAGAGAGTCGGACACGACTGAGTGACTTTCACTTTCACAAACTTGAATACATTTTATTAACTCCATTATAGACACGTTAGGTGGTTTAGTAGATTAGGCATCTAAATAGGGCCCTAAATTATTACCCAGATCGTAAGGAAAATCACCCTGCCAGGAACTGATCATGTTGAGAGAGATGATGGCATTAGCAGTAATGAATAGCCTCTGAAAGTCACTGAAGTAGAAAATCCAGGGCTCAAGTGGAAAAACTGGCCTTAGACAGAACAAAGACACATTTGAATATTGACATAAAAATATAAAATATCAATAAAATATATCCTGAAGCCCATTAAAGGAAAATTAAGCCCCAAACAAAAAAACATCTGTAGACTCTGAAGCTCAGATGCTGGCACCGAAGTCCCAGCTGTTACTTCCTCTCCGCGTCAGACTGGGCAGGCAGCCGAAGCTCTGTCTCATACAGCTGCTGGAGAGAGCAGTAGTGCCTGTCTTGTAGGGCTGAGTGACTACTGCTGTGAATTGTGTCCCCATTCAGATTCACATGTCGAGGTCCTAACCCTTAGAACCTCAGAATGTACCTCATTTGGAAATAGGGTTGCTGCAAATGCAATTAATTCAGATGCCCTGCCCTGTTCCTGTACGGTTGGTGTGGTTATAAAAGAAGTTGGCAGACAGATACACAGAAAGGGAACATCATGTGGAGATGAAGGCAGAGATTAAGAGGATGCTTCTGCAAGCCAAGGAGCGCCAAAGATGGCCAGCAAATCCCCAGAGGCTGGGAGAGGCATGGAACAGATTCTTCCTCAATGCACTCAGAAGGCACCTGCCCTGCTGACACCCTGGTCTTGGACTTTCAGCCTCCAGGACCGTGAGACAATGAACTTCTGTTTTTTCAGTCACCCAGCTTGTGGCGCTTCGTCACATGGAAGTCCTAGCAGGTAATTCAAGTATTAGGAGTCAGGACCTGGAAAGCATTGTCAGCTGTATCTTGCACATGCCAAGTGTTCAGTAAAAGAAGTTAACAACTGTTCTGTAAAATTAGAAATCTTTCATTTGTGTTTTTATTTGCATAATTCTACGCAGCCCTTACCCGCTCCAGTCTTCTTGCCTAGAGAATCCCGTGGGCAGAGGAGCCTGGTGGGCTGCTCCATAGGGTCGCACAGAGTCAGACATGACTGAGTGACTTAGCAGTGTGCAGCACTTGCTTGGAAAATTCCACGGACAGAGGAGCCTGGCTGGCTGCAGTCCATGGGGTTGCAAAGAGCTGGACACGGCTAAGTGCCCATGGACACACACATACAGCACCAGGAACTACAATAAATGAGAAAAATTAAACTGTAATTAGGAAGTTGGCACATTTTACCAAGACTAAATGATTTCTACATTTAAGGAACTGTCATGGAATTATATCAATGGCTATAAAACACTTCATCAGATTATCATTTAGTTATAAATTATACCATTTTCTTACATATATTTTTAAATGAAAGCATGATAAACTAAAATTCCTTCAGTTACAAGATGATTAATATGAAAACCAACAAGAGCGCCTCAAGACAACTCTTAAGATCTCATTTATGGAAATCAACTTATGCCCTGAAGTACTGCAAACTCTTGTATACTGATATACATCACTTTATTATATTTATCTGAGACATTCTATTTAACAAATGTAATTCTGATTCTTTTCCCCTGTACATGCAAATAAAGCCACGGTGTGTTGAGTTTTATGAGGAATTGCAGTTATCCTTGACTTCAGAGTACTATTCCTTTACAGAAATATGGCTTAGGGTTTTGTTATTTTTTATTTCACAGGTTTTGGCTAATATTTCAAACAGTAAAATTAAATACTTGGATCAACGTATTAGTATTCTGGAAGATCATGCCATTTATAATGAAACTTTCAAAAATTAAAAAATGATTATTTGTTTAGTACAGAATAATGTTTACTTTGAGGGATGAAAGCTTTAAAAAATGTGTTTGAATCATATGCATTTTGAAAAACGCTTCTAACATTCTTTTAAAAAATCTGACTGAAAAGTTTAAAAATATTTCTGTCCTTCTCTTCTTGCTGTTGCTGTCTTGTTCAGTCTGTATGAATATGCAAGATGACTAGAGCAACACGCCGCCAAAGCCCATCGTTTAAGATCAAAGGCAGCTGGCCAGGGGCTTCCCTGGTGGTCCAGTGGTTAAGACTCTGTGTTCCCAGGGCAGGGGGCCTGGGTTCGATCCCTGGGGAGGGAAGTAGATCCCATACGCTGCAGCTGAGACCCAGCCAAATAAACAAATACATTTTAACAACAACAAAAGTCCGTTGGTTAGCAAGTACCATTGAAACAAAAGAATTTGTCAACTGACTGCATATTTTGACTTCATATAGACAGAGCTTGAGTCTCAAGCCAGAATCCCATAATCTTTATGCAAAGACTATATAACCAACAGGAGTTAGAGGAAACAGCTGTCATAAATTGACACTAAATTATTCAGAAACTCAAACGGCTAGTCTGAGAACAAAAGGTACCCAAAATGTCAGATAACTTTACGGGGACAGCGCCGTGTTATTCATCTTGGACAATTCGGAAGCAGAAGTTACATTTGAAATCAATTCAAGTGAGCTGAAATTTAAACAAATAATCAAATACAATGTTGCCCTCCCCCCCTTTTTTGGTGAGGCAAGCCAATAAAATGGGTATGTAACAATCTGTAAAAGTATGTAATAAATGGTTTTCAAGTGCGTAAGAGTGCTACATAATATATACTATTAATATAAAAGGTGACTTATTTGCTCAGATGTGCACTGAAATCTCCGGGGGATTCCCAAACCTGAGGAGGAGAACTGACCCACTGACAGCCAGTGTGGGGATAAAGAATGTCTTCTATAGGATGGTTCCTGGAACTTTTGTATTTCTACAATGTGCCCTATTAAACTAATCAAAGGTTAAATGAAGTAAGATAATTTTCAAATTATATTCAGGACAACAAGGTCATCTTGATAATTCAAACAACATGGGAAATAGCCTCATTCTTCCTAGTCTTTTATCTACAAATAGTTAGGCAAAGTTTCAGGTTCCTTACCTAGACCTAGGAAAACTCTTCTAAACAAACAAAATTCTAAGCTTCTGAAATTCTTCTCATGAAATTCACAAGGAAATTCATGCAGTGAACTACCTAAGGGGAGAGGGAAGCAGGGAGGGGCAAATTAAGGGTACGGGATTAATAGATTAATAGAAAATATCAATAACCTCAGATATGCAGATGACACCACCCTCATGGCAGAAAGCGAAGAAGAACTAAAGAGCCTCTTGATGAAAGTGAAAAGAGGAGAGTGAAAAAGCTGGCTTAAAACTCAACAGTCAAAAAATGAAAATCATAGCATCTGGTCCCATCACTTCATGGCAAATAGATGGGGAAACAATGGAAACAGTGAGAGACTACTTTTTTGGGGCTCCAAAATCACTGCAGATGGTGAATGCAGCCATGAAATTAAAAGACACTTGCTCCTTGGAAGAAAAGCTATGACCAACCTAGACAGCATATTAAAAAGCAGAGACATTACTTTGTCCACAAAGGTCCATCACAGTTTTTCCAGTAGTCATGTATGGATATGAGAGTTGGACCATAAAGAAAGCTGAGTGCTGAAGAATTGATGCTTTTGAACTATGGTGTTGGAGAAGACTCTTGAGAGTCCCTTGGACTGCAAGGAGATCTAACCAGTCCATCCTACAGGAAATCAGTCCTGAATATTCACTGGAAGGACTGATGTTGAAGCTGAAGCTCCAATACTTTGGCCACCTGATGCGAAGAGCTGACTCATTTGAAAAGACCCTGATGCTGGGAAAGATTGAAGGCGGGAGGAGAAGGGGATGACAGAGGATGAGTTGGCTGGATGGCATCACTGACTCGATGGACATGAGTTTGAGCAAGCTCTGGAGTTAGTGATGGACAGGGAGGCCTGGTGTGCTGCTGTCCACGGGGTCCCAAAGAGTCGGACACAACCGAGCGGCTGAACTGAACTGATTAATAGACACAAACTACTACATATAGAATAGATAAGCAACTAGGATACACTGCACAGCACAGGGAATGACACCCATCATCTGACAATAACCCACAATGCAATTCAATCTGCAAAAGGACTGAGTCAGCATGCTGCTTAATATTGGAAATCAACAATACTTTAATTTAAAAAAAGTTGTAAAAAATGCAGCTGAGATCCTATTTATCATTCAGCAAGACGGTATTTTTACATAGTGGAACATCATATCTGAACCTCCTGGGTGCAATTAAAAGACTTAGTTCCTTCTTCATATACAGCCAATGGATCTCGGATCCTTTTTAATTGCTTAAAATCTGAGATAACCAAAAAAATCAAATAAGAAAAAATTGGATAAATGAGATTTATGTGCAAATTTTGCACAAATAAGATTAGAGATTTTTTTAAAAGCTGCAACTCAAATTTCAGAGTATTTACTTGGTCATTAAAAAAAATGTATTAAACTTTATTATTTAGAACAGTTCTTCCCTTACTTTTAAAATTTTATTTTTATTCACATAACATAAAATTCACTTTAACCCTCTTAAAGTACCAAACTGTACTGCATTTATTACAGTTTCAATCTTGTACTGCTATCTAGTTCCAGAACCGTTTTGCCACCCCAAAAGAACAGTCATTAACCAACCATTCCCCATTCCATCTCTCCCCCACCCCTACCCCTTGACACCAAGCAACGTGTGCTTTATCTCCATGTATTTGCCCATTCTGTATATTTGATAAATCATTTTAAACTATATAATTTAGTTGTTTTTCAATGTTATGTGCAATCACCACTAATTTCTAGAACATTTTCAAAATGTTCTCAAAAACAATTATACCCATTAGTAGTCAACACTAATCCCCCTTCCTCCAACCCGTTAGCTGCCAGTGTGCTTTATATATCTGCGGGTTTACCTTTCATGGATATTGTCTATAAATAGACTCACACAGCGTGTGGTCTCTCGTGCCTGGCTTCTTTCACTTAGCATAACGTTTCTAAGGCTCGTCCCTGCTGTAAAATATGTCAGTATTTCATTCCTCTGTGGCTGAATGATATTCCATTGCTACTAGGCTCACGTACAATGTTTTGTTTGAATGCCTGCTTTTAGTCCTTTGGGGGGTATATATTACCTAGAGGCAGGATTGCTGGGTCCTATGTAATTCTGTGTTTAGCTTCTGAAGAACTACCGAACCGTTTTCCATAGTGACTGCGCTATTTCATATTCCCACCACTAACGCACAGAGATGCCAATTTCTCCATATCCTCGCCAGCACTTCTTTTTCCTTGCTTGGTTACAGCTATCCTACTGGTGTGCAGTGGCATCTCACCATGGTTTTGATTTGCCTAATGACGAATGATGCTGCGCGTCTTTTCCTGGACTTGTTGGCCACTTGAATATGTTCTCTGGGGAAGTGTCTACTCAAGCTCTTGGACCATTTTTGAATTAGGCTGTTTCTGTTGTTGAGTTGTGCAGGTTCTTTATATAGTCTAGATACCAGATCTTTATCAGATACATGATTTGAAAATAGTTTCTCCCAGTCTGTGAATTAATTTCTGTTTCTTGATAGTGTCTTTGGACACAAGTTTAAAATTTTGATGGAATCCATTTCTGTTTCCATTTCCTGTGCTTGTGAACCATTGCCACATCCAAGGTTGTCAAGATTCATTCCTATATATTTTCTTCTAAGAGTTTTATATAGTTTTAGGTTGAATATCAGGTCTCTGATCCACTGAGTTAATTTTTACATATGGTATGAGGTAAGGATGCAATTCATTGTTTTGCAAGTAGGTACCCGGCCAGTTGAAATACGGACTGATAAAGGCAGTGCGTATCAGCGTGTGCTATGTCTTATGCACATTACATTTGTTCTAAGGCATCTCTCAGGAGTTAATTGGAAGTATGAGACAAGTTGGAATATCCAGGGAATGAAATATGTAAATTAAGTCCACGCTGGGCCTCCACAATTTTCAAAATCTGAGTAAATGCAAGGAAAATTTATAAGCAGATATGCGACTCTTACTTCCATTTGCCACACTGAAATTCACAAAGGACAGTCACACTGAGGTCGTACATAGATGTAACTTAGACAATTCATGGGCATTTAGTTTAATGGAATAATAATAAATTTTAGCTGTGAAACGCTTCTGTGTAAAAGAAGTCACAGTGACCTTGTTCATCTGCTCTGTGAAGAATTTTTTTTTTTTAACACAAATTAGATTTTTAGAATTGGGATAACATGCTTCTTTGGTGAAGATACTAATTTTCTTTTCAGAGTTCATACCACACTGGTGATTCATCTGTCGATCTCAAAACTGCCTGCCACATACCTTTTTGAACAAAAGTGATAATATTAGATATAGAATTTTGAGCAGAACATTCACTATTATGTAAGAATTTCTTCCCAGTTACCATGACAATGTGATCTCAGAGCTGAAAGGGCTTGGAGAGATCCGAAAAATCTCTTCAGCAGGGAAGATACTGTTGCTATTTTCTAGTCACATATCACACTAGTCAAACAACTGTCAAAGGGAAAAGCCGTGGTCCAAACGCCAGAGCCGGGTCCCCGATCACACGCATTTGTCTTATTACAATATAGCCCGACAGTAACACAGCTTCTATCAGGCTACTGCCTCCGTATTCTGAAATCCCTTTCCTCCAGTAGAAGGCGAATTGTGTACGTGGGCAAAACCAGATCTCAAATGGGGCAAACACGTTTGAGAGGTTCAAGCACGGGCTCGAACAATAGCAGGTATGTTGAAACTTGACTGACTCCTCTGTCCCGTGAGACATTAGCTCGAGCTTAGGCTCTAAATTAAAGAACGGAGTGACTGTTTCAGGAGCTAAGAGCCCTTACTCTTGGCAATGATCTCATGAATAACACTGTTTCATGCAACAATTTTGTGCAAATTATTCCTTTTGTGGAAATTATCACTAAAGTTAATATTTAATGTTGTGACAAACAGCCATTCAGCGCATTTTAAAGAACTTGTGCCATGCCATGGAACTGAAAAGTCACAGTGACAGGGAAAAGGCCACCCCCACCTGAGGCATTTCCCACCCCTAGGCAGCCCCTCAGGCCCCGCCCATCCGAATCTTGTTGCCCGTTTATCCTGCCAACAGGGTAGACACGAAGGCAGGGACTGAGAGAAGCACCCTGCGCTAGAAGAAACTCTTTACTGACCCTTGCATTGCCCATTCAGCTCCCAGCATCCATGCTCAGCACCGCAGGGTGTGAGTGTGGAGACACACTGAGTACAGTATTTAGAGACCACAGGTAACAGTGAATCCTCCTCAGACCATTTGCTGGGACAAACTACCACTGCATTACATAGAATGTTGATTCCTATTTTTATTCATGAAGAAATGGATCTTCTTTCCCTAAAAGGAAAAAAAAAATCTTCACCTAACTTATTTGCATTGCTTTAATTGTGCCAGTTTTAAAAATTGAGATCAAAATATATTGTTGATGATTCCATCTCCTGTACCATATCTTCCCTTTTATTGCTTCTGGGACCATTTGATTCTTTCCAATTTTTTCTTAACATAAACTGGTCCCTACTTTTCTCAACCCATTTGTCATTACATATGATGTTCTAAAACAAACTGGGTTCTCAGGCAGGTATTTTAAATGTTTTTTCTTTTTTTCCCTTGCCACGTAGTAATCCTATTTGGAGGGCCTGATGTTCTATTGAACACTTAGAGAAATGTTCTTCTCTTGGGTTGCAGACAGTTTTATGAGCTTTGATCTGATTTTCTCCATTGACTCACCCGTGAGAACAATGCAATTTAGCCAGGCTTAGTATTAGGATAGGAGAAGCCAATGGCACCCCACTCCAGTACTCTTGCCTGGAAAATCCCATGGACGGAGGAGCCTGGTAGGCTGCAGTCCATGGGGTCTCGAAGAGTTGGACACGACTGAGCGTCTTCACTTTCATGCACTGGAGAAGGAAATGGCAGCCCACTCCAGTGTTCTTGCCTGGAGAATCCCAGGGACGGGGAGCCTGGTGGGCTGCAGTCCATGGGGTCGCACAGAGTTGGACACGACTGGGGCGAATTAGCAGCAGGGTTAGGATAACAGCAAGAGTTCACAAATTAGCCTGCTCACAGGGAAGTGCACTTTGCTGCTCCATGCTCAGCATATTCTGTAACTTAAAATGCCCTGCACCTCCCCCACCAAAATAGAAGACCTTAGGAAACTTTTATTTTCTCTGAGGTACGTGGTCCCACAACCACACTCTAGGTAGGAAAAGATTCCCACGGAAGTCCCATAGGGTGAAAAATATCTTTGGTGTCCAATTGGTGTCCAATTCGGAGGACAAAGACCTTATGTCAGAGCCTTATGATTTATCAGTGCTATGCCCACTCAAGCCCTGATTAGACGCTACATTGAAAGGATTACACTAAGCCTCCTCTCTGCCTTTCAGAGGTTGGTCCAGGCACTATCATCTCTAGTCATTTGGAGCAACTGACCATGCTTGACATCTAATCAGAAAAGGACAAAGAATCTTAAACCTGCGTGCACACTGGAGACTCCTGCAGAGCTTTAAAAAACGAAAGACTGACATCTTGGTCCCAGCCGGCCAGCCAGAGATTCCGAGATTGCTGTTTTTCAGTGTTCCTCAGGGGAGGCAAATAGCCAAGGCTGAGAACATTGACCTTGGGTTGCTCCCCACTTTTAATTTCAACTCAGCTGCCATGGAGGAGAAGAGCCTTGTAATGCAGTAAAATTTAGTTCCCAAATCAGTAGTGCAAGCATTTTGGGGGGAGCTTGTTTGAAGCTAATTTTCAGACTTTACCGCAAGACATCAGAAACACAGGGAGTAGGACTCAAACATATGTGTCTTAAATGCCTTCCATTTGCAATGAGCAGACACAAATTACTATATATAAAAGATAAAAAAGGTCCTACCCTTTAGCACAGGGAACTATATTATCTTATAATACACCATATGATAAATATGAAAAAGAATGCATACACACACATCTGAATAAATTTGCTATACACCAGAAACTAACACAACATTTAAATCAACTACGATTCAATAAAAAATAAATAAAAATTACAAATGCCCTCCAGGTGATTCAGATGCATACCAAGGTTTAAAGTATGAAAGATACTAAGGATTTTCCAGACTTTTAAAGTCCTACAGCAGAGAGACACATGGAGCATCGAAGCCTGCCACATCCCTCCAGGGACCAGAGCTTCAGGAAACTGGCTGATGCCGTCTCTTATTTCCCCGTTTTCTGCACTGCTGTTCATAAAAGTCCTATCTGAACCCCACATCTGCTCAGTTCTTTAGAAGTTTCTGATGCCCTTGTGAAATTATTTTTCCCCACTCAGATATTTCGATGGACAACACAGTAGGAAGTTAAGTCAAGGGGTCTGGACCCTCAAACTCAGGTACCTTCTGGCCCCAGAACTGTTAAGGCAGATTCTCTATATGAAATCAAACAAGTATGAATGGCTCAACATGGAGCAGTTCTTTCTCTAAAAGTCTGAAACTCAGGTTCTCAGCTCAGACATGACTTGGCAGTTGGAAAGTCAATAAAACGGCATTAGGGCAGGCTAACTGTGAATCAGTCATTTTTGTGTTTAAGAAAGAAAAAAAAAGGAAGAAAAAGAAAAAAGGGGAGGAAAAGAAGCTGCTGGATAGCTCTTCTCTCAAACACCTGCTTGACTTACAGCTTTTTCTCTCCCCCTCCTCTGGATTTTTCCTCCCTCAAGGGAATTACATGATGACAGAAAGGCCTCTTTAAAGGGTCAGGGGGAGAGATGGGTGGTTGATGGATGGTCTCCATTTCTTTTAAATGGCGATCAATAATAATAATAAAAAAAGCTGGTCTACCAAATAACTTGAAACGTTTCTGGGATCAAGAGAAACAGTCAGTAGACGCCATGGACTGAACTGTGTGTCTCCTTGCCTACATCCACCTGCTGAAGCCCCAGCCCCTGGGGGTAATTAGGAAGTCATTACGGTTTGTTGTTTAGTTCCTCAGACAAGTCGGACTCTTTTGCGAGCCCATGGACTGGAGCCCGCCAGGCTTCTCCGGCCATGGGATTCTCCAGGCAAGAATGCTGGATCGGGCTGCCATTCCCTTCTCCAGGGCATCTTCCTGACCCAGAGATCAAACCCATTGCAAGCAGATTCTTTACTGGAGGAGCATTTAATTTATGCTAAAAGTTTAATTCAAAGATGATATTCCTAAAAAGAAGGCAGTAAAAATTCACTCGAAGTAAACCTTATTAACAGGCATGGATACGTTCCGCCTGTTAAATGTTTTCTGATCTATGACCAATGGAGAATCTTCCTGAAATTCGAATTTGCCTTATCAAGCTTAAGAGCTGATGGGTTGATGAATGCCTCATCCCTTCTATGTGAGACCACGCGTCACAGTCCATTCTCCGGTCATGAGGCCACGTCAAGTCCGCTCGGTAAGCCATTCCTGGGCATAGAACAGCCCGGGAGCGCCTCTCTGAGCAGGGAACGCTGCTGGGGAAATTTATACCCAGAAGAGCGGGGAAGGGAGGTCAGTTCATGGACGTGACCCATTGAATATTGTTGCTGATCTCTGAAAGGATCGTGTCTAGAACTCAGGCCACCTTAAACCAAGAAATTTTCCAAAATTAAATGTAATTTTCATTAAACTATTAAGTAAGCTAATATCTTAAAGACAAGAAAATATCATAAACACAATGCCCATTTCCTTACATTAACATAATTCTAAGTGTATCTCATGAAAAACATGTGCTGTACCACAGGCTAATGGGAATTTCTTAAAAAATTAATGCAACTATTTATAAATATTAAACATATTTT
>SJYQ01000097.1:344379-355880 GCA_006410935.1 Redunca redunca | reverse complement strand
AGATGTATAAGTAAAAAATACTACACATGTATGTATCTGTAGAACAATTATGCCACTCCTGTATTCAATGGTACTGTTTTTTTTAAATGACAAACTGCCTTCTGGAAATGGTATGGCATGTAACCAAACGCCTGAAAATTTAGCTTAGGATGTTTGATCTGAATGTTAATTCATAAACACTACTAACCAAGAATCCATTAATGAGCAAGACATCCGCATGATTACTTTCGGTAAATGTGGTTTTTCTTCTTTCAAATGACAATGCATAGTTACAATATCACTTGCTGTTTCTTGCCCTTAACCTCATCGCAAGCGTGCATGGTGGCTCTGCAGCTACTACTCGTGTCTTCTTGACTTGTTATAACTTACAAAAGCAGGACTTCCCTGGAGGCTCAGTGATAGAGAGTCTGCCTACCAATGCAGGAGACCCGAGTTCGATCCCCACCCGGGAGGAGTCCGCATGCGGCGGAGCAGCGAGGCCCGTACCCCAGCTATCCGGCCTGTGCTGCAGAGCCCTGGAGCTGCGACTGCTGAACGCAGGCACCCCGCAGCCCACGCTCTGCCTCCGGGGAGCCACCGCAGCGAGAAGCCCGTGCGCCGCAAGTAGAGTCGCTCTCGCTGTCTAGAGAAAAGTCCGTCCAGCAGCAAAGGCCCAATACAGCTCCAAATAAATAAACTGTCAAAGAATAAAATAAAAAGCTCCCTGGTAAAAAAGCTTGGGGAAACGTCCCCAGTGATCCCGCCAGCTTGGAGGAAGAGGAGGAAACAGAGACTGGTACGACCAGCACATATGGAGGCGCGCTGAGTACCCTGATGAGCAGGGCAAAGGGAGCGACCCCTCCAAGACCCGCGTGCAGCCGCCTGGTATCCCGGAAACAAGGCACAGCCGTGCACACAGCGTCAGGCCGCCGTCACTGCCTCGCCCCTGCCCCTGCCTCTGTTCACCCCGCCGCCCCCGCTCAGCTACCTCCAGCGCCGCCTTCCTTCTCATCAAGGGTGAAGCCATCAAGGCAGCAGAGGGCGAGTGAGTATGCAAAACCGCTACAGCTGCCATCCCCCTGAGCCACAAGTCAGCTCGGCTGGAAAACAGGGAAGCATAATGGTGCCTTCAGGGAGGGCAGACTGATCAGAAGGGGGGCGCAACCTGCATACAAATGTAAGCAAGTCAACAATTCAGGTTCTCACAAAGAAACGAGTCCACCGAGGAACTGCAGAGACCTGTGATGCAGGTTAGTAAGACGGCGCGCGCATGCCCAGTCTTGTCTGGCTCTCTGCGACCCCGTGCACGGTAATCCACCCGGCTCCTCTGTCCATGGGATTCCCCAGGAGTACTGGAGTGGGCTGCCACTTCCTTCTCCAGGGGATTTTTCTGACCCAGGGTTCAAACCCGCATCTCCTGCATCGGTAGGTGGATTCTTTACCACTGAGTCGCCTGGGAAGTCTAAGACCATGACATCACAGAGCAAAACAAGCCCATAGCCTTATGGAACAGGTTACTTATGCTAGACCAGTAGGAGGGGAATTTGGAGAAATTCTGCCTTGAAAGTAGAATGTAGTTGTTTTCAGAAAAAGAGCTAAGTTTACCTTTGAGACAGACATTCTCAGAATTAAGAACTATAACCCAAGTAAATTATTTAGGGGAACTAAGTATTCACACACTCCAGGGGGAAACTGTGGGGTCATCATTAACCAAAAAGCAGACGATTCAAGTGAACACGTGTCATTTTTTAACATATTAATAATCATTATTTATTGACTCAAGTATTGATGCTACATTTTTCGCAAAGATAACATTTAGTTTACGAGTCTGTTTTTCAGATGCGTTTTATTGGAGTGTAGTTGCTTTAGGGTGTTGTGTTAGTTTCTACTGTACAGCAGGGTGAATCGGCTATAATATAAATACATCCTCTTTTTTGGATTTCCTCCCCATTTAGGTCACCACAGCTGGCTCGGATGGTAAAGAATCTGCCTGCAGTGCAGGAGAGCTGGGTGGGATGCCTGGGTCGGGAAGATCCCCTGGAGAAGGGCATGGCAACCCACTCCAGTACTCTTGCCTGGAGAACGCCATGTGCGGAGGAGCCTGGTGGGCTGCTGTCCACGGGGTCGCACAGACAGCCCTGAGCAGAGTAGGTTCCTATTAGTCATCTAATTCACACAGAGTGCGGACAGCATATGGCTGTCAATCCCAGTCTCCCGACTCACATCCTCTCCCCTCAACAAAGCAGGAGGAAGGGGGAGCATGTATCCCTTTACCCGTTAGTAGTTCCTCTTCGTTAGTTATGCTGTAAGCCCTCCATAGGTGAGCGCTAAGGTGTCTGACTCTCAGTGCTCCCTTCAGCCCACCCATCTAGGGACCAGCACACAATGGGCCTTCATGCATGGTGGCTGGATAAATACAGGAATCAAGCATAAACCACTGGTGCTGTGGATATAACTTCTAAAGTGGGAAGAGAGCGCCATCCCATCAGCAGCGCTTGCCATGGAATGATCAGCTCCAGTTAGAGGCACCTTTTCACTATGAAGGATTTTCGTATATGTTAAAACATGAAACATGTTAGAAATAGATCTGGTACAGAATTTATCTAAGAGGTTGAACTTTAAAGCTATATTTATCTTTCACTGTTTAAGTTCAGAAATAATGACTCATTCATCTGTTGTACAGTAGCATCTGTTAAAGGTCACTGCCGTTGTTGCCTCACAATAAAGCCTTTTATTAGACTCAGAAACCTGTATGAGCTGGTTGCAAAGTGAAAGGGCACTTCGTAATTAAATTCTGACACGTACATTTTTTGTCATATTGAAGGTTTCATGAATCAGGGCAGGTGACGACAGAAGAAATGCATGTAGATACAAGCACATACCTTCTCTTACCATGATTTCTGAAAACATCTCACAGCAGAAGTTATTGTATGATCACATGGATGATTTTATTTTTCAAAATGAAAGTTTCAGAGGCTGAAACTGGGTTGTTTTCTTGTGCAAATCCCGCAGAGTTCCAATAACAGTCCATGGAATTCTCTAAGCCAGAATACTGGAGTGGGTAGCCTAGCCCTTCTCCAGGGGATCTTCCCGACCCAGGGAAACAACGCAGGTCTCCCGCATTGTAGGCAGATGCTTTACCAGCTGAGCCACAAGGGAAGCCAAATATACCAGGAGAGTGGGTCAGATTCTAGCCTGGCCATTTTGTAAGCTGCAGCATGTCATTGAACCATTAAACCTCAGTTTTCGCATCTGTCAAATGCAGCTTAAAAACAAAGCTGCTTTTTAAAGCTATTTGGGGATTAAATAATACAATGCCCATACAAGAGGTGCTGGCATCTTGAATGTGTCCAGTGAGCTTTAGCTGATCCTGAAAACAATGACAACCTCCAGCCACTTGCATTGTCCCAGGGACAGTTCTACACAGTCAACAAACTGGACTCATCGACTCCTCATATCACTCCTTTCAAGTAAGTATTTGTGTTATCCCCCATCTACATAGAAGAAACTGGGGTACAGAAAGACTGTGTAACTTGCTCAGACTCAGCTAATAAATTGCAAAACTGGAATCTGGTCTAGGCAATCAAGCTCAAGAATGCAAGCTCTGTATAAATTTCACATTAGCCATTCATGTGGCATTGTTAAAATCAGATCACTCTCTCATATGCAGAAGAAATACACCTGCACTATTAGCTTAAATCAATATGCATGGTAGGATTCTAAGGAAATTAGAACTGTTACTTGTACAAGGGAAGAAAGGACTCAATTTTAGAAAAGGTCTCCGCATCTGCCTTTTTCTTGTGAATATCTATCCAGTCATTTTTTATTCTGTCATATTCGGTACACACATATTTCCATGGAATTATTTAAATACAGTGGACTTAAGATCTTCTTTAAATTTGTATCTGCTATTTGTTTACAAAGGATGTTCTGTGAATGTAATTCAGATTCCTTTCATTTAAGTATCTAGCTCAGCTTGACACTGAATGTTAAGAAAATTTCTTGGTGCTTTTCCTGATAGCTTAATATGATTTAAACCATGGATTTGCTTTCACAAAGTGAAATGTATAATCAATGACTGCATTGTCAAGAGAGGAAGAGGGACTACTGGAGACAATATATAACCTACAGTGCTTTCACACTTCAATATCTTAACAAAAAAAAAAAAAAGAATTGGGATGGAGGCAAACTTGCTCCCTTTTATGCAGCATTAACAAGAAAGAACTGGAAGTGTGAGTGATCTGGGTACTTAGTATATGCTAATGTCTTGTAATTATTATTCAATTTTGGAAACTTTGGGTATTGAGGTCAGGAGGCAATCCCATCAGAGGAATACTTTAACTGAAAGGGAAATGAGATTCTAAGAACCCCACTGTATGGTGATAATGGGGTACCACTGAAGTATAGATGCAGACATGGTCTCTAAAAGTAACTCATATATTAAGATCACATACTATATTGGCCCAAAACACAGACATTGGAAGAAGAAAGACATTAATAATAATTCAGCAAACACTTTTTAAATGATTATTATGTATCAGACACATTATGTACTGCAGCTGTAGACGATTAGACCATATTTTCAAAGTTCTTACCAAAAAAACATAAAAAGAGGCCCGTGCACAGAAAAGCAGCATATAACATTAGAGGTACAAGCCAGCAGAAAGTTTCCACAGCTCTCCTCAGAGACTTAAGGGGGTTCTGGAACCAGAAAAAGGTAACCCCCCCGAAGGTCTCATGCTAACCTGCTAAGAGTTTGGATTTTTATCTTGAAGGTTATGGGATGCTGTGTGAGAATTTTAAAGATGGGAAACCTCTTAATCGGATACGGCTTTCAGTACAGTTAGTTTGCCTTGGGGCTACAGCGAGGAAGACTGTGGGTAGGAAGGGAGGATGTTGGCAGTTTGAAGTCTTTTAAGAGGGATGTGCAATGCACAGTCAAGGCAAACCGTGAGGAATGGCAGTGTCAGAGGAATCGGTGGTTACAGAAATATCTAGGAGGCACAATGAGGACGTGGGGGCCGGGTTAGACATGGAAGATGAAAAAGCAGCCCTGTGAGGTTCAGAAGTAAAGGAGATGAGGGACTGCCGAGGGCAAGAGTCTGCCTGCCAGTGCAGGAACACGGGTAAGATCCCTGGTCCGGGAGGAGCCCATGTGCCCGGGTAGCACGGCTACTGGGGCTGTGCTCTAGAGCCCGCGAGCCTCAAGGACTCAGCACACATGCTCCAAGTCCTGAAGCCCTCCCTGCCGAGAACCTGTGCTCTGCGGCATGAGAAGCCACGCAGGAGAAGGACACCTGCACGCTCTGAGCAAGAGTAGCCCCAGCTCCTCACAACTCGAGCAAGCCTGCATGCTGCAACGGAGTCCCAGCACAGCCGAAAACAACCAACCAAGAAGACTAAAAAGAAGCAAAGGAAACGAAGCCAACTAGGGCAAGGTTGGTGTGAGGAGGAGAAAAGATTAGTTCTGTCTGTGAACATCTGAGTTTGAAGAATGCACCAGACCACCAATGAAAACGCTCAGCCAGAGCAGATGCTGGGAGGTGGCTTGTGGGGGTGGCGAGTCTACCATCGTCCCGTTCACTGGCATTTGATTAAAAGCAGCTTTCCTTTCCAACAACAACAACAAAGAAGCCCAGTCAGCATATAACTGGATATATGGATCTGGAGCTCAGTAGAGGAGCGAAAACTTGACAGCAAGATTTGGAAGGCATCAATTCACTGAGGCTGTGACTGCAGCCAAGAGACCAGATAAGATCGCACAGGGTAGACGAGCAGCGTGAGAAGTTATGTCACAGGACAAAGAAGCCCGCAGGCCAGTCATATTTAAAGGACAGACAGGAAAGAAGGGGCTGGGAAACCTTAATGAACAAACAGAACAAGAAGCTGTTTCCCGCTTGACTTCCTGGAACAAGGGGTGATCAATCAACAATGGTGAGTCCCATGGCATTTGCAGAGATACAAAGAATTAAATCGGCTTCTCGAAGAGGACTGGACACCCAGAGATATGAGTCTTGTGTGGATGGTCTTGCTCTTCATAAACAGAGTAGCTCCAAAGAATGCCCTTCTTTCCGCCAGACGGTGGACCCAGCCTGGGTCTCAGTGCGCAAGAGACCACGTGGAGGAGGACGCGCCATCAGTGAGAGACGGGCCGCCGGGAGCCAGAGCGGGCGCCCCCAGCGCCAGGGGCAGAACCAGGGAAAGGAGAGAATACCTGCCCTGGTCTTCAGCAAGCGACAGACGACCCAGAGACGGTCAAGGAAACATACGGGACGCGATGGAGGGGCTTTCCCAGGACTTCCCTCTGTGCCGAGGAGAAGGCACGCGCGGGAGTCCCTCCGTGATGCGACTTCCCGCTCTGGCCTTCGAACCCTGTCCTCTAGCCTGACTTACGGGGGATGACGGAGCCTCCAGACTGAAGGAAACTGGGTCCTAGATGACATTACTGAATGCCTGAAACAGACTGAAAAAGAGTCTAAAACAGACCAGACACGAAAGAGAGTCAGACATAATTTGGCCACCGAACAATAAAAAACACTAAAAAAGCCTAAAAATCACTCACCTCTGAACTTGTTATGTGAGAAAATCATCAACCCACACAGTGTAAGTCAATGCAGTCAGACATTCTGTGAATTATAGCCGAGAGCATCCTAACTGATATACCCTATATACTCAAGGGCTTAGATGATGTTATTTAGACATAAATGGAATAAATCTCCTTTCTCTGAACAGGAACAATGTAAAGCTACCTTTGAAAAAAATTATTACTGTGTGAAAAACTGTCCAACAAGTATGATCTTTTAATATATTTTCCTACTACAAGGGAAATGCCTGTTTTGACAAAGGCAGCTGAAGCACACAGCCTGGAGTACCCAACACACCTGTAGAAACTTAAGATGAACGGTTCCAGGAAAACCTGGGAAAGAGCTGAGATGCAAGTCAACAAATAAATAAGCTCTATGCCGTATCTGTGGTTGAGTTTCAACACAGGAGGAGACCATCGTGTCAGGAGAACGGATTAAGATGTGTAAATAAACCCCTCACCCCGCGCACACCCCTCCGGTGTCCCAGCTGAGGTCGGAAGCCAGGTTTCTGTGTTTTTAAAATGTCCAGACGCAGTGCCCTGCACTGATCGGCAGTATGCAGCTCTCTATGCGAACGCCCTTGCAGACCGCAGCAAAGGAAACATTGGGTCAGGATTAAAGTGACTGTAGAAAGGACTCCAGCAGAGGCACGTTATTAGAGCTGAAGCCTTTCTCAGGCAGGAGTCCTCCAGGTAAACACTGCCTGGAACAGGCGTCTCGCCACACTGTTAAGACTGCCAGAGCAACGAGAGGACTCTGCCGTTTGCAAGGGTGCCTAGGGATGTTGCCTTTCATTCCCCCAAATTCCCTTTATTCCTCTGATTACAAGATTAGCAAAGAGTGACCTGTGGGTGCACAAAGAGTTGGTAGATATTACTGATACTTATCTCAGCAAATGAGTGATACTGACCTTTATCTCAGTAAACAAGAAAGTTCTCATCGAAGCTTGAGCTTTGTTTCCATATCAAAGATACAGACTTAACCCAAATATATTCTTGTGATGACTGATGTGAATTTTCTAAAGCAGCGAGGATGGTCCCCTACAGACGTAGTGTAGGACAGAGTCCCCTGAATGTTCTAAGTCACAGAGAACCTTCCCTTGCTCTCCTTTGACCCCAACATAATCCAGCTCTCAAAGTCCCTAGGTAAATATTGTCTCCTTAAAATCTCCCCAGTGACCTAAGCCAAGTCATCAAGTTCTTCCTGAGTGTCTCAGATAATGTATCGATTATACGGAAATTTTCCTTTTGTTTGGGAATTATCTGCTTCCATTTGGCTCCTGGGATTCATAAAGTGCAGCAGTAACCACAGGGCTCCTGGGACAAGGACGTGGCTCTGCACGGGAGACAGCAATGTGATTACGGTGCGTGGACACACAGGGGCGCAGACAGACCCTCCGGATGCTGGCAAGAAACAGCCACCGTGTTCTTCTTCCAAATAAGACGTTCCCTGTTAGCTTTGATTGTAAGAAATATGCTGTGTGTGTCTCGAATCACAGGTATTGTTACCTGCTTAGCCAAAGTGTTTGTAAATTGAACAAAAAGATTCCTCTGTGGTGAATGTGTTTCTGGATTCTGAGGGAAAAGGGAGCCCTTTTGACAAATGTGGGATTTCATAACTGTAAGCTTAATACAATACTTTTCCAAGGGCAAAGATGACAATTCTGCATCAGTCCACAGGCAGAGTTGAAAGCTGATGATGATTAATTTTTAACAAAGCCTAATCAGAGAATTAGTGTTGGGGCTCAGGGCAGGCTGCCCCCAAATACACCAAGGTAGCATATTGTTTATTTTTAATTAAAGCTCCTGAAGTAACAGCGGCGCAAGAAGGACACGCTGACTGTTCTCTGTCTCCCTGAAAGCAGGAAGCAAACCTCCCACGGGAAAGGCACCCTCCCTATATCAAGAGGGCAGAAGACATCGTTAACACAGACACAGAAAACCTAGTGTCCCAAAGACTGTATAAACAAATCTTGGTACTTCTTCACTGATTTATTACCCCAAGCCCTAACTTCTTTGTCTTGTCAGTTCTTCACACACACATATATATATATATTTTGTGTAAAAGGTAAAAGCTGCCTGCTTTGGTCACTCCTCTGAGCCCCATCACTTTGGGTTTCCCAAACACACAAAATAAAAACTTGATTTTCTCCTGTTAAATTGGCTCATGTCAGTTTAAAAATTGTTAGGTTAGCCAGAAAAACCTAGGATGGATAGAGAAAATTTTTTTCTCCCCAACAGTAGTATTGGTGTTGTACAATTTCAAGGAAACCAGGACACTACCATTTCAAAGGCAATCTCTGCGGATCAGTAGCGAGAACAACAAAGGTTCAAAGCATCCTTTGATGTAAGATGCCAGAAAATTCCAAGATCCTCCATTTCAATGAAAACCAATTCTTAGTCCAATGGGAGCAACTTTTCAAGTTCCCCTCATCCAGGTCACCGGGTCAAGAAAAGTCTTCCTTCACGTGGCTTTGAAACTTTATGTTTAAATCTTCTGATTCAATTATCTTGACAACATCTTTGACTGGAAATTTCTTGAGACTGTATTAGAATAACCGAGGTGCTGTCTGCTTTTCATTAAGGACCGATTAATTGGAGATATTCTGTTTGTAATTCCTGTTTTGAATGTGGGCATACTGACTCGCTGGCAGTCAACCCCTGTTAGGCAGCCTCTAACAGAATGGAGAAGGAAATGGCAACCCACTCCAGTGTTCTTGCCTGGAGAATCCCAGGGACGGGGGAGCCTGGTGGGCTGCCGCCTACGGGGTCGCACAGAGTCGGACGCGACTGAAGCGACTTAGCAGCAATAGCAGCAGCAACAGAATAACACAGATGGTGCGGTATTGAAAGTCTTTATGTCCGTTACTTAGGGGTTGCTAAAATCACCACCTATATCAATACTTACCTTACTTAACTTGGAATAAAGTAGTGTTTGCAGAAGATTCCTTTTTAAATACAAATATATGATCTTAGGCTGCAGTGTTTTGACCCACTAGTTGTCACTAAAACCTTGCTCATTCCATGAGCAAAAAGAGTCCTGAGAAGGATGACAGACACGTTTGGAGGCGGGATGAAGGCCAAAGAGGTGAATGAGAGCATGAGCAGGGCGTAATGACGGATGTTCAGGCCTGAATCATGTTCCACAAAATTCCTATGTTGAAGCCCTACTCCTCAGTGTGATTGTGTTTGGAGATGGGGCATTTTGGGGATAATTAAGATTAAATATAGAGTACATCATGCAAAATGCTGGGTTGGATGAAGCACAAGCTGGAATCAAGATTGCTGGGAGAAATATCAATAACCTCAGATATGCAGATGACACCACCCTTATGGTAGAAAGTGAAGAACTAAAGAGCCTCTTGATGAAAGTGAAAGAGGAGAGTGAAAAAGTTGGCTTAAAGCTCAAGATTCAGAAAACGAAGATCATGGCATCTGGTCCCATCACTTCATGGAAAATAGATGGGGAAACAGTGAGAGAATTTATTTTGGGGGGCTCCAAAATCACTGCAGATGGTGATTGCAGCTATAAAATTAAAAGACCCTTACACCTTGGAAGAAAAGTTATGACCAACTTAGACAGCATATTAAAAAGCAGAGACATTACTTTGTCCACAAAAGTCCATCTAGTCAAACCTATGGCTTTTCCAGTAGTCATGTATGGATGTGAGAGTTGGACTATAAAGAAAGCTGAGCACTGAAGACTTGATGCTTTTGAACTGTGGTGTTGGAGAAGACTCTTGGGAGTCCCTTGGCCTGCAAGAAAATCCAACCAGTCCATCCTAAAGGAAATCAGTCCTGAATATTCAATGGAAAGACTAATGTTGAAGCTGAAACTCCAATACTTTAGCCACCTGATACAAAGAACTGACTCACTGGAAAAAACCCTGATGCTGGGAAAGATTGAAGGTGGGAGGAGAAGGGGACGACAGAAGAGGAGATGGTTGGATGGCATCACTGACTTGATGGATGTGAGTTTGAGCAGGCTCTGGAGTTGGTGATGGACAGGGAGGCCTGGCGGGCTGCAGTCCATGGGGTCCCAAAGAGCAGGACACGACTGAGCGACTGAAGATTAACTGAGGTCCTAACGGTGAGGCCCTAATATAATAGGACTGGCTCTTACGAGAAGAGGAAAAGATGCCAGAGTGCTTTCTCTCTCTCCCGGGAAGGGGAGACGTGAGGAAAGGCCACGTAGAACACAGGGAGAATGTGGCCATCTGCAAGCCAGGAAGAGTTCCCTCTAGCAAGCAGCCTGAAGCACCTGGATCCCGGATCAGCAGCGTCCAGAACTGTGAGAAAAGGAACAGCTGCTGTCCAAACCGCTCAGCCTGTGGCGTCTTGTTAAGGCAAGCAGACTAAATCCAGTGGGAACCCCTGGGAACCCAGAAAACACAAACATGTCTCTAGCTTCCGAGAACAGGAAATGGAAAAGACAGAGGAAGGCCAAGACATGGGGTGACCAATCGAGAAAAAGGCAAAGTTTCCCAATGTTAGGCCTCGGCTTTAGTGACAGACGAACCAATAGTTCTCTTCTTGGGTTAAAAGGCGCAGTCTGTGTGAATCATAGATATTTAGAGCCTTTCAAGTTTCAGGTCAATATGCTATTTCAAAATGAACTTAACAGTATCCACATAATAAGAAAAAATTCCAAAGGGATTTTAGTCCGAATATTTGGACAAAATTCTAGAAGTAGGGGCACCAAGTTCTAGATAAAATTAATTACCAGTGGCACTTAAAACTTATTTTATCCAACGGGGAAGATACAAAAATTGTTTCTATTCTGCAGTACCACAAATTCATAGCTTATCAGAGCTTGAGGAAAACTGAAATTGGCTCAACCCTCTCATTTACTATGTTTATACACTTGTTAGATTTTAACTTGCTAAAAATAATGCTTTCAGATCATTGTAAGATGATTCTTGTTTACTTAAGTATTAAG
>SJYQ01000097.1:322922-344265 GCA_006410935.1 Redunca redunca | reverse complement strand
CAACATTGTAAGTCAACTATACTTCAGTTAAAAATGTAAAAAACAAAATAAAATGATTTCTAATCTATTAATTTATCTTCACTCAAATCAAAATGATTATCTAATTTCAAGGTAAGTTGTAAAATGTTTAATATATCTGCCTAGTGAATAATACAGACAAACAGACATAAACACAGACAGATGTATATATTTCCAGGCAAAACATTCTGCAAGGTCCTTTAAGTAGGTTTCAATGTCCAAACTGCGGAGCAGCTTTTCTTCGCTTCTTGAGCCCCTCCTTGTACTAACCACTCCAGATGCTGAGAACATCCTGAGGGCATCTCTGATTTCAAGCTGCTCTGAGACGAACCCACGGTACATATGCCGTGGTTAGAGACAGTGACAGCTGTTTCCTCCTAAAGTGAACCTGTGCGTGCAAAAATATAATAGCTCACTACCAAGATTTTTCTTTTCTGGGGAATTTAATGACAATTCTTGTCCCACAATTGTTCTGTTTAGTTTTGTTGATTTTAATGATAAGATTAGTGATATTTATTTTCAATACCAGTGAACTAATAGTTTTTCTGAGTCCATTAACCTATATCTAACTTATTTATCTCAGCAGAACTAAAGCCACGACAGCTTGAAGGGTTTGTACTAAGTGTGCACTTTGGTTTGCTGGTTACTCTTTCCCATGTGCCAAGCCTTGTTAAGAAAGCCTGCATGTGTTTAATCTGTCTTTGCAAACAGGTATACATGCTACAGGAAAAATATTTTTGAAATATTATCAAGGTTTCTTTCCCCCTAGCCAGCAAGGGTTACTCACAGCCTCAAGGAGAACTGGAATCCTTTGAACAAGAATGCACACAGCCCGAGTCAGCTATCGATTTTGACTTACAACATAGCATCCGGAGGCAAAGTTATGCTGCTGTCTTCATAAAATAGACTTTTTGGAAAGGAAAACGGGTGTTTCTAAATGACAAAGCTTCCTTTTAATAAATCAAGAATAGAGATCAATCAATGAGCCAGACTTCTCCCTGGATCTTCAGGTGAGACTCTCACCGGTGCCCCGTGCCAACCCAGGGAAGCCACTCAGGGTGGATCGGAAATGACAGTGTGGCATCTTCAGGCAAGGAGGGAGCTGGAGGCAGTGCCTCCAAGCCTGGGGCGTAGAAAGGGCAACCAACGTCCCCGGCGCCCCTTCCCAGGTTAAATTCAGAAGAAAGTTGAAGGTCCTGGCTGTGTGTCCGCCAAGGGGTCTCCTCCATGAGGGGGTGTGTTCAGGTCTCAGAAGATGCCGAGATTCTTCCTTACTTGCGAGCCAGTAGTTCGATGCCCACTGCTTCCTAGACACCAGAATACCCCAGACTCCTGGGCCGGGGCTGAAGGAGAGTTTGAGTCCCCGTTACAGCAGTAACGCAGTTTCAGTATTTCTCCTTCTCCAAGCCCCGGTCCCACAGGGCAAGACCGCAGACCTACCAGCTGCACCACGCAAGGAAGCCGGCCCTTCCTAACGGGAGGCCGGCGGCTGCTCTCGGCTGCGAGGGGCGAGGAGCTCCGCTGGCTGAGGCAGGTCGGTTCACAGACGCTCCGATGCCCTGGCAGCCCCCAGAGCGTCCACGCCGAGCTCCGAGGCGCACAGAAACGCCCGTGCAGAATGATCCCCGCACAGGGCGAAGGCAGCCCGGCCCGGTGACGTGGTCAAGCCAGCCGTCCCCGGGAGCCTCCCACGGCCCGCGGCTCTGCACCGTTGCTGGGGGCCGAGGTGGGGCCTGGTTTGATCCCCAGAACAACGGTCACGCTCCACCCAGGCTCTGAGAGCAGAGCCCGGGCCCAGCCACCTCCGCGGTGCGGGTCCGAGGCCTGAGCAGAGACGAGCAGGACAAGACCGCTCCCCTGGAAGCGCCCTCCTTCCCAGCAGTGCCACGAGGAGACGCACCACCTCCCCGGGAAGGAGGGAGGAGAGAGGGAAGAAACTGACCTGAACGAGAATCTGGATGACCTGTGTATTCAAGCAGCACTGAATGAATGTGGGAGAGTGGAGAAGGAAATGCTAACCCACTCCAGTAGTCCTGCCTGGAAGGTCCCACGGTCAGAGAAGCCTGCTGGGCTGCGGTTCATGAGGATGGGCGCAGAGAGTCGGCCAGGACTGCGCATGCAGCCAGCGCGCTCTCAAAGAGAGCTCAAGGGGAGGAGCTGAGCCACCTTGACTCACGAGTTTCATCTCCACTGCTGGACAGCCCACTCCTGCTTCCCTATCTAAGCAGGAATGAGATCAGACAGTACCTATTTCCTGCCTGACTATACTGTGTAAATTTGGACCCAACACGTATGTATTAAGATGGCACTAAATAATCACAATGACAGGATATTTTCATCCCAACACTAAATTTTTAAAGAGTATTTTTAGGAGCCATATTATATGAAGCAATATTTTTATATAATTGTGAAACCTAAAGATATTGCAGACAAAAAAAAGACAAAAACAGGTCCTTTGAGAGTTTAGTTGAATTCATGGGTGGTTTCACAAATGAACCAAGGGGAGCTGTAATTTTTTTCAGCCACAATCATAACCTTTCCGAGTTAATGCCATGGTACACCTTTTACAAAGGTGCCTTGCAGCTGCTGTCAGAAGCCTAATCATAGCTTAGCCGCTTATTAATCTGATCACATCTGGTTTCTACAGGTTCCAATATCCAGTGGGTTAAGAGTTGTCTGGTTTTTCTCTGACCTTTCTGTAAAATTTCCCATTGCCCTACTTAAAGCCAATACTTCAGACTTTATAACAAGTCTACAATTTCCAATTATTACCTTGGAGTTTCTACACACAGCCTTCCTATTGCTGTATATCAGTGTCAATTGGTGTGATGTTATGAAGCCAAAGACCCGAGACGAAAGTCCGGTTCCTTCACTCGGTGGCCTTGGGATTTTGCACAAATGACAACTTCCATGTCCCTAAATTTTCTCATCTTTAAAACTGGGAAGATTTTTATCACCCAAACAGGCCTCACATTGGTCAGGATTGCTGAAACTCAGACTGATTAATGTAAAATTAGTCATTTTGAATGAATGTAAATTTCTACTCTAAATTTTCTGTGGAAGAGAACTAAACTGTCACTCAGAGCTGAAACCAACTAGAGAAGTAAGGGATGTTACTTATCTCTAAGATGCATGGCTCTTTACTTAAATGAAACCATGAACGATTTTTCGAGTTTGAAAAAGAAAGGTAAAAATGAGCCATCTAGAAGGGAAACAAATGAACACAAGGAAAACTGATGGACTATAATGAGCTTCTTCCAGGAGCTTCAGAGAAGATATGGAGGGAGGGAGGGGAGGGGGAGAGAAAAAGGAAGAACCTAGCAAGACGGGCAGAAACCGGAGCCCTGCCTACCGAGACGATCTGGGAGGGATGGCCACACGGCGTCACTAGCTGTGCGTCTCATCCGACGGTGACTTGCTTGTTGCATAACGGCCTGTGTCTACATCACCCACCTTAGCCCTAAATGTTATGAAAAACCACGACAGAGTTTAGTGTGCGTTATCTTTTAGATGACGGGAGAATCTGGGTGATGGGTGGGACTAAAGAGGAAACTTCTACAATACACAAGACCTCAGGCAAAGAGAAAGCATGGCCAAGGCAATGAGGGAGAAGGTGGAGCTTGGGTTTAACAGACACCCACTAACATATATATGCAGAAAAACAGCAAGGACTATGTAGGAAATAACCTATAATGGAAAAAGAGTCTGAAAAAGAATACATCTATGTTTCTGTCGTGACTTTGAGTGAACTCGGGGAGTTGTTGATGGACAGGGAGGCCTGGCATGCTACAGTTCATGGGGTCGCAAAGAGTCGGACACGACTGAGCGACTGAACTCAACTACACGTGAATCACTTTCCTGTGCCAGAAACTTACACAACATTGTAGATCAAATATATTTCAATTAAAAAAGGAGAAATAATAAAAAAAAAAGGTAACAGTTCCAAAATATCCAAGACTTCTGAAAGAGACTCTGGTTTCTGGTTTTTCGGTAAAATGTGAGCTCAGTCATTTTCACTTAAATCAAAAAGACCCAGTGACTGGCAGAGCCTGGTGCTTAGCACCTGCCGAACAGTATGAAATACCTAAGAAAAGGTAGAAAAAAAATACACCAACAATCATATACTCTGCCAGCATTCCTAAACTATAGCCCAGCCCCCAAGTCCAGATTTACAAATTCCAATATTTATATAGGTGTCCAAGTTTACATAATTATTAAGTAATTTCCCAAGATGGTTCATTTCACCAGAATCTGGAAGCTGCTGACTTTGAAAGCATTGGAACACTGTATTATAACGTGCTGGTTTTTTTCCACAGAAAATGCTGATGTCAAGAAAAATAAGACACAGATTCCTTTCCATTCTTTGTCTGCTTTTCATTTCACTGGGCAGAGGACTCAGCTGCTGAGTGGCAGTAACGAAGCTGCGCTGCTGGGGCTTGAGACTCACTGAAGGCCTTTGGGATGAGAAGCAGAGCACTGAGTTCTGATGACCCTGCTTGGCGAGTCTTGCATTTGTTTTTTTCCTGACTGTTGTTATAGTAAGTAAAGAAGATGAAATCAGTTATAAAATCTTGGATGCTTCTTTGCTAAGCATTTCTTAAAACTTTCAAACTACAAAAATTTGTCTCAAAAGTTAAGAAATCCTTTCTTTCAGGCTGGAGATTTTATGATTCCTGCTTTCTTCACATTTTTATAAATGTGCCTTCTTCACATTTTTATAAATGTGCCATCTAAAAGAGGGAAAAATGCTCACATGATCCTAAAAGTCTCAACAAAGGAAGAAGGAAGTCATGACCATATAGAAAAAGAAAAAGAAATAGAAAAATTGATAGACTCCAAATGTGTAATTCTGTTTAGAGACCAAATGGGAAAACTGTTTTATGAATCAAAGCATTAGTATACCTCACCCTGTGAGCTACAAGATGAAATCAATTACAGACAGTAACAGTGCGTAATTTCCCTAACACTAAGCACTTTTAAAGAATTTTGACCACGCTATGTCGGGTACAGTCACGATACTGATTTGCTGACCTCCAAAAATACCACCTTAGTTTTTTCTTCACATCCCCTGGATAATAACAACAGTAATACTTTAATATAAGTTAAATAAGCAGGGTGACAGTATACAGCCTTGATGTATTCCTTTTCCTATGTGGAACCAGTCTGCTGTTCCATGTCCAGTTCTAACTGTTGCTTCCTGACCTGCATACAGATTTCTCAAGAGGCAGTTCAGGTGGTCTGGTATTCCCNATTATCCGGGTGGTGAAGATCTTTTTTGTACAGTTCTGTGTATTCTTGCCACCTCTTCTTAATATCTTCTGCTTCTGTTAGGTCCATACCATTTCTGTCCTTTATCGAGCCCATCTTTGCATGAAATATTCCCTTGGTATCTCTCATTTTCTTGAAGAAATCTCTATAGTCTTTCTCATTCTGTTCTTTTCCTCTATTTCTTTGCACTGATCACTGAAGAAGGCTTTCTTATCACTCCTTGCTATTCTTTGGAACTCTGCATTCAGATGCTTATATCTTTTCTCCTTTGCTTTTCACCTCTCTTTTCACAGCTACTTTTAAGGCCTCCTCAGACAGCCATTTTGCTTTATTTGTATTCCTTTTCCATGGGGATGGTCTTGATCCCTGTCTCCTGTACAGTGTCACCTCCATCCATAGTTCATCAGGCACTCTATCTATCAGATCTAGCCCCTTAAATCTATTTCTCACGTCCACTGTATAATCATAAGGGATTTGATTTAGGTCATACCTGAATGGTCTAGTGGTTTTCCCTACTTTCTTCAATTTATGTCTGAATTTGGCAATGAGGAGTTCCTGATCTGAGCCACAGTCAGCTCCTGGTTTTGTTTTTGCTGACTGTATAGAGCTTTTCCATCTTTGGCTGCAAAGGATATAATCAATCTGATTTCAGTATTGACCATTTGGTTATGTCCATGTGTAGACCCTTATGGCAGAAAGTGAAGACCTAAAGAGCCTCTTGATGAAAGTGAAAGAGGAGAGTGAAAAAGTTGGCTTAAAGCTCAACATTCAGAAAACGAAGATCATGGCATCTGGTTTCATCACTTCATGGCAAATAGATGGAGAAACAGTGGAAACAGTGGCTGACTATTTTCTTGAGCTCCAAAATCACTGCAAATGGTGACTGCAGCCATGAAATTAACAGGAGCTTACTCCTTGGAAGGAAAGTTATGACCAACCTAGATAGCATATTCAAAAGCAGAGACATTACTTTGCCGACTAAGGTCCGTCTAGTTAAGGCTCTGGTTTTTCCTGTGGTCATGTATGGATGGGAGAGCTGGACTGTGAAGAAGGCTGAGCACCAAAGAATTGATGCTTTTGAACTGTGGTGTTGGAGAAGGCTCTTGAGAGTCCCTTGAACTGCAAGGAGATCCAACCAGTCTATCCTAAAGGAAATCAGTCCTGGGTATTCATTGGAAGGACTGATGTTGAGGCTGAAACTCCAACACTTTGGCCACCTGATGCGGAGAGCTGACTCATTTGAAAATTCCCTGATGCTGGGAAAGATTGAGGGCAGGAGGAGAAGAGGACGACAGAGGATGAGATGGTTGGATGGCATCACCGACACAATGGACATGGGTTGGGCGCACTCTGGGAGTTGGTGATGGACAGGGAGGCCTGGCGTGCTATGGTTCATGGGGTTGCAAAGAGTCAGACATGACTGAGTGACTGACCTGAACTGATTACTTTAATAGGACTCAGTCTAAGTGATTTACATATATTGGCTCATTTAGTCCTTGTAACATATATTGGCTCATTTGGTCCTTGTAACAATTAGGAATGAATTCTAGAAGATGAAATAACTGTATATAAAGCTGGAAATTAGATTTTTGACTTGGAAGATAAATTTGAGGTGAGCAAGACCAAGCTCTCAAGTAATATTTTATAATCTTTCTTTTTTTCAGGAAGGCAGGAAATTAAATTCTTCCTCGACTTGATTCACACACAACTGTAGCATTTTAGCTCTTGAATTAGGCTAAGAATCCAAGGAAAAGCTTGAGAGAGGATTAGAAGAAGAGGCTGCATTATGGCATTATTTTATGCTTTTATGTTGTATCTTAACCCTCCTTAGGAATCATCAGCTTCAGCTTCAGCTAATGTCTTGCCTTGCAAAGTATAATTCTGAACTCAAGAGGAGTAAATGGAATAATCTCACCTTTAGTAAGTGAGAAGTACAAATTTTGTACTAGTTGACCTGGTGAGCAGTAGCCTGGCTTTATCCATACACTGCATTTTATGTGTGCATACCTGATTAACAGAGTGCAGAAAGGGGACATTTTGGCTCTGTGATAGCAGGAAGATCGGATGAGACTGATCGAGATTGTTGTAGCAACTCCATCTCCATGCCCCTTTCTGAGCTCTGCTAATCAGGTATGCACACATAAAACGCAGAGTATAGATAAACCCAGGCTACCGCTCACCAGCTATACTAGTACCCGTCTCACTTACTAAAGGTGAGATTATTCTGTTCAAAATTGAGTTCAAAATCATACAAGGGCAAGACACCCATTTCCGTGTCTTTAAATGGATGAGTCAGTATCCAGGGACCGCAGGCTTGAGGACAGCGTTCTTCCCCAGCCTTGGAGAGAGGACCGCAGCTTGCTCGGGGCTTGACTTCTCTGGGACACTGTATCCCGCTATCACTTCGGAGGTTGGTCTTGCTCAGCTGAAATTCATCTTCAATTCAAAAATCCAATTGCTAGCCTGATACCCCAGGTATTTCATTTTTTAGATTTGTACTTGATTATTACAAGGACTAAAGTGAGTTAATGTATGCAACTCACTTAGAATGAATATTGGTATGTATTGAGTCCTATGAGAGTATTAGCTGCTGTTCCTCCTTCCTGGGGAAGCGCGTGATAAGCGCAGGTTTCCCCTGTGATGAGCCTGCCCTGGTTCAGCCTGGATGGCGGAATGTCCTGGGCACTGAGTCATGCTTCTCCCTCCCCTCTGTGTGCCGCTCGCCCAGGAAGCAGCAAGAAGGATCTGGTGCTGGGGTGGGGATTCCTTTCCTTAAGGAAAGAGACCTACAAGAAGAGGGCTGTGCGTGGCCTCACCCTGTCCTCAGAGAGCTTATGCGCAGAGCCAGGGGTTTCTTTTCTGAGACACTAGAAAGAAAATTTACAGGCCCATTACCCTTATAAACTACTGATGCAAAATATTTACAAACCAAATTTAACAATACACAGAAAACACAGTTACAGAGGGTAGGATTTATCTTAAAAATAAGATTTTAATGACTGTTCGTTTAATTTACCACATTAACAGAATAAAGTTGTAAAACCCAGATGATTTTTCAATAGATGAAGAAAAATGTGATAAAATTAAGTAATCATTTATGATTCAGTATCCTACAAAACTGGGAATTGAAATAAACTTCTAAAGCCAAACTGTTGTTAAAGCATTAGAAACAATTGCCTTAAAAGGAAAAAAAAAAAAAAAACAACAGGAAAAAATGCCTACTTCTACCCTATCTATTTGACATTATACCTGCAGTTTTAGCCAACATATACGATTCAAGAAACAGCAGGAAGAAATAAGTATTGTTTAAACAGTGGTAAAATAATTCGTATTTACTGATGATATAGTTGCCTATAACTTTTCATGTTTTAGCATTTTATAACTTAAAGATCAAAACATTCACTGAGAACAATATATTGATCATAACTAAACTAAGATTCAGGAAGAGGCTACATTAGACCGTAAAATAAAAAACTCTAAGACTTAAAGTCCATTGTAGCAATTATGCAATTTAAGCTTTTCAATGTTTCTTCATTTTTCTTTCTTAAAGGAAGTCTTGTGAGTTTATACAGAATTTTTACACCCTCCTCTAACTACTCTATGTATAGACAATAGACCACAGAACTCAGATGCCCATGAATTAGGCTCTTAATTTTGATTTTTTATATTTTCCTTTCTGAAGTTTTATCAGACCTATTATTAATAATCATGTCTGAGAATGACCTAGGAATGCAAGTGAACCTGGCCACTCTTACTTTACGTTTCTTTGATACGACCATGCCTATTAAATTACAGAACCCTACACAGTAGGCTTTTGACCTTGAAAAGTTCTATAAGTTCCTACTTCCTGAGCTTAGCAAACCTATATTATAGGTAGGATGAAGTCTTTCCATTTAAGTATTCAAACACATTTCTCAAAAAAAAAAACTTTCAAAAAAAATCTATATAGTCATTACCTATGTCCCAATTTTTCACTGACCTGAAAATCCTCAGTGATGGAGAATTCTATGTCATTGGTCTAAGAATTAGAAAAATCAAGGATTTAAAAGGAACTGAGGTGGTTTTTTGTCAAGAAGAAAAACTGGAAAATGTTTGGAATATACTGTTTTTATTAAAATTGACAGTGTAAAATGAAAAATATGGATTCACTTTTCTGTAAAGCAGAAATGAACACAACGCTGTGAATTAACTCTCCATTCCAATGAAAGTTAATAAAAAACACAGGTCTCGACATATACTTCTTTGTGATGAGGCATTTGTATTACTAATACACACTCATCATTTTATCATGCACAGTCAGTGATATTTGGTTCAAATCTGCATACCTGATGAAAAATTCACTTAGGTAATGAATATTCATGTGATGTCTATTGTAGGGCAAGCATTGCACTGGTGTGGTGGGGTCTGCAAAAGTGTGTCACACAAACAGCCCTCAAAGAAACCCGTCAGGAGGAACCACAGGAACAAGAGGCGTCACTAGAGTGAGGCAAACACAGGAAGAGGAAGGGGGCAGGAGCCACGCCTGGGATGAAAGAACAAAGGCCCAGAGGCCCTGAGGACCTGCTGGGCGTTGTCCGGCCCCAGAGTGTCCCGCAGGACAGCAGGCAAGGTCACAGTCAAACGCTCTTTCAGACGTTTCTCTCCCTCTTCTGACTTTTGGAAATGCACGCTCCATTATCCCCTGTACACCACACTCCCTAATTAAACAGCAGGACAAATACAAGTTTTCTTTTTTGCTATCGGTGTTCTAGACTTATTAGCCAGACAGTTTTCTGGCTCCATATGCAAGGTGCTGTTCTTCAGTTCTCTCCACTTAATCAAACCACAAAGAAAAACTTATTCTCTCTCAGACTCTGAATCACGATCAAAGAAGAACAGCTTACTAACCATTTCTACTTCGGCTGGGCAGGTGTTTGTACAATTTCTACCCAAGACTCTTTAGAGCATCTGTATTCTCTTTAATTCTCATTTCACTATATAATTAATGCTTGTTGCATAGCTGGCTGATTATTACTGACCCTATGAATATGCAGACTACGATAAAATTTCCATTCTGTAAGAAAAAAACCTGAAAATATTTTGGCATGCTCATTTTACTCCTGACTTTTCCCTATGCAAAAATTAATAGAGACATCTTTGAAAGCTATGCAGGCTGTGTTTTAAATGATGGAAATATAAAACACATCCTTTTGCTAATATTTTTATCACTACTATTCTTCATGTTAGAACATTTATTTATTTTACAGGTATTTATTAAGTACCTTTACAGTCTAGACAGGGAGGCTACCGCATACACAAGACAAATCTCTGCCTTCGTGGAGATTATGTTTTGACCAACCCAGACCTGATTAAAAGAAAAAAAAAAACTAGTGAGTGAGCATCATTAGGAAACCAGTAGGTGCCATAAGGTAATTAAACAGGTACAGCCCAGAAAATGACACAGCAGGTGGGGCTGTGACCACTTTACACGGGGATCCAGGCGGGCGTCCTGGGCAAGTGATGCTGGAATTGAACTATGGGAATGGCAACCCACTCTAGTACGCTTGCCTGCCAAATCTCACGGACGGAGGAGCCTGGCGGGCTGCAGTCCACGGGGTCTCAAAAGAGTCAGGCATGACTTGGCGACTAAGCAGTGACGATGTGAACTGCGAGGAGGAGCCGGTGAGCGGGGATCTGAGGGCGAGCATTCCAGGAACTGAGGACGGCAAGGGTGAAAGGCCAAGGGCCTCCGAGCCCAGGAGAAAACCTGCTCCTGCCGCCAAGCACGTGGCGAGGCCGTGTCAGACGCGGGCGTGGAGGGAAGCCGGCGGCGCGAGGGACGAGGGCCCTCACCCGGCTGCGTGGGGAGCCGCGTCTCCTCTAACTCTCCCGCTCTTCCCTTCTCTGTACCTTGGTCTTCCAGGTACCACTTTTTTTTTTTTTTAAACCTGTATGCTGGTTCTGTGATATCCCAATTTGTCACATTATATCCTAGGCTCTACTTTGCAAGCCAAGTTTAATGACAATCCCCAGTCACAGCATTTTAATTTGCAACATGGATAGACGTCACTAAGTCATTTTTTTTCCAACTATGAATTCAGACACAGAGCACGCAATAAAATGTACACTTTTGAATTCTAAATTTTTAGAATAGAAATCCACTGGTAGAGATTACTCTGGACAGAATACTTTAAGTATCTCTGAATTTGCACAGTTCATGTTGCAATCTCGCTTCTGCTTTTTCAGATTACTGAGCCCTGAAGAACGTGGGAGAACATTAGAAATGACACACAACTTTCACAGCACAACAGGCTGAAAATCCAGTCTACATCAGTCTGAGGACTATGTTATTACTGAATCTCAGACTTCTAATCAGGATTTAAACACACTGTTAAGCAAGCTGGTAGTTAATAAGTTTTGTTTAGTCTACTATTTCAGTCTCAGAATTCTTATGTCAATAACTTTGATTGAGACAGTAAGAGAATAAAAATTAAGTTAAATGTTTATGCGTTAAGACCCTGTACGTCTGCCCATCAGTTCAGTTGCTCAGCTGTGTCCGACTCTTTGCAACTCCATGGACTGTAGCACGCCAGGCCTCCCTGTCCATCACTAACTCTCAGAGCTTGCTCAAACTCATGTCCGTTGAGTCCAGTGATGCCATCCAACTATCTCATCCTCTGTCATCCCCTTCTCCTCCTGCCTTCAATCTTTCCCAGTTCTTCGAATCAGGTGGTCAAAGTATTGGAGTTTCAGCTTCAACATCAGTCCTTCCACTGAATATTCAGGACTGATTTCCTTTAGGATGGACTGGTTGGATCTCCTTGCAGTCCAAGCCACACCTCTTACCTCAAGAAGGTAGAAATGAAGTGTATACTGCAAACACAACCAGAGGGAAGGCAAGTAGGAAAACAGAACAAAAACAAACCCAAAATTTGTGCTGTACCACCACCTACTGGAAAACAAAGGCCTCTGATGTCTAGCCTATCGAGGCTTCTGGACCCACCCATGGGGCATGCCAACAAGAACCCTGAAGAACCACTCTTGCAAAAGACAACGACAAGTCTCCAGAAACCAAACTTGAAGTCATGGAATATGGTGACCTAATTGACAGAGAATGCAAAAATAGCCATCATGAAGAAATTCAATGAGCTACAAGAAGACTCAGTAGGGCAGCTTAATGAGCTCGGGAGTAAAACTGGTGAGTAAAAGGAATACCTCACCAAAGAGAAAGAGGTTCTAGGAAAGAAGCAAACAGAAATTCCGGAGCTGAAGAACTCAATAAATGAGATGAGAAATGCATTAGGAAGCACTGGAAATGGAGTGGGCCATAAGGGTAATGGGTATTCCAAAAGAAGAAGAGTGAGAGAAGGGAGCAGAGGATTTAAAGAAATCATAGCTGAGAACTACCCGAACCTGGGGAAGAAATTGAACATGTAAGTCCATGGAGCTAAAAGGACAGCCAATTACCTCAATTCAAGAAGACCTTCTCCAACACACGCATTAAAGTGCTCAAAAGTCAATGACAAAGAAATCTGAAAGGCATCCTGGGAAAAGGTCAGTCATCTACAAAGGGAGCCCATTAGGCTATCAGCAGATCTCTCACCTGAAACTCTACAGGCCAGGAGGATGTGCAATGACATTCTGAAAATCCTGAAAGATAAGCACCGTTACCCAGGAATACCCCATCCAGCAAAGTTGTCACTCAGATACAAAGGAGAATCAGACTTTCCCAGATGAGCAAGAGCTGAGCCATCACATGAACACCAGGCCTGCCTCACAAGGGAGGCAGAGGCGCTCTCCTATCGTAAACAGAAGGGCAAAAGCAGGCAAAACTTTGAGATAAAGAAGATACACACCACACACACACAGGAATATGACTTTGTCATAAAAATGATTAAATCTTGCCATTTGCAACAACATGGGTAGAACTTGGTGTTATGCTGTAAGTCAGAGACAGACAAACACTGTATTAATCTACTCATATGTAGAATATAGGAAAGAAACAATAAACCAAAATAAATGGACAAACCAAACCAGACAAATACACAGAGAACAGAGTAGGGGTTACCAGAGGAGAAAGGGCAAAGGGGTCAACTGCATGGTGACGGAGACCAAGGCTGGGGAGCGAGCAGCCTTCTACACCACAGAAGCAGAAATGAAACGCTGTGCACATGGAACTTAGGCAATGTTACCAATCAATATTACCTCGATAAAAAAACGAAAAAACAAGATGTACTGAAAACTCAGTGTTCTCTAAAGGCTGCTGAATCAATACTGTTCAAATCCATGACTGAGATTAATGCCAAAAAGAACCATTTCATGAGGAGCTAGAATTTAAAATATAACTTGAATAGTAAGAGGAGACATCATTTTATACCTGACAAGTCTGTATTAGACAAACTGTCCTGAAAATAAAATGCCAGCATTAAGATGCTGCATACAGACATACCCCTAGCTGTTTTCCTCCAGCTCTGTCTACGAGCTTTCCTCCATAAAATTTCTTTCCCTGTTGGCAGGTTTTGTGTGTGTGTGTGTGAACTCTGCTGCTATGCCATGATATCATGTATCAGTTTGCTCCTAGTTTGCAAATGATCTGTATCCTTGGCCAGGAGAGCTGTCTTAAATAGCTACACGTACCAAAGATATGCAGGACAGCCAATGTCTTTAGATGGGTAGGACGATGGAAGGCCGGCAGTGCCGTTCACAGTAAATACAAAGCTTTATGCGTTGCTACTGAAGGAGAGAAGACAGTGTGCTGTAATTTCACATAAATTCAAACGGTACGTTTCTGATTTTTCAGCAACTCATAGAAATGAAACGACTAGAAAATGGAAGATTTTAAAATGATGCTCATGACTGTTTCTAAATCTTTAATGAGACTCAGGATAATTTTTCAGAATCTTTAATAGTTCTCAACTCTATTTCACTTTCCTTAATGTATTTTCATGCTTCTCAATAACTAGTACATACAAAATACAGGACAGATGTTATTTGGAGCAAGAGAAAGAGAAAGAAAGGAGGAAATAACAGATCTGATTTCTATACTTTCCCATCTATTCATACAAAAGTATTGTCATACCGAGTGAAGTCAGAGAGAAGGAGAAATATCTTAGGGTAATCCCTTATAAGAATCTAAAAAGACATGATGCAGATGAACTTATATATGAACACAAACAGACTCACAGACTTAGAGAAAAACACATGGTTCCCAGGAGGGAAGAGTGGGGGAAGGGATAGTTAGGGAGTCTGGGAGGAACATGTACACGCTGCTATATTTAAAGTGGATAAACAACAAGATCTCACCGTATGGCACAGGGAACTCAGTGTTATGTGGCAGCCTGGGTGGGAGGGGGTTTGGGGGCGAATGGGCGCATGTACACGTATGGCTGAGTCCCTTTGCCATCCACCTGAAGTGATCACAGCATTGTTAGTCAGCTATACTTCAACAGAAAGTAAAGAAGTTTAAACGGGTAAGATATTAATATTAAATGAACGGGATCTGTAGTTTTTAATTCAAATTACAGTCTCTGCAATAGATAAGATTTTTAAAAGGATATCCTGAATCCAAAATCAACTTTAAGTGACATTTATAAAAGGAATTTTAACTAATACTCCACCTTTCAATTTTGTTAATTTAAATTGGTACCTGGCCTCTACGGCTGCTTATTTATGCTTATTCAACCACCCATTCATTCATTCATTCATTCAACAGTAAGCTTCAGGCACAGTCCAGCTCCAGTTGTTATCTTTAGGAGATTGTCTGGTAGGAAGAAACAGATTACCATGCTTGTAGAAAAGCAATGGGCTATGTAGTCAGAACACAGACTGGAATTCCAGCTCATCACATACTATCAGCAGATCCCGGACTCTCACCTGGGGCCTATATTCACCCCTCTAGGGGGCACCTGAGAAAAGAAAAACCTTAATAAACGTGGTTTTGATTAAACTCGGACATTCACCACCTAGGGACCAGAGCTTCTAACCAGCTGCAATATCCTCAAAATGAAGACTTGTTCTGCCTAAAACATCAGTCATTTCCCTCAAGAGAATAAGAAACATACTATCTTCATCAGCATAAAGAAAACAATACCTACTTTATGCTAGGGACTGTTGGGAGAAATAAAAGATAATGTTATTGGGTACATGAATGAATTTGAAAATAGTACCAAATTAGAACATTTAGATAATAAATTTAAGTGATATGATTTATCACTACTCAGTACTCAGTACACTGGATTCTGAGGAAACAGTTCCCGCCCGGCCGGCCCTGATCACAGCAGGGCAGAGCAGGACAGGCTTCCCTGGCGGCTCAGTGGTGAAGAACCCGCCCGTCAACGCAGGAGAGACTCGGCTCGATCCCTGGGTCGGGAAGATCCCCTGGAGAAGGAAATGGCAACCCACTCCAGTATTCTTGCCTGGAGAAGCCTGTGCACGAAGGACCCTGGCAGGCTGTAGTCCGTGGGGTCGCAAAGACCAAGGACATGACTTAGCGGCTGAACAACGACAAGAGCAGGCATGTGTATACATGGTTGGGAAGGGAGTGAGACAAGGGGAATTATATTACGGCTAATAGATGATTATGTAATACACATACACTATGACAGTAGGGAGCCCGGGCCCTACGGGATCGAGCGGTGGGGCTCGTCTCACAGGCAGCGCCCCCAGACCATCCTCCGGGCTCCACCGTCAGTATGACTCTGCCCATGCCCCCTCTCTCTCTCCAGTGACTCCATCATCTCTTTCCTGTTTGCTTTAGCGTGTGCTACAGCATCCTGGTCCAGAGAGAGATACCAACACACACACACGATGAGACTATTTTAAAACACACAAAACCACACATCTGCTTATCTCAGCATCGTTCAAGCGTCCTTAGCCAGCAAGTACCTTTTCTGACCAAGATTTATTAATACCTGGCAAAATGAACGTAAGAAATGAACTCTGGGAAATGTTCTCTCATCTCATGGCGTTTCCTTACTAGGGCTTTATCTCATTTATCATTTGAAAGAAAGAACTCAATAAATGCTTGGTAAATACGGCACTAAGTGTTACAGACATGCAGTTACTCCAAAGTTCACCTTCATCTGGCTATTTTATTTGTAATCACTTTTTAAAATAACACATTGTACAAATTAAGTATATGTCCCATGTTCAGAAACTATCCATTTTCCAGTATGTTTCAAGCAGTCAGATCAGCTCTATTCAAGTTCAAAAGAATTTTTTAGGATCATTCAAAATAAGCCAGATATTAAGCATACTGTAAAAAAAAAAATGACTTGAAACTATAGGTGATCATGAATAAATTAACCCCAGGTGTTAGNCTAATATCATTAATAATTAATATTAAAAGTAGATGTGAGATAAACAGTTTCAGAGAAATTATTTTGAAAGTCAAATACTTATTTTATTTGTAAGTAAGTACTTTGGTCATCTTACTTGACCAAAAGTTCCTTGCCTATCTTTTTAATATAACCAATCTAATTACAAAACCAAATTCTAACCATTGAGCAGGGAGGGAAAAGGCAAGGATTGGGTTTCTGCATCCCTACGAGTCCAAAGTCGGGCGCAGACATAAGGAGGCAGCAAGTGTTGGCTGTTAAACATTTGAACAGAAAAGTATCGGAGAAGCCAATAACCAGAAAACACTCCAAGTTCCAGCACGAAACCTTGTTCTGGCTCTGACTCCCCCCCCCAGCTCATGCCGGCCTGTGAAGTTCTGCTCCCCACCTCTGAGAATGCAGTTCTGATAAAGCAGTCTTAAGTCTCCTCCAAGTGAAGTCTAACGACTCTATGGATCTGAGTGGTCCCGAGTGTTTCCACTGGTACCAGGGTCAGGTCTGGTTCCACCCACGCAGTCTCCTGTGATGGGTGATGGCATGCTAGTTGCTTTAATCTGATGGTGAACATCTCCAGACCCGGGACCAACTCAGCTTGCTCTCACTTTAAGTTTTACTCTGCACATCACTCCTAAATCACTTTAAAAGCTCAAAGAGCTTTCCCATTTGTCAAACACCGCAGATCAAGTAGAGTGCTCTGTGGGTACTGAGTAAACATTCGGTGAATGGACCATTCTACTCCAAATGTAACAAATGAGAGAAATCTATAATTTAGACAGTATGCACAATATCTTCCATAGTTGGAAGGACTTGATTAGAAAAGAAGAAACTAATCCTAACTGCCAGTCCATGAAGTGATGATTTAGCTGAAAAACTCAATTCAAATGAAAATGCTTTGTGGGAGAGGGAAAAAAAGTGTAATTGATTGGGTACACACTTGAAATCAATCACTTGCATAACACTCTATTCTCCTGCTTTACACTTTAATACCCTCTTAAAAAAAAAAAGGCTGTTTTCAAAATTCTATACTCTCGATTGCAGGGCCTTTGGAGAACAATGTTTTAAGGCCTTAGAAATCAGAATTTGCCTTCCCTGTAGGATAAAAGGAAAGTGGAAAACTAGTACTTTATGCCAAAGGTAAGATGATCCTCCAGAAGCTCCAAGACTGAAAACTTTGGGATTGCAAGTCTCATGAGATTAGGAGAATTGCTGTTGTTCAGTCGCTAAGTCGTGTCTGACTCTCCGACACCCCATGGCCTGCAACACGCCAGGCTTCCCTGTCCATCACCAACTCCCGGAGTTTGCTCAAGCTCACATCCACTGAGTTGGTGATGCTTTCTAACCTCCTCTTCCTCTGCTGTCTCCTTCTCCTTTTGCCTTCAATCTTTCCCAGCATCAGGGCCATCTCCAATGAGCCTGCTCTAGGAGAAAGCACACTTCAAAAGCAGAGGCAATGTCCTTCTGCAAAGATACATGCTTAAGAGCTTAACTTTAAATAAAATGAAGCAGAAGGTACTGTTTTCCACAGGTCTGGGTACAAAGTTAAGGGTTTCAGCCTAAGCTCCTGTGACTTTTAGAGGAAGAACAGTCCCTGAAAACCAAATTGCAGGGGACAGAACTGATTACACCCTGGAAGCATCCCAAACATGGGCAGCACCACGGTGGGAGCTGTAAGCGGATGCTGTGGGGTCAGAAGCAGGTTTCCTAGGGAGGAAGTACTTCTGTCCACGGTTCAAGTCAACACAGAGAAAGAGACCTGGAGAAGTCTGAAGGCTAAGCCTAATCTCAGTGTCTGCAAAGGGCAGAAACGACATTCCAGACACACACTTCACCAAATTGTTAGAGGGGGATGAGATGAAGTTCTTGGAGGTCACCTGAGCAGTGGGCGATCAGAAAAGGAAAGTATGGTACAAAGAACCACAGGAAGGACTCTTCACCCCCCGAAAAGCAGGGAAAGAAGAAAACGAAAGAAGAGGCAATATCCATTAAAAAAAATGTCCTGAAATAAAGATGTGAGAACAATTTTTTCCCTACCATTCTGGCCAACATGACTTAGCTTTTGTTGGCTCAGGCTGGTGGGGATTGAAGAATACTTACTAAAATCAAAGACTTGCCAGTGGCAGGGAGGAAATTAAAGAAGATACCCCATGACTAGACTCAGCATCTCGTCTGCTCAAACGCTGAGAAGTTACCTCCTTCCGGGCCATCCCGCTCACCTTACTCCAACATTTTGCAAATTCTACTCTGTTTCAGTGTAGGAGTTTTATCTTCCACCTAGAGTTTTTGCTTAAAGTCCAGAATTTTCTTTAAGATACAGAAGCTTACACAAAAGGCAGTGTTCCCTTGCCCTTTCAAGATGAAATAAAATAGCATCAACAAAAGGAATCCAAAGGAACCCACAAGTATTAAAAAGAAAATCACAAACATTTTTATTTATCTATCCCCTGCTCTAGAGTTTAATTTCTGGGCTCCAGTCTTGGCACTGAGAGTATGAACTCTCTAAACTTCCATGTCTTCACCTATAAATAAAATGATATGTATAGTTATAGAAAAATATTTTCTAAAAGTTTTAAAACTCCATAACTGCTGTTAAGACAACTAAGTGAGATAAGTAAAAGCAACTCATTAAGCTGCTGTTAAACATTAGGAGTTTTTTATTTCCAGATAGGGCTGTCAGATAAAACACAAGATGTCCAGTTAAATTTGAATTTCAGTTAAACAAGTTATTTCCCAGTATAAGTAAATCTCAAATGTTGCATATATTTTTATTTCCTAAAACTGGCAACCTTACCCTTATGATAGAAATAAAACCAGCCCAATATTTGAGAAACTCTAACCCCAGCTGCTCCACACACTGTGGGCAGCTTGCAAAAAGTTTTTAGCTTCAATGCATCTTTGAAACCTGTGTGCCAAAATGATTATTAAAAATCTCCTTCAAGACCAGAATAACATATACCTATGACAACCACTGAATATTAAGAAATTCCTTCATTTCCTAGAATCATGAAAATAAATACTTGGATTTGTGCATGCATGCTAAGTTGCTTCAGTCATGTCTGACTCTTGCAACCCCATGGACTATTGCCCTCCAGGCTCCTCTGTCCATGGGATTCTCCAGACAAGAATCTCGGAGTGGGTTGACATGCCCTCCTCCAGAGGAGCTTCCCGACCTAGGGGTTGAACCCATGTCGCTTGCATTTCCTGCAATGGCATGCAGGCTCTTTAGCACTAGTGCAAACTGGGAACTCCGAGTATTTGGATATGCAACATGAAAGCATTTCTCACGAAATCCTTTGCTGCAATAGGTTACCAGAACAAAAGAACACCACATGGGGAGACCAAAATGTGAGTTCAAGTGAAGTCGCTCAGTGGTGTCCGACTCTTTGTGACACCATGGACTGTAGCCTACCAGGCTTCTCCGTCCATGGGATTCTCCAGGCAAGAATACTGGAGTGGGTTACCATTTCAAAGGCTGGAAGAAAAGTAAGTAGTGAAAGTGAAAGTGTTAGTCACTCAGTTGTGTTCGACTCTTTGTGATCCCATGGACTGTAGCCCGCAAGGCTCCTCTGTCCATGGGATTCTTCAGGCAAGAACACTGGAATGGCTGCCATTCCTTTCTCCAGGGGATCTTCTTGATCCAGAGAACCCAGGTCTCTTTGAGGAATTTAGAATGAGAAAATTCTGGAGAAGTATATTTAATTGTAGCATATACATAAGTTTGTGTTTCACCATGTAGTAACTTTGGAGTTGACATGATGATAGAGGTGCCACCATCTTTTCAGGTTGTAAAGATTTTAATGCAGTCCTGAACACCACGGGGCTGGCTGAGGGCTGGAACTTTGTAAGGACCTGCCTGGGGGAGGAACAAGTGGAAACAAACCATCTGTGACAGCATAAAAGAAGAGATGGTCTAGAGCCGGGCCAGTGTGGAACAGAGCTAGAACAGGATTCGCTACATGTCTTGAAATTACTGGGTGAGGAAAGCACGAGCTTCAAAGAAAAGTGCAGGGCACATAGCTAAATACAAAGAATCAGCCTTGTAAGGAAAGGGGAGAAAGGAGCCTTTGCCTTGGTACCACGTGGTCAGAGTCATGGCAGGGCAAAAACGTCCTTTAACAAGACTGTAACCCATGATCATCAGTTTCTAGTAATTTTGAAGTGAAATGTAATTTCCACTAATACCATGTTTCCATCCATAAAACTCAAGCAAACATCTACAAAGATGTTCGGATCTGTCCCCAGTGGGTATACTTCAGGTAAGGAAGACATGCCTGAGATGTGATGGCCTTAGGGTGAGATGAAGGGACAGAGCACCATGAATGAAGGGTTTCCTAAGACCCGATTATCACAGAACAGAACATGTGAGCAGAGACTTCAAAGAAGGGAAGTAGAAGGCTCCCACCTGGGCAGCGGCATTCTAAAAGGAGGGAGTGGAGAGCCAAGATAAGAAAACCCGACACAGAAGGTGAGTTTCAGGAGTAGAGAAGCTCCAGAGAAGGGCTGGGGGCAGAGAGGGAAGGGTCACTGGGAGACGGCTACGCAGTCTTTGCACAGATCTTATCCCGTCGGAAAGAAGCCATTAACAACTTCCAAGATTCAGAGTGACTGTCGCAAAATATACACACAGATAACAGCACTCAGGAAAACGCGCCAAGCCAGATTCGGAGATTATTCTTGCCCAAAACAGAATGAGGAGGTAAAACAGGAAGCAGAGCACCCCTGCTCAGGTATCAGTTCAGTTCAGT
>SJYQ01000097.1:295639-315758 GCA_006410935.1 Redunca redunca | reverse complement strand
TCTAAGAAATACTTTAATTCTATAATAACAAAATTAATTTGCTCTTTCAATGGTCCATACACTAATTTTAAATTTGCTGGTGGGACATTTTAAGAAATGTATAATAACATGTGGTGTTATATGGTTGCTTTTTTGTGATATTATTTCAAGTTTGATCAAACAATTCAACAAGCAATGTAATCATTAAATACCAAAGTAAAACTTTATCCTTCATAAGTGTTTATACTTCTAAATCTTTGATTATTTAATTACACATGGTTATAATTAAACAAGTTATTTCAATGTTACAAGTACACCACTACAAATATTCTCCTGAAAATTGTCACATGAGTCTTAGTCTTTATCTACTGATATAGAACTTCCCTGGTGGCTCAGATGGTAAAACGTCTGCCTACAATGCAGGAAACCTGGGTTCAATCCCTAGGTTAGGAAGATCCCCTGGAGAAGGAAATGGCAACCCACTCCAGTACTCTTGACTGGAGAATTCCACGGATGGAGGAGCCTGGTAGGCTACAGTCCATGGGGTTGCAAAGAGTTGGACACGCCTGAGTGACTTCACATCACTATAAACTTATTTCCTTTTTATCTTGCCCAGCAGACGGAAGAAAACGATAGCTTTTGAGAAAAGCACAAATGGAATTAGAGATTCTGGGCAGAACCATGGAACTTTTTGTTGGTTTTTTAAAAATGAGATTTCAGATAATTTCCTTAGCACTTTCTAACTGACATGCCAGAAGCTGCCTAAACCCCCCAAGGGACTCTCATGTCCCTTTCTTCCAAGTTTTGGCTTTCTTCCTGTTCCTTTCCCATGTGTACTTGCCTCATGTCCCATTCTCTATAAGTGACTGAATAATGAGATCAACTAATTTGGTCCTGAGGTTGAAGGTAATTCAAGCCAAGGTGTTGCAGCTGATGACAGTTTACCGTTTCTCATCTGTCACTCCTGGAATGTTATCTTGACATTAGACCTCAGGGGAATGAATGAAACGAATGAGTAATATCAAGAATAAAATGTGCTAGCAAAGACAGAACTGGTTTTTTGGTAAAATGGCTTCTGGCATCACTTTAGTCAGAAACTGGAAGCAGACCCCTCGCCCTGTCTCTGAATAAGGTCACTGGCTCCAGAGCGCAGCCCTGCTAGTCTACGCAGGGCTCTAATCTCCAATCAGCTGTGCACTGGGCCTACGTGCTAGAAGCCAGTTTTAATCAAGCTGCGTTTTGTGACTTCTTAATGGATTTTGTTAATCACAGCCTCTTTATTGTCCTCAGGTGGCTTTCCCAGCCTCGGTCAGTCAGGAAAAGCCAAGACCAGATGGTGGAGAAGAGACCCATAAAAAATACCGATAAAAACAACCCAGAACAGTCTGTGTGCGGGTCAGTCGCTCAGTCGTGTCTGCCTTGCTTATCTGCCTCACGGACTGTGGCCCACCAGGCTCCTCTGTCCATGGGGTTCTCCAGGCAAGAATACTGGAGTGGGTTGCCATTCCCTTCTCCAGGGGATCTTCCCGACCCAGGGTCAAATCCAGGTCTCCTGCACTGTGGGCAGATTCTTTACTGCCTGGGCCACCAAGGAAGCCCTAGAACAGTCTAGTCTGTTTTATTTTTATAATGGAAATAATTATGCTTTTCACACATCAACATTGATGTTATGGAGGGAAAATAACGAAATATTTTTCAATTCAAAATGCCAAAGAACACATGCAAGAAATTATTTATTTTAAATTATATTTGCTATTAAAACTGATTACAAGCAAAATATATGGATCAAACCCTGAGTTTAAACTAAGCTTTAAAAAAAATTACTCCCGCTTTAGAGCCATTCTAGTGGAAAATAATTAGCCCCTCTTTTGGATTTAGGCTTCTTTGAGATTGTTTTGGCTTCGTTTTTACACACTCAGGCACTTGACAAACTGAAAATCTGTTCTGTTTTTCGTTTAGAGAAGATTTTTTTCTAAGACACAAAATCCCTGAATTTCTCATATGACGGTTCATCAGGTTTATTCTATTATATCCAACTTTCTGAAACCAAGTCTATGTTTTTATATTCCACTTATCGTCCCAAATAGTTGTACATTTACACTAAGCATATCTTCAACAGACGCCTAGAATTACAGCCTTTAGGACAGTTTCTGAGGAGAACATTCAATCACTTGTTCACTACTACATCTTAGACACTATTAACACCATGATACCCAGTAAGAATAATATAGTTCAAACATTAAAATATTACTTTATTTATCCATGTATACACTTACTTTTAATGATCTAAGCACAGCAATCCTATAAGGGTAAATAGCGAATCTTTATCCTGAAGTATCTGGCAGTAAAATGTGGCTAAGATACCAGGAAAAAAAAGTTCTATTAAGACCCTGCATTGATGCAATATAGCATTTTACAATTTTTAGTAAGTTCTTTACACTGCTGCCAATACTGACTAGAATACAGTAGAAAAACATTCCATTTTTCTTTCAGCATAGAAACAGAGGAATGAATATGCACTATTCAGTATGCTAAAGAGATGGTGGACAGTGCATCAGAACAGGAAGTTAACTTTTATTCGTGTAATCCGAGAGTTCTAGAGCTAGTGTAAGTGTTAGAAACTCACATAGGAACCTCACAGACTCTGTATGCCTAACAACTGCTATTAGGTCTTCTCAAAATTCGCTTGCTTGCTTAACTGGCCTCCTACAGACTGACAGCCTCCAAACTCTGCCAAGGCCTTCTGCCCTCCTCTGCTCTCCTGACACAATTCCCTTGGACTTTTCTCTCCACAGGTTCTCTCCAGACCCTTTACCCTTACTCCACAAGATGTCTCTTCGGTCAGGACTTGCTGCAGCATTTGATGCGAGACTGGCTGGGAGCCACTGCAATCTAGTCTCGCTGAAGACAGCTGGGAACGTTTAGCTTCTCCAGAGGTCAGGGGTGAGAGCAGGGGTTTATCTGGGAGCAGGCTTGGGAAAAATGAACTATGGGGGCAAGAGAAGCAGAACTACTGGGCGGAGGCGGAAAGGCCAAGGAGGCTCCCGAACAAGCCAAACGCGGAGGTTCAACAGACAGGAAACCCGCATCTGAGTCGGGGCTGCATGGCGGGCGGGGTCTCGGAAAAAGGCGAGAGGGCCATGGAGAGACAGCGGCAGGAGGTCCCGGAGGCCTGACCCCGGACTCGAGGCCCAGCGTCTCCTGAGCAGGGCTCAGGTTCCCATTGGAGAAGAAATAGGGGACTGAGAAACCCCAGGCAAGGGCCATCCTGAGAGGACTGAGATAGGGCAACTCCCGGTGGGAGAAGGTGGCTTTGTTGCAAGTTCAGCTCGCCAACTAAGGAAATGCAACCAGAAAAAGCCACTGGAGAGACCCGGCACTCACCACGGCCTCTCAGAGGTCCTTGCAGACAGACATTTACTAAACTGAACTGACGCTGCCGGCTTTTCTCCAGGGGCCAGAGCAAGGATCTGGGACTCAGACTGTGCGTCCGGAAAACTACACCCATTCTTAGACGGAGCGGGCGAGTTTGTGCCCTGGGCTCTCTCTCACCTCTCTCAGCTACACTACCATTTCTCAGCGGTCTCACCCTTAGAGCTTGGGAGGAGTCATAGACATTCTCCGAGGCTGGACTCTAGCAATCCACGGCCAATAGGTCGGCGCAGGCCCCACGTGAAACCCGTGTCCCCACACAGGACTCCTTACCTGCAAACGGTGCCGGTAAACGCACACCAGACGCCCAGGTGCATTTCTCGAAGACTTTCTCAATCGCCTCTTACTGCTGGGTGATGGTGTACCGGTTATCAGCCTGGTTCTACTTATTAGTGCAACTTGATTCCCAATTATTGTTGCCTAATTCTAGGATCAGGGCTTCCCAGATAGCTCAGTGGTAAAGAATCTGCGGGCAATGTGGGAGGCCCAGGTTCGATTCCTGGGTTGAGAAGATCCCCTGGAGGAGGGCATGGCAACCCACTCCAGTGCTCTTGCCTGGAGAATTCCATGGACAGAGGAGCCTGGCGGGCTGCAGTCCCTGGGGTCACAGAGTTGGACACACTGAGTGACTAAGCACAGCAAGTCCGATTCCAGGATCGCCTCTTTAAGGAAATGCCGTTAGCATCCTTACCTTCTCTGTGGACACCCTGAGTCAAAGCTCACAAAGTCCTCTCCCTTTATATAGGTGGGCAGGCATTTTGAGTTGAATGTTCTCCCATAAAGCTATTACTATGAAGTCCTAACCCCATATACCTCAAAATATGGCCTTCCTAGGAAATGTTTTCATAGAGTCAGTCAAATTAAAATGAAGTTACTAGGGTGACCTATAATTTAATAAGACCAGTGTCTTCACATAAAAGGGGAAATTTGGACACAGGCACACACACACGAGGAAGAACCCTACATGAAGACGCAAAAATCAGGGTGGTACACCCACAAGCCTTGGAAAGCAGAAAACGGCCGGCAAACAAGCAGAAGCCAGGAGAGGAACGTGGAACCGTGTTTTTTCTCAAGCCCTAAGAAGCAAACAGCCCTGCCAGCACCCTGCCCTTAAACTTCCAGTTTCCAGAACTGTGAGATAATACATTTGCCATTTGGTGTTGCCCAGTTTGTATATGTCATTACAACAGCTCGAGGAAGCCACGACCCAGGGAGGCCAAAGTTTGTGAGCAGGCCTGGCGGCAGTTAACACCGAATCTGACTTTCCCCAAAGCACAAAGAAACATTTCCTTTCCAGCAACGTCATCAAGGATAAGGCATCCAGAGATGGTCACTTACCTGGCCTGATGGCAAAGATGATTTCAAATTTCTTAACGCTGTTCCTGTAGACAGAACTGCTCCAGGAAACGCTCGCGTCCCGGCCAACATTAAACTGAACTCAGCTTTGCAAGCTCGGCAGCCTCCTGCTTAGCATCACTGGCATCACCTGGGGGCTTGTTAAGCGCTAGCCCGAGGCCCCGCCCTTCAGTTAAGCTCTAGCGGGAGGCCGGCCCCCAGGCTAGTGACTCAGCAAGGTCTGGTCTTGCAGCGTGTCTGCAACCCCGTTTCAAATCCAGAGGACAAGCCTGGTCCTGGGAATACGTTTAGGCAATCTCAGTCCCTAATTACTGAAACCACCGTGACAGCCACAATCTTTTCCAGGTGAAGTGTTTTCCCCGGGATGTTTTCATCGCATGATGAAGGCAGAAGAGGACCTTTAGGGGGAGCAGCTTTTCATTTCTGTTTCCGCTTGGAAATCGCTCGCCCTAATTCATCATGAAGCGAGAGAGAGTACAACGGAGCGGTCATCTGGGCTGCCGCTGACCTCTTTTGTGTGCTTGTGTGAATATAAGACAGGCGCGCCCTCTCTCTTGAGCGGTTTGGTCAAGGGCAGACAGGACAGTCATTAACAGACACTATCATTTTGTAGCATCCTGAGTGAAGTGTTAAGAGAAGCAGAGAGTCCAGCATCCAAAATGACACAGATTAGCCAGGCTAAGCGGTTGAACCCACAGGTTCAACAGTCAGAGTCCAAGACCAGCTGGAGGCAATTACACCCTGGTGGCTTGGTGTCTTAGTTGCTAAGTCATGTCCAACTCATTGTGACCTCATGGGCCTGTGTCCGCCTGAAGTTGGTTGCCACTTCCTTCTCCAGGGAATCCTCCTGACCCAGGGGTGGGAACCCAGGCCCCTGCATTTCTTACCCACTGAGCCACCAGGGAAGCCCCTAATTACCTAGCCTCGTGGAGAAGGATTCTGGAGTTGGACAAGCCTGAACTTGAATCCAGTGCGTGACCTCTGTTAACTAAGCCCACAAGACGCAGTTTCTTTATTGTTAAAATGTGGGCAGTATTATCCATACTAAGAAGACATAATGAGTTCAGTTCTATGATGTATGTTGTGGGCCAGACTTTCCATACTCCCTCCCTGGCCCAGCTCCCATTACCTCCCTCTCCCCTGTGCCTCCTCACCCACTTCAGGCACAGCCCAGAACCACAGCTAGGATACCAGCTTGCAACATGGCAACCCCCCAAGGAGACTCTTCTAACAGAATATCCTCTCCTGCAAGAAGGGTCCCGACCTGCTGCAACAGCTCAGTGGACACCATGGAAAGTTCATACCTTAGCCAAGAAAAACATTGATGCTAGCCTGTAGCTACCACTAGAATTTCAAAATACAAACTGCGGACGAACTAGTAAACCCCAACATACCTAGGGTAAGGAAAAAAGCAATAACTAGTAAGAGAAAACACCTGAAAAGGAGTTTTAAGGACAATTCAAAAGACTCGACAGGCTTCCCCGGTGGTGCAGGGGTAAAGAATCTGCCTGCCAGTGCAGGAGTGGAAGAGACCCAGGTTAGATCCCTGGGTTGAGGAGGGATCCTGGAGGAGGAAATGGCAACCCACTCCAGTTTTCTCTTCTGAAAAGTTCCATGGACAGAGGAGCCTGGTGGGCTACAGTCCATGGGGTCACAGAGTTGAACACAACTGAGTGTGCATGCGAGTGCACACACACACACACACAAGACCTAGGTTTATTTGTTTATGTTCATTTTCTGGCTTTTAATTAAGCATTTTCTTTTACAGCCTTTATCCTGACTTACAGCAACAGCAGATGAGGTAGGCAAGGACTTAGAAAGAGGCAGGTAATGAGGAGTAGAGCATGAAAAGGCAGGTGATGCTTTAAATGATTATTCTCAGCTCTTTCTCCAAAGAACTGGAAAAGTACATGGTAACCCACATTTTAGAGTAAATGAAGATGACGGGCCAGGGGGAAAATCACTTGGCATCAACATGGTTTTGCAAAAACATCAACATGGTTTTGCTAATAATGTGTAATTTCAGTGATAGTAATAGTTTGAAAATCAAGAAGAATTTTAAGCATTGGACTTAAATAATCTATGCAGACAACTTCTCAGCCCAATTCTGGAAATACTGCCAATCTAAAGCAGCTGATTCTGGATAAATGGTCATTGATTACAGAGTGTTTTGAATAATCATTTTTAAATATATCACTGATGCTGTCATTACTCATGTCATTCTTCCCTAGTGCCAGCTGAGTTCTCTGCTGTAGTCATTTTGCAGTGGGTTTGTGATGATCATTTCTCCCTGCTGGCCCTCTAACACACAGCACTGAACTTCTCTCTACTTTTCACTTTGGTATAATGGAAAGAATTCAGCATTTGGATATAAAGGGGCAAGGTTTGAATTCCAGTTCTGTTATTTACTAATTTGGGCAAATTTTTTAACTTTCTTGAAAGGCCGTATTAAAAATAACTATGACTATCTTTAATCATCACTTAAGAATTAGTGAGGATCAAATGAGATAATGTATATAAAATCATAAGTGAAAGTCTCTCAGTTGTGTCCAACTCTGTACAGTGCATGGAATTTTCCAGGCCAGAATACTGGAGTGGATAGCCTTTTCTTTCTCCAGCAGAATCTTCCCAACCCAGGGGTCGAACCCAGGTCTCCTGCATTGTAGGTGGACTCTTTACCAGCTGAGGCACAAGGGAAGCCCAAGAATACAGGAGTGGGTAGCCTATCCCTTCTCCAGGGGATCTTCCCAACCCAGGAATCAACTGGGGTCCCCTGCATTGCAGGCGGATTCTTTACTAACTTTTGAGTTGTATTTCAATGTCTTTCTTAAGTTCCAAAATTTTAATAAACATTACTGCACTATGTCAGTCCATGTTTATCTCACAGTCTTGTCTTACGTAATGAAATCTGCTAATCATGGTGGTTGTACTTTCTTATTTTTCCTCTGATCCTTTCTTATAAGCATGTAGTATTCTAGACTACCCAGGAAAATGGTACCTAGACTCCCTTTATAATGACAGAAATCCTAGACAAAGAAGAGACATTCAAATACTCATGAAACAGCAATGGAATATGAAATTCTACTTTTGACTTTAATGATAATAAAACAGAGATGCTGAAAATTCAAACAGAGAGAAGCTGAGATAGATAAAGGAACAAACATAATATCATTTTCAAGGCTGGTCTTGATGTTCCATCTGCTCTTTGTTGAAGTAACAAAGAAGTGGCAGAGAGACTTGAACAAATATGTACAAAACTGTTGGCACTTTGAAATAACTTTGAAGTCATTCAAACAGAAAACATAAATGTCATTAGCAGTGCCATGACATGATTTTTGTCATAAGTATGGACTGGGTAAAAGTAGGTAAAATATGTTTTTAATTAAACTATTTATTTCTACTAAAATGGGGGAATTTTATGGGAAGAGGAATTCTTTCTGAAGCAGCTCCAGGATCCTAAGAGCTTCATCCAGAATGGAACAGATTCTTCTGGGGCTTTCAACAGCTATGATTATAAGAAAGTATTTCTATCTGTAGCCTGGAGCCTCCGTCCAGGTGGAATAATGGGTCCTGTTTTTATGGACTGCGTGGTCCCCTCTTAAAGTCACTCATGCCGTAGCTCAGGGGAATGTGGCTTCCTGGAGGGCTCCATGTCAGGAACCTCTTCTCTCCTGCCTCTGCCCTCTTCTTGGATTCCTAGGAAATTAGCCATTACCTTCATTTGTTACTTCACAGTGATCAACCTTCTGAGGACAGCTTTAATGAGCTCTCCAACCTAAAATATTCAACACGGTCACGCTCCACTAGCATTTCTAACAGCCAGACCGCAAGAGGCACAGCCCTACGGGGAGAAATAATACAGCCCAAAGAGGGAGAATAATTCTATGTGCTGAGAAAAATAAGTCCTGTGCTAAGAAAAATGAGTGAAACCGTGGTGAGATAATGTTTCAATAAATCTGGCACTACATTTTCTACCCAGACAAAAAATGGTTACATGAATTTAAAAAATCAATTAAAGAACTCTGAATAAAATTGGAATGCTGTGTCCAATCACTGTTTAGTTTTTTCATTAGTTTCTTTGGCCTTATATTACTTTTAAAAAAAGTTAGTCTGTTGTGTAAGAGTCCTAGATTTTGATGTTTTAAAAAGGCATTGGCACCTCCTAAACAATGAAAATAAAACAAAAATAAACAAATGAGATCTAATTAAACTTAAAAGCTTATGTGCAGCAATGAAAGCCATCAACAAAACAAAAAGACAGCCCATGGAATGGGAAAAATGTCTGTGAATGATGCAACCGACACGTGATTAATCTTCCAAATATACAAACAGTTCATGCATCTATGTCAAAAAAATGACCCAATCAAGAAATGGGCAGAAGATCTAAGTGGATGGTTCCCCAAGAAGACGTACAGATGACCCCAAAGCTCATGAAGAGATGCTTAACGTCACTAATTATCAGAGAAATGCAAACCAAAACTACAATGAGGTATAATCTCTCACGGGTCAGAATAAGTGTAAAGTCGCTCAGTCATGTCTGATTTTTTGTGACCCCACGGACTAGCCTTCCAGGCTCCTCTGTCTATGGAATTCTCCAGACAAGAATACTGGAGTGGGTAGCCATTCTCTTTGTGTGCTAAGTCGGTTCAGTCGTGTCCAACTCTTCGTGAGGCCATGGACTGTAGCCCTCCAGGCCCCCTTTTTCATGGGATTCTCCAGACAAGAATACTGGAGTGGGCTGCCATTCCTTCCTCCAGGGCATCTTCCTGAGCCAGGGAAGATCATCAGGAAGTCTAGAGACAATCAGTGCTGGAGAGGATCTGAAGAAAAGGGAACCTTCCTACACTGTTGGTGGGAATGTAAATTGGTAAAACCACCGTGGAGAACAGCAGAGAGGCTCCTTAAAAGACGTAAATACAGTCACCGTGTGAGTCAGAAAGGATGCGTGCGGCCCGATGTTTACTGCAGCACCGTTTACAGTAGCTAAGACGTTGAAGCGACCCAAGTGCCTATCAACAGAGAAATGGGTGAAGAAGACGGTGCATCCATGCAGTGGAGTATTGCTCCATTGGAGAAAAGCCACAAAAAAGAATGAAATAGTGCCACGTGTAGCAACGTGAACGAACCCAGAGATTCTCCTACTAAAGTGGAGTAAGTCAGACAGAGATAAATATCACATGATATCATTCCTATGTGGAATCTAATTAAAAAATACACAGATCAACTTATTTATAAAATCAAAACAGACTTACAGAATGCAAAAACAAACATTGTTACCAGAGGGAAAATGTGGAAGGGAAGGATAAATCCTTCCCTTTGGAGTTTGGAGTGAACACATGTGCCCCACTATATATAAAATAGATAAGTAACAAAGACCTACTGTATAGCACATGGCACTCCACCTAATATTCTTTGATAACCTATATGAGAAAAGAGTGTAAAAAGAGTGAATATGCGCATGCGTCCAAGCGAATCACTTTTCTGTACATCTGAAACTAACACAGCTTTGTAAATCAGCTACACTCCAAAAAAATTAAAGTATTTTAAAAGTTAAAAAATAAAGCATTGACATTTGGCATTCTCAGAATCAACAGTGCTTTTTCTGTCCACTCTTCAACAATAGATCTTTGTCATTTCTTACTTTTCTGGAATACCTGGGTTCCAAAATCCTGATTTTCACCTCAAAGAATATAATAATAATAATAATCTAATGATTGATTTATTTTATTATTCTCTGTCAAAAATATATAAGTATAAAATATGATTACTTTTGAAAGGCCTTTTATTTGTTCAGTAAATATTTGTTAATTACATAGCTATTACATATCAAGCAGTGTTCTAGGCCCTGGAGATACAGTAGTGAACAAAAGGCCATCTCCGGCCGCGTGGAGCACAGATTCCAGTGAGGTCATCAGTAAAGCAGGTGTGTGCTGTGCGTGTGCTTAGCTGCTCAGTCGTGTCCGACTCTTCGTGACCCCATGGGCTGCAGCCCACCAGGCTCCTCTGTCCATGGGATTCTCCAGGCAAGAACACTGCATTGGGTTTCCACGCCCTCCTGCAGGGGGTCTTCCCAACCCAGGAATGGAACTCAGGTCTGCTGCATTGCAGGTGGATTCTTTACCAGCTGAGCCACCAGGAAAGCCCAAGAACACTGGAGTGGGAAGCCTCTCCCTTCTCCAGGAATTGAACTGGGTCTCCTGCATTACAGGTGGATTCTTTACCAGCTGAGCTACCTGGGAAGCCCCAAATATGTATATATGTGCCCGGATACACACTGGAAGCCCAACGTATGTATATGTAAATATATATATATATATATATGTATTGATTCTGTCAGTTTGACTAGATCACAGGGTGGCAAGATGCTGGGAAAATATTATTATGTGTCTGGGAGTGTTTCCAAATGAAGTTAGCATTTGACTGATAGACTCAGCAAAGTGCTTTACCCTCCACAACGTGTATGAACATCACCCAGTGCACTGAATGCCTGAATAGAATGCAGCCCTTCCTCCGTGATTGCTTCAGCCGAGAGGTCAGTCTTCTGCCCTTGGAACTCCTGGTTCTCAGGCCTTTGGACTCGGGCTGAGTTTCACCGTAGGTTTCAGCTTGCAGACGTCGGATCATGGGAGAGGGAATAGGTAGAAAGGGGGACAGGTTTGCGCGTGTGTGTTTGCCTGCATATGTGCCCAGTCACTCAACTGTGTCCAGCTTTCAGCAAGCCTATGGACTGTGGTCTGCTCTGTCCAGAGGGTTTCCCAGGCGAAAATACAGGGGTGGGTTGCCATTTCCTTCTCCAGGGGATCTTCCGGACCCAGGAACCAAACCTGCGTCTTCTGCACTGGCAGACGGATTTGTAACTGCTGAGCCGTCAGGGAAGCCCGTAGCTAGGTTTACTGGTTCTGTTTCTGTAGAGACTAATACTGACTAATACTGCGTATATATTGACATGAAAAACTAAGTCTGGGTAAGGAAATAGAGACTAAAGAGAAAGCTTTACTAGATAGTGTTCAGGATAGAGTCTCTGAGAAGCTGAAATTTGAAGAAAGACCCGACTCCACTGAGATAATAATTATACACAGATCCCAGAGCCTTTTCCCCCAAAAGGAAGAGTAAGGAGGAGACAGCAAAACAAAGCAGCTTGACACAGGGGATGACTGGCTTGTTCGAGGCCCAGCAGGCAGGCTGACACAGTTGGAACGTGGTGAGCATAAGAGAGAGTGGCAGGAGATGAGCTCTAAGAGATGGCCGAGGCCAGGGCACCCGAGGGCCTTCGGGTTTTCCTCTTGGGGTGATGGGAAACCGCTGGGCCACGCCAGCAGGAGAATGATGCTGTTGACAGGATGCTCATTTGGAGAGGAACGTGGTGGCCCCCGTTGAAGAGACTGCTGGTGTGCCCAGGAGGCTTGGGTTTAACGTGCTGACACAGATGGTGCCCTGGACACGGAGTGCAGATGTGAGGAGGGGAAGCAGGGGTCTTATCTGGACACTTTGTGAAGGAAGCGTGTGCCTGGCCTGGTGATGCATTAGGCGTGGGTTGTGAGATGAAGTGAGGAATCAAAGATGGGTCATCGAGGATTCTGACCTGAGCAGTTAGGTAAATGACGGGACCATTTACTTCATTTCTCTCACTCTATCTTTTCAGTCTATCTTTGAGGAAAAGAGTAGGTCTGTCAATTGAATAGAGTAGGGATGAATCTAAGCTAAGAAACTTAGACATGTAAAAATTCTTTCTACTTGGCCCCTTTCACCCTAACCATTTCTTCTATATGACTCCTGTTATTTTTCTTTATTTTTTTTTCCTGAAAGTCTGAAATCTGTCATCTAGAGATTACTTGGGGTCAACTTGTTTTGTTGCTGCGAATGCACTGATGAGACTTGACAGACTGTTAGTCATACATATCCTGGTATGAATTGGTCTAGCCAAGTTGTTTTCCTTCTCACATCAACCTGTAAGTCAGTGTTGAAGGAGGTGATGATGCCCAGGTGATAGACTAAAAAGAAACATTTGAGATCCTGTGGTACTTAGGTAATAAGCAGTTTGATGTGGAAAAATGAAACGTGAGGTTTGAAAGTCTAGAGGGCAGGATGAGGTCACTGTGATTCTAGAAGGTCAGGGAAGACACAGAGACGCAAGAAAACAAACCTGGAGTCAAAACTTAACAGATGTCGCCACGGGCATGTGCTGTCATACCACGCCAACGCGGAAACACTGCTCCAGAAGGCAAACATTAGCAAAAGTTCAGTGCGTGTCAGTCGCTCAGGCGTGTCCGACTCTTCACCACTCCATGGACTGTAGCCCGCCGGGCTCCTCTGTCCATGGGATTCTCCAGGCAAGAGTACCAGAGTGGGCTGCCATTTCCTTCTCCAGGGGATCTTCCCACACCCAGGTTTCCTGCATTGCAGAGAGTCTCTACCATGTGAGCCATCAGGAAAGTAAGTTCAGTACAAGTATTTATTTTTTATATTCGCTAATAAACCCTTAATTAATAGGTTTTTTCATTTTATATGCTTCATTGGAAAGGCTTTAACAATTTTAGATTATGAAGGCAGGAGGAGAAGGGGACAACAGAGGATGAGATGGTGGGATGGCATCACTGACTCAATGAACATGAGTCTGAGCAAACCCCAGGAGACAGTGAAGGACAGGGAAAGCCTCGTGTGCTGCAGTCCACGGGGTCGCAAAAAGTCAGACATGACTTAGAGACTGAACAACAAGGAAGCTAAAAATCTGCAGAGATGCAATAAAACGAACCCAATTAGAAAGCCAGATTTGCAGGGACTGTACTTTCCAAATCAAAGGTAGACAAATAAAATTGGATAGGTTTGTGACTAAGAACAATGGAGGAAAACAGCTCCTGGCTTACGCCTTGATGTTTCAGGGCAGACTGCAAGCCTTTTCCAAGGCTTTATCTGGCAGGTCTCCCCACTCTTCCCTGACAACTGGGCTGAGCCATCTGACTCTTCACTGGTTTTCAGGGAAATGGAACAAGGGCGCGGACGCTGTCTCTGGTTTATAGCCTCTTGCTTATGCTATGCAGTAAGTGATCAAAGTCTTGACTGTTATTAATAATATCATTTTGGCTTCTTTTCTAAATCACTACTCCATCACCTAGGAGATTGTCTTGCTCCAGCTCAGTTGAGCTCCTGACGGCAAGAGAGAAAATTTGAGTTCATAACTGCCCATGAAAATCTAAGCCCCTTTTTTTGCCCTGCCTGGTGAAGGACAGGGGAGGCAGGCATGCTGCAGTCCACGGGATCACAAAGAGTCAGACACGACTGAGCAGCCGACCAACAACAAGCTTTGCGGTGGCTCATCGGTGAAAGAAACCTGCCAGAGCAGGAGATGCAGGAGACAGGGTTCAACCCCTGGGTTGGGAAGATCCCCTCAAGGAGGAAATGGCAACCCACTCCAGTATGCTTGTCTAGAGAATCCCAAGGACAGAGGAGCCTGGTGGGCTACAGTCCACGGGGCTGCAAAGAGTCGGACACAACTGAGCAACTGAGCACACACATAAGCTTTCAGTTCAGTTCAGTTCAGTCGCTCAGGCGTGTCCGACTCCGTGACCCCATGAATCACAGCACCCAGGCCTCCCTGTCCATCACCATCTCCCGGAGTTCACTCAGACTCACTTCCATCGAGTTGGTGATGCCATCCAGCCATCTCATCCTCTGTCGTCCCCTTCTCCTCCTGCCCCCAATCCCTCCCAGCATCAGAGTCTTTTCCAGTGAGTCAACTCTTGGCTTGAGGTGGTCGAAGTACTGGAGTTTCAGCTTTAGCATCATTCCTTCCAAAGAACACCCAGGGCTGATCTCCTTCAGAATGGACTGGTTGGATCTCCTTGCAGTCCAAGGGACTCTCAAGAGTCTTCTCCAGCACCACAGTTCAAAAACATCAATTTTTTGGCGCTCAGCTTTCTTTACATAAGCCTTACAACACAATAAAAATGCATGTCTGACTTGAGAGTGCTAACTAATCTTCTCCCAAAGTTGCTTTTTTCTCAATAAATCAGCTATTTCACAAACAGAAGCATATTTTTACCCTTCTGTTACTAAATGGAACTTTCATTCATTTTCTTCTCTGACCCAACAGTAAATAGGTTCTCATAGATTTTAGCTGGGAGTATATTTCAGCCGTAAGTCAGGGCCTGTATGGAATGAAGGTTTTGTCTACTGTGGGCCTGGTGCGAAACTAAAAGAGTTAAGACCCTAAAACTCAGAGGACTTGCTCTGAGCTGATCTGGTAATTCAGAGTAAGGCGATTATACTAACTTCATGCAATTCCCACCAAACGCCCTTCTACCACTACTCCAAACATGCCTCCTCCAATCCCACACAAACTTCTTGTTGAACTCTAGGAATTCTGATTTCACCAGCTTCCTTCTTCCTGGAATCTACTTCCTGTAGAAACATTATATGGACTGACTGAGCGTAGGGGTAGTAATGGCATGTGACTTTCAAGGTCAGGTCATGGATACAATGGAGCTTCCACCTTACTCTAGTCAGTCTGGGCATGCAACTGCTATATCACAGGGATGCTCGAGCATCCCTGGGTTAGGTCCATGAGGCAGAGGACTGAGGCTTCCTGCAACTAGTCAGCAAGCAACTGGGCAGAGTCCTGGGAGTGAGCTGTCTTGGAAATCCCCCAGACCTAGCCAAAGCTTCAGATGACTGCCTGTTGCCTGAAATGTGAAACTTTTCAAGACAGAACCACCCAACTAATCCATAACCAGCTTCCTGACCCACATGTGTGAGATAATAAATATATATCATTGTTTACAGTTGCTAAATGTTGGAGATAATCTGTTATTCTCTATATTGCTATATACTCATGTATATAAAATAGCATGTTTCTTGTAGTCTGAATCCTGAACTCTGATGATTAATATTCTTTTCAATATGCCACTTAACTCATTCCCAGTGGTATCCTTATAAGTTACTTCATTTACAGGGGCTTAGCTTATTGCAGAAGATTACTGTGATCTGAACAAAGTCAGAAGTCATTTTATCATACCATGCCCTTAGTTTTTCTAAAGTTTTGCTTTTACATCTTGTATTTTTACAGCTTTCTTGAAAAATTATAACTAAAAATTTGCTACTTTCAAGAGAAATGTTCATTTCACCTAGAATTTTGCACCTTTAAATATTGACTTCTATTTGTATTTTTCATGATATAATTAATGTGTCGTCACTGTATTCTTGTAAATTTTTTATAAAGTTGGCATTTCTCAAACAAGTAGCTATTAGCAAAATGAATTTTGTCTTACATTATTATTATTATTATTTTTAACAAGTTGTTCTTACTTTTGGGGAACACAGAAGTAAACAAGTTGGCCTTATGCTTTAAATAAAGTCTTTGTCCCATAACATCTTTCTGATCTCTCTAACATCAATTCTACTTTCTTGTAACACTATGTGATTTTTTTCAAATTCTAGTATGTAACTCAAACTTGATGTTTGCCAAAAGCTATCAAGAGCAACAAGAGTATAGCTAACATTTCTTGGCCAGCCAGGCACTGTGCTCCGTGCTGTTTATCTTCTGTTTCATTTACTCTCCATAACAATCCTGTGAGAAAGGTGCCGGTCATCAGCGCTCCCTTTTAGAAGCCACAGGAAGAGTGTCTTAAGAAGGGAGTGGTCAGGAGCTCTCTTTCCTGGGGAACCAGACTTAAGCTCAGTGGGCTTCCCTGGTGGCTCACTTGGGAAAGAATCCACCTGCAATGCAGGAGACCTGGGTTTGATCCCTGGGTCAGGAAAAGTCACCTGGAGAAAGAAAGGCAACCCACGTCAGTATTCTTGCTCGGGAAATCCCATGGGCAGAGGACAGAGGAGCCTGGTGGGCTACAGTTCATGGGGTCACAAGAGCTGGACACGATTTAGAGACTAAACCACCACTAGGGCACTGGTTCCTGACCACCAATCCCAGGGCAAGCCTCGATTTCAGTGTGGGCGCCGGTGTGTTATGGGCTAAATTGTCTTCCCCCTGAAATCAGTGTGGCGAAGGCTTAACCCCTCCCATGACTCTTTTTGGAGATAGCCCTTTCGGGAGGTAATTACGTTTAAATGAGATCCTAAGGATGGGGTCTTCCTCCAACAGGACTGGTGTCCTTATGAAAAGAGGAGAAGAAGGGACTTCCCTGGTGGCCCAGTGGTTAAGACTCTGTGCTTCTACCACAGGCTGCATGGGTTCAATTCCCGGTTGGGGAACTAAGATCCCGCAGGCTAGGCAGCCAAAAAAAAAAAAAAAAGGAGGAGAGTTCAGAGCTCTCTCCCTCCCTGTGCAGAGAGACGAGGCCATGTCAACAGCCTCCAGACCGTGAGAAAATAAATGTCTGTTGTTTAAGCCACCCAGCCTATGATATTTTGTTATAACAGCCCAAGCAGACTAATAAACAGGATTTGCTTTCTCACTGTATCTTTCAGACGCTCTTGGATGAACCTCGACTAGTAAACCACACCCTCTTAGTGCAGTTACATATCTTGCATAAAACTGATTATAATTAATTGCCTAGGCAGTGTCCTTTCAGGCTTCTTTATTCTTCAGTGCATTAAAATTCACTACTCTCTCACACTAATATTATGTTTAGCACTGTAATTACCTAGCACATATTAGTGCTATTAATCATGTCATCCATATCATTAAAACTAAAATGTTGTCAAACAGTCTTCCTTCTTAGCTGTAGCAAATGAACAGCTAAACACAATATCAAGCTTTATAGCACTGAAGTATTAATGTCCCTAATACTTAATTTAAAAAAATTATTTGTTTTGTTGCGTTGGGTCCCAGTTGAGGCACACGGGCTGAGGCTGTGGCACGCATGCCCAGCCGCCCTGCAGCAAGTGGGGTCCTAGTTCCCTGACCAAGGACCACACTGCATCCCCCACACTAGAAGCTGGACTCCTAACCACTGGACCATCAGAGAAGTGCCCTTAATGCTTAATTTTGAAATGAATTGTTTATGCCTCAGAGAAACCATCTAAATATCCAGAGCCCTGTTTCTTGGAGTTCTGACTACTTGTGTGATTTGGGCTTGTTCCTGCTGGACCCTGACTTTACAGGATTCTCATCATTGTCTACCTCACAAGGTCTTGGCTACAATCCTGCATCCCAAACCGTTCAATATCCTTCTGGCCTCAAAATACCTATCCTGACTTGCCTTCTGTCTGTCAAGCTTTTTCTCACAGCCAGGACAGCACAATCAGAAAATGATGAGGGCTCTGGGTTTTAGAGTCAGCCAACCTGAATTTTAGTGATTTCGCCACCATTTAATAGAGTCGGTGAAGTCTGGCCAGGCTGCTTACATTCGCGCATCTCAGTTCCTCGTATGTGTAATGTGCTAGCAACTCTTCAATTTTTATGAGGAATAAATGAAATGAAAACCACTTAGCTAGGTGCCTGAAACACAATAAATATTCAGTCACCCATAGTTATCATTATTAGCTGCTGATTAATCTGTTTCGTGAGGCTTTCCTGATGGCTCAGTGGGTAAAGAATCTGCCGGCAATGCAGCAGATGCTGGAAACTTGGGTCCAGTCCTAGGGCTGGGAAGATCCTCTGAAGAAGAAAAGAGCAACCCACTCCAGTATTCTCTCCTGGGAAATCCCATGGACAGAGGAGCCTGGTGGGGCAGGATCCTTGGGAACACATAGAGCCAGACGTGACCCAGCCACTGAGCGCGCGCGCAGCTTGCTTTAGTCTTTGTAAACGGACGCCACGGGCTCTAAGGCTGTGGTTGTAGGTTACTCGTTGCAAAAGGGAACCTCTGGCTGAAATGATTGAAAGTAAAGAAATGATCAAGATTGAGAATTTTAGGAGCTGGATAAGCCTGAAGTGGGATAAATGTGTGGAAGCAAGTAGCCTTTCTTTCCCCCCAGCTCAAATTACACCAAAAAGGCAAGCATCTATATCACCTAAACAGAACCCGATGGATCTCTTCAAGATAGTAATTTCAGTTCCTTTGCATATATAACTAGAAGTGGGATTTTTGGATTACATAGTAGCTCTGTTTCATAATTTTGTGAGGAAACTCCATACTATTTTTCTTAGTGAATGCACCAATTTATAATCCCACCAATAGTATATGAGTATTCCCCTTTCTCCACATCCTTGCCAGTAGGTGTCAACTCGCATCTTTTTGACAATTCTGTCTAGTGTGAGGTGATACCGCTGTGGTCTTGATTTATATCCCTGGTGATCAGTGATATTGATATCCCTGATGATTGGTGACCTTCAACACCAGTTTATAGATCTGTTGGTCATTTGTAGGTCCTCTTTATAAAAATGTCTTTTTGGTTGTTTTGCTCAGTTTAAAAAATTTTAAATTTGTCTTTATGTATTAGGGTATAGGATGTAATTAGCAAACAAGATTGTGATAGTTTCAGGTGAACAGGGAAGAGACTCAGCCATACATATACCATGTATCCATTCTCCCCCAAACCCCCCTCCCATCCAGGCGGCCACATGACATTGAGCAGAGTTCCGGGTGCTGCAGAGCGTCCTTGCTGGTGACCCATTTTGAATACAGCTGTGTGCACATGTCCACCCCACACTCCCTGATCATCCCTCCCTGTATCCTTTCTCCCAACCACCGTAGACTTCTCTTGCAGTCCGTGAGTCTGTTTCTGTTTTGTGAGTTCATCTGCATCATTTCTTTTTAGATTGCATATATAAGGGATGTCACACACCATTTCTTCTTCTCTGTCCAACTCACTTCACTCTGTATGATACTCTGTGGGTCCATCCAAGTTGCTTTGCCTATTTTTAATTAGATTATTTGTTTTTGTTTTGTTTTGCTTCTGATTCTGAATTATATGCATTCCTTGTATATTTGGGATATCAACCCTGTACAGTTAAGTCATCTGTGAATATTTTCTCCTTCTCCTTAGGTTGCTTCTTCATTTCAATGACTATTGCCAAGATCCATTTCAAAAAGCTTTTTCTGTTTTATTTCAGGAGTTTTATGGTTTCAGATCTTGCATTTAAGTCTTTAATGCACTTTGAGTTAATTTTGGTGAGGACGTCTTCAAAATTCTTCATCACTTTTACCAGTCTTATGGTAAACACTGCGTGTTTAGTTTGAAAAAGACTATGTGTATAATTGAACCAAAATTGGACCAAGTTAAGTATGGGGGAGCAGAATTAAAGCTGTACTTAGTCGCTCAGTCATGTCTGACTCTTTGCGACCCCGTGGACTACAGCTCATCAGGCCCCTCTGACCACCGGGAATCTGCAGGCAAGAATACTGGAGCGGGTTGCCATGCTCTCCTCCAGGGGAATCTTCCCAACCCAGGGGTCGAACCCAGGTCTCCCGCATTGCAGGCAGATTCTTTAGCATCTGAGCCATCAGGGAAGCCC
>SJYQ01000097.1:272505-295515 GCA_006410935.1 Redunca redunca | reverse complement strand
ATTTTAAATTTGTCTTTATGTATTAGGGTATAGGATGTAATTAGCAAACAAGATTGTGATAGTTTCAGGTGAACAGGGAAGAGACTCAGCCATACATATACCATGTATCCATTCTCCCCCAAACCCCCCTCCCATCCAGGCGGCCACATGACATTGAGCAGAGTTCCGGGTGCTGCAGAGCGTCCTTGCTGGTGACCCATTTTGAATACAGCTGTGTGCACATGTCCACCCCACACTCCCTGATCATCCCTCCCTGTATCCTTTCTCCCAACCACCGTAGACTTCTCTTGCAGTCCGTGAGTCTGTTTCTGTTTTGTGAGTTCATCTGCATCATTTCTTTTTAGATTGCATATATAAGGGATGTCACACACCATTTCTTCTTCTCTGTCCAACTTACTTCACTCTGTATGATACTCTGTGGGTCCATCCAAGTTGCTTTGCCTATTTTTAATTAGATTATTTGTTTTGTTTTGTTTTGCTTCTGATTCTGAATTATATGCATTCCTTGTATATTTGGGATATCAACCCTGTACAGTTAAGTCATCTGTGAATATTTTCTCCTTCTCCTTAGGTTGCTTCTTAATTTCAATGACTATTGCCAAGATCCATTTCAAAAAGCTTTTTCTGTTTTATTTCAGGAGTTTTATGGTTTCAGATCTTGCATTTAAGTCTTTAATTCACTTTGAGTTAATTTTGGTGAGGACGTCTTCAAAATTCTTCATCACTTTTACCAGTCTTATGGTAAACACTGAATGTTTAGTTTGAAAAAGACTATGTGTATAATTGAACCAAAATTGGACCAAATTAAGTATGGGGGAGCAGAATTAAAGCTGTACTTAGTCGCTCAGTCATGTCTGACTCTTTGCGACCCCATGGACTACAGCTCATCAGGCCCCTCTGACCACGGGGATTCTGCAGGCAAGAATACTGGAGCGGGTTGCCATGCCCTCCTCCAGGGGAATCTTCCCAACCCAGGGGTTGAACCCAGGTCTCCCGCATTGCAGGCAGATTCTTTAACATCTGAGCCATCAGGGAAGCCCATGAATATTGGAGTGGGTAGCCTATCCCTTCTTCAGGGGACTTTCTCGACCCTAGAATTAAACCAGGGTCTCCTGCATTGCAGGCAGATTCTTTATCAGCCAAGCTATCAAAGAAGCCCAGCAGAATTAGTATCTGTCAGTAAAAATGATAGGAAAGCAGATTTAATTAAATATGAGACTTCAAGGAGGAGAAAATTTTATAAACTCATTATCAAATAAAAATATAAATTAGAAAACTGCAATCTTTGAGAGGTCATCTATTTACCAAGGTTTGAGGAACAGAGTGAATCTGTTCTATGCCTTATACCAAAATGTTTGAAAGTCCTTCAAGAGGTGTTTATTGGGGACTACAGAGTGGATAGAACAACAGATACTCTCCTCCAGGCTGACCTTCTAATTCTTAATCAATAGCACACTGCAGGGTGCAGTTGCTGAGTCCATAAAATACAGAAGGCCTGATTGCTGCCCACAGAAACCCAATACAGGATGCACAATAGAGAAAGAAAACCGTTTATGTACAGTGCATCTAGGAAACCATAGAACCTAAACCACTGCCTCTCAGAAACGTTTCCCCAAATCTGTGCTCTCCATGCACAAGAAAAAACATCTAAACACACATTTCCTTTAGAGAAAAAAGGACTTGTAATAATTTATTCTTGTAAGACTAGAAAATATTGGCTAATTAGTGAAGCCAGTTCAGACTCTAGTTAATCACAAAGAAAAATTATTAACCTGAGAAGATCTTGAGAATTTATTTGCAATTGACTTTTTTCTTTTATAAACAAGGCAAGTTTTAACTATTTATCTTGAACATTTAAAATGCTAAAGTTAATCAGCAGTGGTTACCAATTCCTACATCAACCAGCTGTTAATAACAGTTACAAATCATGCTATTTGTGTGCTAATTTGTATCAAACATCAACAAACATTATTTTTAATTCATTGAGAAATTTGTAATTATTAGTTCCCTATTTGTAAGTGAGGAGCCAAAAGTTTAGGAATACTATACGACTTGCTAGCAGCCATGCAGAAAATGTGTGCGCGTGTGCTCAGTCCTGTTGACTTTTTGCAACACCATGGACTGTAGCCCATCAGTCTCCTCTGTCCATGGAATTTTCCAGGCAAGAAAACTGGAGTGGTTGCCATTTCCTTCTCCAGGGGATCTTCCCCAGCAGGGATCAAACCCTTCTTTCCTATGTCTCCTGCAAAATAACCAGCACTCATTCATTAGTATTGTTATTTACATTAAAAGTATGAGTATGTACATTAATAGCTGACATCAATGCCATAAAGCCCTAACATTTTAGTTTAATAAAAAATGATTCATGTGGCCACAGAAACAAAAGCAATTACTTGTTTTATCTGCTACTTTCCGTTTTGCAACGTCAACTTCTATTCTAATGAATCAACATACGGCTGTTAAAGCCCTGTTTTACGACAGTTTCACCGGTAAGAGCAACTTTGAATTCTGCTGAAAACAATACTGTACGTTTGAATGTAATGCTAACGTATCTGTACCACATTTGATAGAAAAGAAAGTTATTTCAAATGTGGTGTTATGTAATGCAGATAGGGAAGTTAAAATTGATTGGTTCTAAAATGAAATTTTATTGTTTTATTTGCTCTGCAAGATAAAAATCAATTTCTGTCAACCCTGGTTTAAGCTTTTATTTTAGGAAAATAGGAAATTACGAAAAGTGAGATTTTTACCAGCAAGATTTTTCGGCTTCGTTATTTTAAAAACCTGTTCTCTCCATGTTAGAGAAGCTCTTTGCGTGCATGTGTGGTAAGTCCCTCAGTCGTGTTCAACTCTGTGTGACCCTACGGACTGCAGCCCGACGGGCTCCTCTGTCCATGGGATTCTCCAGGCAAGAACACTGGAGAGGGCTGCCACTCCCTCCTCCGGGGGATCTTCCCGACCCAGGGATCAGACTTGCTTCTCCCGCCTTGGCAGGTTCATTACCACTAGCACCACCTGGGGAGCCCCAGAGCAACTCTTTAAAACAGCAAGTCACCTCACGTCTCCCCTCCCATCCAGTCATTGGCTTGCCTTCCTACACAGAGCGAAATCCAAAGCCCTACCAAGGGGCCCTAAATCATCTCCCCGTGCTGCCCCCACGGATGTCCCTCCGTCCATTCCCACGCCCTCCAGTGTGTCCTGGAGGCCTTCTTGCTGTTTCTCGAGTATGCCAGACACAGGCACACCTGAGGACCTTTCCACTTGCAATGTGTTTTCCTTGGAAATGTCTCCGCACAGACATCCGTATGGCTGCTCTCTCAGTTCCCGTAAGAACCTGTCACTTTAAGAGGAAGGCCTCCCGGGCCACCCCGTGCACAGTAGCAGCCTCTGCCATTGTCATCATCCGTCCTACCTGTCTGGACTTACTCACTGCTGCCTCGCATATCTCTGCATTCCTCCTTTATGATCTGCCTCAACTGCTGTACAGTGTAAAATTATGGGAGCAGGGGCTTTTGCCATATCCCCAGTCCTTGTTAAAAGAAGGGACATGTGGGCATAGACATTGCTATGGTTTGAATGTTTGTGTCCCCCTAAAATTCATCTGTTGACATCTTAGCCTCTAAGGTGATGGGGGTAGCAGGGGGTCCCTGGGAGGTGGTGAGGCGTGCAGAGCCCCCATGGGTGGGATTATGGCCTCAATAAAAGCAGCGCCGCAGAGCTCCCACCCCCACCCCCACCATGGGAGGACACAGAGAGAAGTCGGCAATCTATAACTAGACCCTGACCAGCCTGGCACTGTGGTCTTGGACTTGCAGCCTCCGAAACTGAGAAATACATTGCTGTTGTTTACAGGCTGCCCTGTCTGTGGCGTTTTGTTACAGCAGTCCAAATAGACTGAGACAGACATGTCTGCAGGGAGAATGCCGTGTGGAGATGAAGGCGGAAGCCGGTGAAGCTGCTGTGTGTGAACAGCTCTAACGTTGCCAGCAGCCACCAGTCGCCACGGGGAGGCATGAGATAGATTCTGTTCTGGAAGAGCCCTCGGAAGGAATGAGTCTTGCCAACACTGTGGTCTTGGATTTTTAGCCTTCAGAATGTATTGTGAATCAATACATTTCTATTGTTTGAGGCACTAAATTGATGGTACTTTGTTACAACAACCCTAACAAACTCATATACTCTGTTGACCAGTTTAAGAATTACTCATCTTCAGTTTCTTTGTCATAAGGACATGTCAGTGTGAAACCAAAAGCCCCCAACCCCTTGGGGTTTATTTTTTCATTTTAAAATAATTTTTTAAAACATTTAATGTTTATGTGCTCACTCAGTCGTGTCCGACTGTGACCCCAAGGACCGTAAGCCCCCCAGGCTCCTCTGTCCATGGGATTTCCCATGAAAGAATACTGGAGTGGGATGCCATTACCTTCTCCAGGTTTAATGTTTATAAAAACCAGTAATAAAGGATGCTAAATTATATATCATAGAAAGTTAAAGAGGGAAGATTCATAAATGTGAGAACTACAAAATAAAGGCGAGGACAGAAATTGAAGAACATAAAAATGAATGGGAAAGATAAGTGCATCAAAGACAAAAGACAAACCCAGATATGTCAAACCAGATACACAAAATGGAAAAGCAAAACACCCCCCCCACCAAAAAAAGCCACAGTCTTGTTTAAAGATGCAATAGAGACTTAAATATCTACTAGGTATAAAATAAGTTACAAGATGTAATGTATAGGGAACATAGTCAATATTTTATAGTAACTTTGTATAAAGTATATTCTATAAAAAATCTAATTACCATATTATATACCTGAAACTAATATAGTAAGTCAACTATACCAAATTAAAAATAAAAGACTTAAATACAAATCATATAGAGTAACAGAATTCCATTTTTGTAGCATTTACATTTTTTTCATTGTTTGAACATCATAAAAGATTTCATATTGCAGTTCATTTTTGCAACTAAAATGAAAAGCCAGGTCATTCCTCTTAAGTCAGTGGTCTCCACTTCTCTGCACATTAGAATTGCCTGAGGATATTTATAAGATCCCAAAGTCCAGGCCACAGTCTAGACCAACTAACTCACAATGCCTGAGGACAGAGCAATGGCTTCAGTAGTTTTAAACCCTCCAGATGATTCCGAAGTACAGAGGAGTTTAGGAACCACTGTTCGAAGAAAATACTGCATTGGTGAAATAATGGAGGACCAGGTGTTCCTTGGTCAAAATTTAAACTTCCTACTTCAGTAAATATAACCATCCTCAAGTCCTACATTTCAGAAAATGTCTCCATATGACCAAGTTTTAAGCAACTAGTTAATGCAAGTCCAGACAGGGCAGGAGGCTAAGAAGAAGCATAAAGTGTGTGTGTTAGTTGCTTTCTCGTGCCCAACTCATCGTGACCCCGTGGACTGTGGTCTGTAGGCTCCTTTGTCCATGGAATTCTCCAGGCTAGAATTCTAGAGTGAGTTGCCATTTTCTTTCCTAGGAGATCTGCTCAACCAAGGGACTTGAACCCAGGTCTTCTGTATTGCAAGCAGATTCTTTATGGTGTGAGCCACCAGGGAAGCCCAAGAAGAAGCATGGTCTGAAATTATTATTATTTAGAGACACCAGGGGTTTATTGGGTAGGGGGTCTTACAGTTCTGCAGCAAAGTGTCCTCTCTGGGAGCAACAGTCCACCTTGTCTAGCTGACGGCAGCAGGCAGGGCTTGCTGGCAATCTTCACTCCTCAGGGAGGGAGGCTACCACTTATAGGAGGAGTTAACATTAGGTTGGCTCATCAGGTGTCAAGGAAAATAGGTATTAAGAAATAGAGCTGGCAGGAGGGGTTATAGAGCAAGCAGTTCCAGAAGCTGAAATGATGGCTATGCACAGTAACTGGAGGAAGAACACAAAAACCATACGAAGTGGAATGAGGCTCAGCAACAGGGGGGTAATTGAAGGCAACGGAGAGTCCCCAGGCTTTGCTGGACATTGGATCTCATTGGTATGTGGTGATCCCAAGGGCCTCCAGAGTTTTTAAGTCCCCCCCACCCCGGTGATTCCAATGTGCCATAAAATTTCAAAACCACAGCTCTGGCTGTTTCAGGAATCCATTGTCCCTGCAGGCTGTTCAGTGTCCTCTGTGGTCAGGCAGTCTAGAACGGGTTGTCCAAGGGGCTGGGTGACCATCTTGGATGGGACGGCCGTGCTGCAGCTGAACTTACAGGGCAGCCCCTATGTCAGCTTGATGGACAGGCTCACAGTCCTTTGATTACCAAGGCTTAAACGCCATAAGCAGCAGCTGTGAATTTGCCACTCCAGAGTCCAAGAAATTTATGAGAATAAGAAATGTCTCATTACTTTCAGTTCAGTTCAGTTCAGTTTGGGACCCTATGGACTGCAGCATGCCATGCTTCCCTGTCCATCACCAACTCCCAGAGTTTACTCAAACTCATGTCCATAGAGTCAGTGATGCCATCTCATCCTCTGTTGTCCCCTTCTCCTCCTGCCTTCTACCTTTCCCAGCATCAGGGTCTCTTCCAATGAGTCAGTCCTTCTCATGAGGTGGCCAAACTATTGGAGTTTCAGCTTCAACATCAGTCCTTCCAAGGAATATTCAGGACTCATTTCCTTTAGGAGGAACTGGTTGCATCTCCTTGCAGTTCAAGGGACTCTCAAGAGTCTCCTCTAACACCACAATTCAAAGGCATCAATTCTTTGGTGCTCAGCGTTCTTTACAGTTCAACTCTCACGTTAACACATGACTACCGGAAAAACCATAGCTTTGACTAGATGGACCTTTGTTGGCAAAAGTAATGTCTCTGCTTTTTAATATACTGTCTAGGTTGATCATGGCTTTTCTTCCAAGGGGCAAGCGTCTTTCAATTTTATGGCTGCAGTCACCATTCTCAGTGATTTTGGAGCCCCCCAAAATAAAGTCTGTCACTGTTTCCATTGTTTCCCCCATCTATTTGCTATAAAGTGATGGAACTGGATGCCATGATCTTAGTTTTCTGAATGTTGAGTTTTAAGCCAGCTTTTTCACTCTCCTCTTTCAGTTTCATCAAGAGGTTCTTTAGTTCTTTGCTTTCTGCCATAAGGGTGGTGTCATCTGCATATTTGAGGTTATTGATATTTCTCCTGGCAATTTGATTCCAGCTTGTGCTTCATCCAGTCCAGCGTTTCTCATGACATACACTGCATATGAATTAACTAAGCAGAGTGACAATATACAGCCTTAACGTACTCCTTTCCTGATTTGGAACCAGTCTGCTGTTCCATGTTCAATTCTAACTGTTGCTTCTTGATCTGCATACAGATTTCTCAGGAGGCAGATCAGGTGGTCTGGTATTTCCATCTCTTGAAGAATTGTCCATGGTTTGTTGTGATCCACATAGTCCAAGGCTTTGGCATAGTCAGTAAAGCAGAAGTACATGTTTTTCTGGTATTCTCTTGCCTTTTCAATGATCCAACGAATGTTGGCAATTTGATCTCTGGTTTCTCTGCCTTTTCTAAATCCAACTTGAACATCTGGAAGTTCAAGGTTCACATACTGTTGAAGCCTGGCTTGGAGCATTTTGAGCATTACTTTGCTAGCATGTGAGATAGGCACAATTATTTGATCATTCTTTGGCATTGCCTTTCTTCGGGATTGGAATGAAAACTGACCTTTTCCAGTCCTGTGGCCACTGCTGAGTTTTCCATATTTTCTGGCGTATTGAGTGCAGCACTTTCACAGCATCATCTTTTAGGATGGAAACACTTCAGCTGGGGTTCCATCACCTCCACTAGCTTTGTTCGTAGTGATGCTTCCTAAGGCCCACTTGACTTCACATTCCAGGATGTCTGGCTCTTGGTGAGTGATCACACCCTCGTGATTATCTGGGTCATGAAGATCTTTTTTGTGTCGTTCTTCTGTACATTCCCATTTCTGTCCTTTATCGAGCCCATCTTGGCATGAAATGTTCCCTTGGTATCTCTAATTTTCTTGAAGAGATCTCTAGTCTTTCCCATTCTGTTCTTTTCCTCTATTTCTTTGCCTTGATCACCAAGGAAGGCTTTCTTATTTCTCCTTACTATTCTTTGGAACTCTGCTTTCAAATGGGTATATCTTTCCTTTTCTCCTTTACCTTTAGTTTCTCTTCTTTTCTCAGCTATTTGCAAGGCCTCCTCAGACAACCATTTTGCATTTTTGCAGTTCTTTTTCTTGGGGATGGTCTTGATCACTGCCTCCTATACAAGGTCATGAACCTCTGTCCATAGTTCTTCAGGCACTCTATCAGATCTAGTCCCTTGAATCTGTTTGTTACTTCCATTGTATAATCATAAGGGATTTGATTTAGGCCATACTTGAATGGTCTAGTGGTTTTCCCTACTTTCTTCAATTTAAGTCTGAATTTGGCAATGAGGAGTTCATGATCTGAGCCACAGTCAGCTCCCGGTCTTGTTTTTGCTGACTGTGTAGAGCTTCTCTATCTTTGGCTGCAAAGAATATGATCAGCCTGATTTCGGTGTTGGCCATCTGGTGGGGTCCATGTGTGGAGTCTTCTCTTGCGCTGTTGGGAGAGGGTGTTTGCTGCGACCAGTGATTCTCTCGGAAAACCCGTCAGCCTTTGACCTGCTTCGTTTCGTACTCCAAGGCCAAATTTGCCTGCTACTCCAGGTGTCTCTTGCCTTCCTACTTTCGCATTCCAGCCCCCTATAATGAAAAGAACATCTTTTTGGGGTGTTAGTTCTAGAAGGTCTTCATAGAACCATTCAACTTCAGCTTCTTCAGCGTTACTGGTTGGGGCATGGACTTGGATTACTGTGATATTGAATGGTTTGCCTTGGAAACGAACAGAGATCATTCTGTTGTTTTTGAGATTGCGTCCAAGTACTGCATTTCAGACTCCTTTGTTGACTATGATGACTACTCCTCTTTGAAGATGTTTCTGCCCACAGTAGTAGATATAATGGTCATCTGAGTTAAATTCACCCATCCCAGTCCATTTTAGTTCCCTGCCTCCTAAAATTTCTATATTCACTCTTGCCATCTCCTGTTTACCACTTCCAGTTTGCCTTGATTTATGGACCTAACATTCCAGGTTGCTATGCAATATTGCTCTTTACAGTATCAGACTTTACTTTCATCACCAGTCACATCCACAACCGGGTGTTGTTTTTGCTTTGGCTCCTTCCCTTCATTCTCTCTGGAGTTGTTTCTCCACTGATCTTCAGTAGCATATTGGGCACTTACTAACCTGGGGAGTTCATCTTTCAGTGCCCTATCTTTTTGCCTTTTCACGCTGTTTATGGGGTTCTTGAAGCAAGAATACTAAAGTGGTTTGCCATTCTCTTCTCCAGTGGACCACTTATAACTTTAGTTTCTTTAAAAAAATAATTAGGATCCTCTCCAGTGCTTCAACTTCTTTAGATAGAGAAACACCATTTCAGTCTTTCAAGGGATCCTCTCCCTAGACCCCAACATTGCACAGCCCATGGACAGAGGAGTCTGGCAGGCTACAGCCCATGGAGTAGTAAAGAGCTGGACATGACTGAGTAGCTAACACACTGCACAACATTTCCCAAATTTCCAAGGATTCCTTCAAAAAGCAAACTAGCCTGAGAGGCTATCCTTCGTCTTTTCATTGACAACATCAGATAACCCCAAATGCACATTACCCAAGTCCACACTTTTTCAAAAAAGAATGTGGAAATCCTCTCATCCAAAAATTTTTTATAAGTAGGTTATTATTGATTAAGAAATAAACATCTAATGAATCAATGAATTGCTTATTTGTTAAGTTCATCAGGAATCAGGTTTGCTTAATCCCTCAATTGGTCTTTGTGAACATTTATGACACATAAGAAATTTTCTAGAAATAACTTGCACTGCCAAAGGATGACCTACACATGGAGTTCTATCTTCAGAAATTTACAATCTAATTATTTTAACAGGAAGGAATAAAGTTGCCATTAGAAAGTAGTGATAAAAAAAAAAAAACCCAAGCAACTCAGGGGTCAGAAAAGTGAGAGCATACAAGGGGGACAGGAAAAGGAAATGAAGGGATCAGAAAGGCTTTGTCATGGAAAATGGCAGCTGAGCTAAACTTTCAAGAATGCCTATTCAATTTCACACTCTTTGTTCCATTTAGTTTCTGTAAAAGCCTAGTGTGAATTTGGAGCAAGAATTATTGCATCATCATCATCACAGTTTTCCAAGTGAAAACAAATAAAGACCTGAAGTGGCAGTTTACATGGATGTTAACTGAGTGCTTCCCAGGTGGCTGTACCCAATGAAGGAGACATTCGATCCTGACATGCACCCAGGACACGGCACCCCACTCCAGCATTCTTTCCAAGAGAACCCCATGGACAGAGGAGTGTGGTGGGCTGCAATCCATAGAGTCACAGAGCTGGACACGACTGAGGGTCTGAGCAGTGGCGGCACGTACAATTCAACCATTCTTCTATATAGCTGAAATTAACACAGTACTGTCAATTGACTAAACCTCAACTAAGAAACACACAAGAAAACAAACTACCCAATGTCAGAGGCTTATCAGTGATAGACTTTGAACCTGAAATTCCATCCAGAGCTGAACTCTTTCCATTCAGCCATTGCAAGGACAGGACGGGGTGAAGCGCCTTCAACGGCCGGAGTTCAGCTTGAGAGGCAGTCGGTGGTCACATTCTCTTGACTACCTTCTCCAACAAATAGATGGTGTAAATTCTAGCCTGAAAGCCAAAAGACTCCAAACCCAAGAAGGGCTGATGTTTCAACTCAAGTTCAAAGGCAGCAAAAGCTAATGCCACGGGCTCAGGCAAGAAGAGTTCCCCTTTACTTGAAATTTTCGTTGTTCTTGTTGCGTTGTTCTACGCAGGTCTACAGCCGATTGGATTGACTGAGGCCCACACATAACAGGGCTGTCAGCCTGCTTTGATGGCATATGGGGATGTCTGCTGGAGCGTGAGGGGACATGAGAAGTGAAGATTCAATTTCCTGGGGAGATATCCAGCTTTCAGGGTCTTTCAAGTCCTGACAGTAGTCCTTGGGTCTGCCAGGGCTTCTGATGAGCAAATAAGATGCCAAAAATTGAAACAATGCTCCCAGCCCATGTGGAGAATTATACCTTCTCACCACGTGGCTGAGCTCGCAGTCGCAGCCTGGGACAAGGCCACTGGGTCCTGACAGAGTCGAGCTTCCGCTTAAAGCAGTTGATAGATTGCTTCATCAGTCACTGGCTGGGGCTATCTAAACTACCCTAGATTATTGAATCCCAGGTCCAGCTGGTTTTGGTTGCTGTTTTTCCTAGCTTATCCCGTGACACCTTCTGGTCAGGCAAGGCTTACCCTCTCTCACCGCTAACCTGGCTTTGACGGCATTTATTATCTGCATCTCAGCTCTCAGCTGTGTTGCCAGGCTCTGTCTGTAGAAAGGCCACACTCCAGTCACTCAAGCCACTTGCTGTACAACTAGCCCTTTGACATACTCTGGGTGCTCTCAACCCCAGCACAGAGCTACACACCTGGCCACGACAACAAAGTCAACTCCTGTGGGAACTTTCATCTTTATGATAGCCCTTTAGGTAGTTTATTGGGCTTCCCTGGTGGCTCAGACAGTAAAGAATCTGCCTGCAAGGTGGGGAGAACCAGGATCAATCGCTGTGTCGGGAAGATCCCTTGGAGAAAGGAACGGCTACCCACTCCAGTATTCTTGCCTGGAGAGTCCCATGGACAGAGGAGTCTGGCAGGCTCCAGTCCACGGGGTCACAGAGTTCCTATGTGGACACAACTGATCGGCTACCGCTGCTACTACTCAGGCAGTTTACGGTTAATTAGCTCATGGTAGAAGAATGTGCTCAGTACTAAGTAATAAATATGAAGAATCACCTCGTGGGGCTTCAGTTATGACCCATTATGTGATTACTTTTTAATCGGCAATTTATCATGTTGAGTGAAGAGGTGGGGCATCATAGCTCCCAAATGATAAAGCACGTTTAATTTTCAAAGGAAAATCTATTTGATTTTGTTTGTTTAATCATGCAAAGTTGGATTCGAATTCCTCCTGGAATATTTCTTATAGGAAATATTTTCCTCGTGAAGGTCAATTTCATTTGTAATTTTGTGATTCTTTTTGGTGTTGAAAATCAAGTTTGTTTTTTCTGCTTACTTTTCCAGAAACAAAGTTCCTTTTGAAGGTTGTGCTTTACCCTGGTCAGTATCTTGTTCCTTGGGGTACAGGAAAAACACTTAGAATCTTTCTTTTATGTTATTGTACCTTCTACGTGGAAAAATCAATGAAGTGCTTCCTTGCTTTCAGTTTGAAATACATGATTTTGCCCTTATTTCTTAATAGGATGCCTTATGCTGCTGCTGCTAAGTCACTTCAGTTGTGTCCAACTCTGTGTGACCCCATGGACAGCAGCCCACCAGGCTCCTCTGCCCCTGGGATTTTCCAGGCAAGAGTACTGGAGTGGGGTGCCATTGCCTTCTCTGAATAGGATGCCTTATAGTTGCCCTTTAATCTTTTCCTACTAAAATTGAAGAAATTCAGCAAATATTTATGGAGTGACTAATATGTGCAAGGGACTTTGCCATATACTTCAAGCCTTAAAGAAAGAGAGGGACATTTTAATGTTTTCCAACTTCCATGCCTTAGCACTCACCAAGTGTAACATAAAACCTATTAGATGTACTATCAATGTTGGCCGATTAATATTTATAGGAAATATTTGAAGAAGGAAAGTTTTTGATTATTAATACTTAGGAAATACAGAAAAGGACATGAATATTCCCCCTATTTTCAAAATGTTTTACCACTGTATCTGTACGTATTTTTGTCTACAGTAAATCTGAATTAGGTTGGTGCTTATATCCCCACTTACAAACAAACAAACCAAAAAATCCAGAAAGGATGAACTGCTCAAATGAATGGTCCAGTCCCAGAGCAAGTATGTTTTATGCTTTCTGGATGGAGTAAGGATTCTTATTTTTTCAAAATCAAGTTCGATTTTTCTACCTGCCTTTCCAGAAACAAAGTTCCTTTTGAAGGTTGTGCTTTACCCTGGCTGGCATCAATCATGCCAGGTTGCTTGCATCTTATTCAGCTGATGTACTTGGCATTTCACCTGCGTCTGCTGCTTATGTCTCCTCGCCATCTACGAACACCCCCAGCTGAAGGGACCGGGAGCACCGAAATCTGACGGTTTCAGAGCCTCCTCATTGCTCTCCCACTGGCCTCCCTGTCGCACTGTTTGGGATGCGGTTCCTTCTGCTCAGCAGGATCATTCCAGCATCCTCTTTCCTTCCCTGTTCTTTCTCTACACACAAGTGGTTTTCAGAAATTTCCAATTGCATTTCATTAGCGATGGCTTTTAGGTAGAATCTGCAGATAATTGGAATAAGAGGTTTTCTGTCATACTAACCAATCAGTAACACTTGAGATTGCTTCAGTCTCCAGAATAATTTGAAAACCATTTAATACCACACTTTTACAATAACAAAATAAAATTTAGATAAGCTGTGGCCAAGGACGGCTCTGAGATAGAAGAGTTACTTGAAGTTACAATGTCTAATTCCTCTCACCTTTCTGTTGTGGTGGTTTAGACTGCAAATTTCATAAGCCAGTATTTGTTACATTATTGTTTTAAATGGTGTCATTTGGAACTAAATTATTTGTCTGCCACATCATCTCAATCAATGGAAGATAAAACTTTGAAAAGAAAAAAATTCAAATGCCCCAAAGACTTACTAAGGGAAACCATTTTAATCCATTTAAAATCACCTCTGACTAGTGAAGATTGATTTTTCACCATATATATCACGTGAAAGGCATGCAGCACTTTTATTTGTTGATGGGGCATTTTAATTAAAAATGTCATTGACTCCACCATTGGTATTTTACCCAAAATATTAAGCTTATTAAAATACAACATGTTATTAACATACAACATAAGGTAATAAAACCATATAGTTGGAATGTATGAGTTTAATTTGAATTTATCATTATCAGCAATTAGACTAAAGGGATAGTTAAAATGTGATTTATTAGAGTATCTGCAATTAAAAAAAAATAGCAAACCATTATCTCCTCTTCATTTTGGCAAAGTCATAAAATCTAGCCACAAATTAGCTTATATTAGGTATTATTGTCATAAAGAAATTTATCAGGCAATTGCACTTAAATATCTCACATTTTACTTCAAATTGGAGCATATTCCAATTTATTTTTATAGTTTAAAGGCACTGTTGAAGACAGACTTATAGTGAAGAAAGTGAAAGTGAAAGTTGCTCAGTCCTGTTCTGTCCACGGAATTCTCTGGGCCAGAATACTGGAGTGGGTAGCCTTTCCCTTCTCCAGGAGATCTTCCCAACCCAGGGATTGAACCCAGGTCTCCTGCATTGCAGGCAGATTCTTTACCAGCTGAGCCACAAGGGAAGCTCAAGAACACTGGAGTGGGTAGCCTATCCCTTCTCCAGGGATATTCATGATCTAGGAATGGAACCAGGGTCTCCCACATTAGAGATAAAAGTAAATTTTCAAAATACCAATATTTTCACCTGGAGTTTTTAACATGTGTTAATTCTTAAAAGTCTATTAAACTCTCTGCAGTCTCTTTTGCCAGAAAAATATATTTGGCCACAAGAACAGGTGAACATACACAAATATGTATGTATTTCATATCTATGAATCCTCAGATTAATAAGAATGCCTACTCTACAGAACATAAAGTTTTATCTGGGATAGTTGCTAAACAAGAATTATGCTCAAAAAGTTAACCAAAGTTTTGAAAAATGTCCAAACAGAGATACAAATAGAAATCAAGAATTTATTCAAAGCAAACTTGATAACTTTTAATTCTTAAAACATCACTTTGCTTTTCTGTTGAGAAGGCATTCTTTTATTTTAANAAATTTTAAAGCATTGAAAATAAAATTTACTTTGAATAAAGAAATATATTGAACAATGCTGTTTTTAAGAGAATATTTACTGGTTCACAATTCCTTATATATTAAATTGTAAGATGGGGGTTAGTTGTGGAATTTTAAAACATTAGAGAAAGAGATAGATCAATGACAAATATGGGCTTTGCCTCAGAATTCTTGTTGTATTTCTGTTGTCAGCACAGATATTTACAGAGTAGGTCCACGAAGTTATTTGTGGCGCTCTACCATATTATGAATGGAAGTCTGATGGGTATCCACACATCTAGTATAACTAAACAGACCTTCTAGGGTTCTTACTAACGCGCTGACATGTTTTGTTATAGGTTTCAATCATTTGCGACAGAGAGTTCTTGTTCTTTTTTGAAGAGGTGAGCGCCTCATGAACGTCTCATCTGCCCCTTGCTAAATCTCTGGCCTTTGTAAGACTAAAATGTAGTTTACGTGCAGTCCTTCTTTCGTGGCGGCCGGGCTGACGATGTGGGTGAGCTGGCCGGCCCCTAGTTAGGGGTCTGCAGACTGTGCCTTGTGTCGAGGCTGCTGTTTGGCGGGACTGGTCACAAGGTGGCTGGATGCAGAACCCTGGGGGCCCGGGACTGGCACTGGCCCACTGGGGGGCAGAGCTACAGCCTTGAAGACCCTGTTGCCCACTCACTGGCAGGGGAAACCAGACCCTGGAACTAGTGCTGGGCTACTGGCAGGCAGGGTGCTTCCCAGGCGGCTCGGTGGTAAAGAATTCCCCCTCGGTGGTAGAATTCCCCAGACCCAGGTTTGATTCCTGGGTCAGGAAGATCCCCTGGAGGAAGAAATGGCTCCTCACTCCAGTCTTCTTGCCTGGCAAATCCCATGGACAGAGGAGCCTGGCGGGCTACAGTCCACGGGGTCCCCAAGAGTCGGACACGACTGAGCGACTAAAAAGGAACAAAACTGGCAGGCAGAGCTGGGCCCTGGAGGCCGATTTGCAGGGTTCAGGGATCCCAGAGCCTGCTTCAGATTGCTGATGGCGGGGGCTGGCTCCTGACACTCGGGTATGCGGTCAGGTGTGTCCCGACATTGGTCTGCTAGCGGGCAGGGACGGGGCCCTGGGATTCCATGACCCTGGTGGTGCCTCCTGGTGTGAGGCTCTGCTAGAGGCTGGTGCAGTCCTGGCGGGAGGGGCCTGTGCCCGTCCACTAGGAGGTGGAGCTGGGTCTTGTCCCCAGGCCCTGTCTCGGGGCGTGTCCAGAGATGGCTGCCAGGCTCCCTAGTCTATAGACAGCCTGTGTCCTGACGTGTGTGGGGGGGGGGCTGTGTCCCCTCCCAGTTAGGTGTTTGTCCTGAGCTGTCCCAGCAGGCTTCCCAGGAGGCTCAGTGGTGAAGAACCTACCTGCCAGTGCAGAAGACACAGGTTCGATCCCTGGGTCGGGAAGATCCCCTGGAGGAGGGCATGGCAGCCCACTCCGGTATTCTTGCCTGGAGAATCCCATGGACAGAGGAGTCTGGTGGTGTTTGGAGTCCACGCGGTTGCAAAGAGTTGGACAGGACCTGGTAAGTGAGCAAGCTCGCACACCTTCCTGCGCCAGAGTTTGCAGGCTGTTGGTGGAGCGGGATCTTGATGCTAATGAGGCAGTCGCTCAGCGGCCAGGAGTGTTTACAGTGAATCTTCCTCAGTGTGTCCGCTCCCGAGTCTCCATCCCCAGGGTGAGCAGCAGCAGTGCGCGTTCCCCCTCATCCCTCCGCCGTTCCCATCTTCCCAGGAGATGCCCCAAGACCAGCAGGTAGGTCTTTCCCAGGCTTGGGTCAAATCACTGCTCTTGCCTTTGGTCTCGGGAGTGCCTGAGATTCTGAGGGCACCCTTTAAGAGGGAAGCCCCTGTTTCCCCTGTCCCATGGGCTCCTGCAGAAAGGCACCACTGGCCTTCAAAACCAAAGGGTCAGAGGGCTTGTCTTCCTGGTGCCGGACCCCTGGGCTGGGAAACCTGACTTGGGGCTCCGGACTCCCACATCTACAGGAGAAACTTTGCACTATAATTATTCTTCAATGTATGGGTCGCCTACCCTGGGGTTATGGGATTTGATTTTATGGAGAGTGAGGGCATAGCAACCCACCCCAGTCTTCTTGCCTGGAGAATCCCATGGACAGAGGAGCCTGGCGGGCTGCAGTCCATAGGGTCACAAGAGTCGGACACGACTAAGCGACTTGGCAGGCAAACACAGGCGCCCCTCCTCCCCACCTTCTGGTTCTTTCTTTATGTCTTTAGTTGTACCAGACCTTCTCTGGTGGGTGTCAGGTGTTTTTTTTTCCTTCCACCGTTGTTCTGCAGATAGTCGTGATTTTGGTGTGGCCATGCTGGGAGGGGAGCTCAGGCCGTTTTGCTCTGCCCTCAGCTGATTTGAGGAACTGTGCATCTCAGGGAAGAGTGCTGAAGTTCTCAAGTTAGTCTGAGGTGGATTCCACTGGAGCATGAGTGCAGACCGAGTTTTTACTATTTCTTTCTCTTTGAAGCTTTGCCGGATTTCTAATGCCAGGTGTTGCATCTTTTCAATAGGATTTACAGAATTTAATAGCTTCGGACTGCGTATCATAGCTTTATGTCTCTCACCCCAGTTTTGCAGAGAGAAAGTACCTACTTCTCTTTGGTACTGAGCTTGACTTTTGACTTCAGACAGATTTGTGTGCATTTCTATCATAAAACCTCACTTAAAGCAATGGTTAACTTACAAGGACTGGCGAGTGGCGAATCAAATACTTTGAAAAGAATAAATGTTGAAGGTTACACTTTTGTTGACGTTTTTGCCCCAGTATGTTTATTGATCTTTTCCAATAAACTGATAATATTTGCAAATATTTGGAGAAAACTAGTCTCTTAAACCTCAAATTTAGCCTCTTAAAACTGAAATAAAATGTGCGTAAAATCTTCTTTAAGAAAAGTTTCTTAAGGAAACTTTTATGCTCTCTCTACCTTGTTTCTGACGCCTTTAAAATATTTTAAAAATGTTTCAGCATTCATTCTCATGTAAATGAGTGTCACATTAATTACACAGGAATCAGATGGTTAGAATGAGCACTGAATGTGGAGTCAGAAGGACTGGTTTTATGTCTTGGTTTCATAACCTAATTTTCTGAGACTTTGGGAAATAAATGGAAACCCTCTGACCCTTAGTCTCATTACCTGTAAACAAAATGGTAATAGTACCCTGCCTACTTTACCTCAGTATCAATGGGTCAAATTAGATAACTTGTATGAAAGCAAGTAAACTTGTAATCAATTGTACACTATTGAAACTTCCAAGAAAAGAAAAAAACTTTACTTCTGAATTCTTAATTGTTTATGGTGTGCTTGCTGAAAAAAAGATATGATATTCACTATTGTGATATTCTCATTTATAAGAAATATGTGTTTGGTTTTTGCCCCCATTTCTGGTGAAGAGCTACAGAAACCTTTAGAATTTCAGAAGAGAGCACCATAGTTTGTTATGTTAATGAGGTCACTTTTTGATCACTAATGAGGTCACTACCTAAGGAAGGGATTCGGAGAAGGCAATGGCATCCCACTCCGGTACTTTTGTCTGGAAAATCCTATGGACACAGGAGCCTGGTAGGCTGCAGTCCATGGGGTCGTGAAGAGTTGGAGATGACTGAGTGACTTCACTTTGACTTTTCACTTTCATGCATTGGAGAAGGAAATGGCAACCCACTCCAGTGTTCTTGCCTGGAGAATCCCAGGGATGGGGAAGCCTGGTGGGCTGCCGTCTATGGGGTCACACAGAGTCGGACACGACTGAAGTGACTTAGCAGCAGCAGCAAGGAAGGGATTGGTTACCTTGAGAGCTAATCTCCTAATTAGACTGGAACTTTTAGACTCACCCCATGACTTCCCAGGAGGGGAGAGGCTGAGGTTGCAGCAACTGCAGATGGCCAGTGATTTAATCAATCATGCCTCCATAAAAGCCCAAAAGGATGGAGCTTGGTCAGCCTCTGGACTGGTGTTCGCACAGAAGTCCTGGGAAAGTGGTGTAGGAAGGAGCTCCTACGTGCAGAGAAGCTCCATGCCCCCTTCCCCATAGTTTGGTCCATGCATCTTTTCTATCTGGCTGTTCTTGAGTCACATCAGTTGTTCAGTCCAGTCACTCAGTTGTGTCAGACTCTTTGCAACTCCATGGACTGCAGTATGCCAGGCTTCCCTGTCCATCACCAAAGTTATCACTTGAGTTATATACCTTTATAATAAACCAGGGATGTAGTTAGCAAAATTTAATGTTTCTCTGAGTTCTGTGAGAAACTTAATCAAACCCAAGGAGAGCTCAAGGGAGCCCCTGGCTTATAGCCAGCTACCAGAAGTGCAGGTAACCTGAATTTGGCAACTTGTGTCTGAAGAATGGGAACAGGTGGTAGGAACCTCTGATGAGTAGTTGGTCAGAAGCACAGGCAATAATCTGGGCTTGCAGTTGGCACCTGAGTGAGGCATGCAGCCTTGTTGGGTTGAACCCTTAAATTGTGAGATCTGATCTTTTCCCTGGGTAGACAGTGTCAGAAAGAGTTGAACTAAATTGTAGGACACCAAGTTGTAGGATACCTACAGACTAGATTATACAGCATTGCTTGCTGTTGCTGGTGGAAACCCTTCCCCTTCACACAATTTGAATCCAGGAACTATATTTTATGCAAATAAGAAAAATAAAAAATGATGAATAAATTTAGTGAATGAATACAGACACCATTTGAGGTATTAACATTACTAGTAAAAAAACTTTTTGAAAGGCTATGTCTTTGATTTCAATTGTGACTAAAGTCCTTACCTTCTGAACACGTAGAAAGAACAGGGAGGGCTCCCCAAGTGGTGCAGAGGCAAAGACCTTGCCTGCCAATGCAGGAGACACAAGAGATGCATGTTCAGTCCCTAGATTGGGAAGATCCCCTGGAGAAGGAAATGGCAACCTCCTCCAGTATTCTTGCCTGGGGAGTTCCAAGGAGAGAGGTCCCTGGTGGGCTGCTGTCCACCGGGCTGCAAAGAGGCGAACACCACTGATGCACGTGAGTGCAGAAAGAACAGGAAGGAAAGCCCAGCGCTCTCCATTAGCAGTGACTTGGAAAAGTCATCTTCCTCTTTGCTCCTCAATTTCTTCATTTGTAAGAAGAGGGCTGAATTATATGCATACTATATTATAACATCTGATAAATGGGAGCAATTCAATTCTCTGTAATCACAAGCAAATGCAGTTCTAGTCCCCCTTTTTTGTTCTCTGCTAATCCCTTTCTGTAGAGTACTTTCTTTCCACTCGTACAGTAAAGGTTCAGTTACCCTCAGACTCACTGGCATAGACAGGGCAAAGAATATAAAGAATGAATAGAGATGGGAATAAAAGCAAATGTGTCCTAAGTAGGATTCATAAAATTTTCTAACACTCTTCACTTCCACGGCAAAATCCTGCAGTGTGCTTCCCTGGTATTGCCTCACATTTGGAAGATTTTCAGTTACAGAATTGGATTAAAATAGGGCTTTCTGAGTAACTGCTAAGCTGGATGGCATCACGGACTCGGTGGACGTGAGTCTGAGTGAACTCCGGGAGTTGGTGATGGACAGGGAGGTCTGCTGTGCTGCGATTCATGGGGTCGCAAAGAGTCGGACACGACTGAGCGACTGAATTGAACTGAGCTGAACTGAACTAAGTTATTTGGAAAATGTAATCAATACCAGTGGACTTCCCAGGTGGTGCTAGTGGTAAAGAACCCCCCTGCCATTGCAGGAGACATAAGACATGTGGGTTCGATCCCTGGGTTGGGAAGATCCCCTGGAGGAGCTCATGGCAATGCACTCCAGTGTTCTTGCCTGGAGAATCCCATGGATAGAGGAGCCTGGCGGGCTACAGTCCATGGGGTCACAAAGAGTCAGATATAACTCTAAGCCTGCTCACACGCTCAATGCCAAACATTTAGGTTAATTTCTCTTTTACTAAGTTACTGAAATTAAATTCTGAGTGGCTGTGCTGTTGGGGTTGGGAAGATGAGATATTTTGCAGGATGAGCCCATTGGTTTGGCTTAACTGCAAAGGATCTGACCTCTCTTAATGTGTTTGAATGGCTTGCATGCCGGGAAGATGGGTCGGAAATGAAGCGTCAACAATTATGTGCACGTTTGCGTTTGTATTTGCTGACTGCATGTTGGCTGTGGGAATAAAAATTTTTCTGAGAGCTCTAAAATAAAGTAAAATTTTACTTTACTTTAAAGTTTTCCTTTAAGCATATTTTATAAAATTTTCCTTTAAGTATATTTTATTAAAAAAAAAAACAACAAAGAAATCACAATGGTTTATTTAGACTCCATCCTCCAAGGTCCTTCATAAAACAAGACGATGCAGAGCTGTAATTACTTTCTAGAACAACAGATAACATTCCTGACAGCAATCTCTATTGATTTAAAATTCTGATTTATAACCCTGTGCTACCACTTATTTTAGTTTTAATCTAAGACCTTTCAAATATTTCATAAAGTTTTAGCAACGTTTTAAATTCTCTGTAAGACACAACTTGCCAGATAGAGAGATTTTCTAGTATTTCCTTCTTTTCTTCCTCTCTTCCTTTCTTGCAATCCATGAAGTTTTTCGTTAAGTTCTGAGTTATAAAGAATACACCAGAGGGATGCCTCTTCTTTCCTTCTTGAGAGTCATTTCCTTCCTGTCTCCCTTCTTTCTTTCCTTCCTGCTTTTCTCCTTTCCTATCCTAAGATTCTCCCTCTACCTTCTTCATTTAAATCCCTCCTACTTTCTTATTTATGTAGGTTGCCCGGGGCTTGTTGTTGCAGCACGTGGGATTTAGTTTCCTGACCAGGGATCGGACCCATTCGTTCCTTGGGAATGCGGAGTCTTGGCCACTGGGCCACCAGGGAGGTCCCAAATCCTTCCTACTTTCTCCCTTTTTTCTTTCTTCTATTTTCCCCAGTGCTCGTAGCGCTCGTCGGGGAGGAGTAGAGAGTGGCCCACAAAGCTTCCCGAGGGCACCGGTGCGGTTGGAAAAGCTCTGCGTCTAAGAGACAACTGTGAAGCTCCTTGTGATGCCTTTTCTCTTTGTGAATTCCCAGGTTAAGGTTTTTATTTTAATAACATTTTAGTTACTGAGATATTCTCTAAATTAAATCGCTGAGTGAATTTCCACACAGACGAAAAAACGACGGGAGCCTTCAGGGCATGCCTGACTTTCCTTGTACTTTGCAACGTGGACATGATCACATGGAGATTATTTCATGGGATTATTACATTTTCCTCCCTCTCTCTTTCCCTGCCCTTCCTCCCTTCCTTCTTCTTCCCTTTCCTCCTTCCTTCTTTTCCTTTGTTTTTTTTTTTTTGGATAGACTGTATTCTAATGGATCCTTCTTCAAAGATGACATGTAAATTGCAAACCCTACCATTAAAAACAATTTTTTTTCTTTTGGGTCCAGTGTTTTGTTCACTCAAGTTACTTTTAAAATGTTGTGGTAAATAGGCTTACTAAAATGGTAACAGAAATATGATACAAAGCAATTACTAAATCAAATGTATTCCTTGCAATGTATTTTAATAGTTTTAAGAAAGCTCACATTTGACTGATAGAGTAAATATGCTGTTATAGCTATGAAACTTGCCATTTTCAAGGACAGCTTGATTAATGGTTTTGTTTGTAGATGTAGCTTTCCACAGCCTGAAAATATCAGCTATAATATGACATACATTACATCACCTAATATTTTTCACCTTAAAATTTTCATGAATAAACTAACCTGCCTACCTACATCAAATAAAACTTCATAAGTTTGGGATTATTAGCAAAAATAAAGTTGTCATTTTGAATTCAAGCATCATCATAAAAGTCTGGGGGTACCATCAGTATCATTTTAAAAATAATGCTATTCAACTTTATCAGTAAACGTAATCAAATGTTTTTATAGCTGTTACTCTAAAGTTACTACCATTTTCATTTTTATCTGTTATAACTGACAAGCTATTTCTAAAGTTTTTTTTTAGAGAAGGTTTAGATTCACAGTAAAACTGAGAGGAAGCACAGAGGTTTCTTGTTTCCTTCCTATCCCCTCGCCCCGACCCTCGCACAGCCTTGCCCCCGCCCGCGCACAGCATGGC
>SJYQ01000097.1:212155-267550 GCA_006410935.1 Redunca redunca | reverse complement strand
CTGAAGAATTGGTGCTTTTGAACTGTGGTGCTGCAGAAGACTCTTGATAGTCCCTTGAACTGCAAGAAGATCCAACCAGTCCATCCTATAGGAAATCAGTCCTGAACATTCACTGGAAAGACTGATGCTGAAGCTGAAACTCCAATACTTTGGCCACCTGATACAAAGAACTGACTCATTTGAAAAGACCCTGATGCTGGGAAAGATTGAAGGTGGGAGGAGAAGGGGACAACAGAGGATGAGATGGCTGGATGGCGTCACCGACTCAATGGACATGAGTTTGGGTAAACTCTGGGAGTTGGTGATGGACAGGGAAGCCTGGTGTGCTGCAGTCCATGGGGTCTCAAAGAGTCAGACACGACTGAGTGACTGAACTGACCTGAACTGAACTGGAGAGGGGAAGTCACCTGTGATTTCTGCTGATTCACTTAAGCTTTGAGTTTGTTTGCTGAGTACCTTTGCTAGATGCATGGAACCCAGGGTGCCTATGGCATAGTTCATGGCACTAGGCAGTTCACAGAAAAGTGGAGAGTGGGAATGAGTATATCATCATATCAAATTTTCATGCTGTCTTCCAAAACAGAGCATAAAATATCAAAATCATATTTGTTATATTCTTATACATCTGTACCGTCACAGATCACTTAATAGGTAGTCCATTCAGTTATCAAACACTCAGGAAATAAGCTTGCTTTTGTCTAGGTCCTGGTATTCAAAATCATATAAGGCAGGATTCCGTTGCTCGAAATATTCCAAAGGAAAAAAGAAAGTAGAATATTGCCCTAGTATATTTGGGCTGCTATGAAAACTATCATAGATTGAATAACTTATAAATAACAGAAATTGATTTCTCATAGTTCTTGAGGCTGGAAGTCCGAGGTGAAGACACTGACAGGTTAGGTGTCTCTTGGAAACCTGTTTCCCAGCTGATGGATATATGTCTCTTCTTTGTGTCCTCACATGGAAGAAAAGGAGAGGGCGCTGTACGGGGACTTTTTAAAAGACATTCGTCCCTTTCACGAGGACTATGCCTTCATGACCTGGTCACCTCCCGAGGACACCTCCTTTAAGTGCCATCCCACTGGGGTTTCAACGCATGAACTCTGGGGAGACACAAACATTCAGTTCACAGCAAACACAGAACACAGAACAGAGTGTCTATGGCATTATCTAACCTCAGCATTTTTTTTTCCATCTGTAAGCTGCAAATATCTTAATAGCTTTCCATGGGAATTGAGTAGATTTACAAATCTAAAGCATTTTGCTATATTTATACATAGCAAGATTGGTAGGAAATGGTAGTCATTATTATTATTTTCAGTGGTGTCTACAGGATGCCGCTGAAGAGGGAAACTTGCAAATTAGAGGGAGACCATGGAAACCTTCAAGGAAGGGAAAACACTTGAGTGTAGAAGACTTCTGTATCAATTAAGAAAATGAGAAGGAAAAGAGTCTTGATAGAAGCAGCATGTAAGCACAGGTTTTGGAGTTAGAATGATTAGAATGAAATCCAGCTCTCACACATCCCAGCATGGTCTTTGGAAGTGATAAAACACTCTCTAAATTGCAGTTTTATCTGATAAATAAGGATAATAATACTATTTAAGTCGCAGGGCGGTTGGAGAGGTGAATGAGATAAGGTCCTGTCTCAATCAATGTTACGTGACTGCTGCTATCGTTTGTTGCATGTCTATATTCGCCAAAACGTTTGGACACAACTTAGCAACTGAACAACAACAACGAAACAGAAAAATTATAGGACTCCATGGAAGGATTTTAAACTGAGGGGGATGTGACTTTACCTCAACTGTGGAAGAGTCACTGGATGACCAATACAGATACGGGGCTTTGAGGAAGGGGTTGCAGAGTTTGAATACAGGGAGAGCTGGTGAGATGATTTTTGGAGGGTAAGAAATATGGGATCAGACTCGACTCTAGATATGGAAAGGAAGGGAAAGATAAATGGATTTTAAGAAGGTTAAGAGCACAGTTTTAATAATTAATGTAATATGGAGAGTGCCTGGGTGAGAAAGAGGAGTGGAAACGATCTTCTGTGCATTTGACTTGGTTGACTGAATTAAGTTTAAAATCATTCATTAATGTGGGGGTCTGCCAGAACGTGGTGCTAGTGATAAAGAATCTGACTGTCAGTGCAAAGACACCAAAGACGCAGGTTTGATCCCTGGATCAGGAAGATATCTTGGAGAAGGAAATGGCAACCCACTCCAGCATTCTTGCCTGGAAAATTCCGGGTCACAAAGAGTTGGGCTAAGCACTTTTCACTTCACATTAGAAAGTTCAACGGGGAATAAAAGATAGAGACACACTGTGAGTTGAGGAGGGGAGGCCATGGGATATTCATGCAGATACGTGCCACAGATAGTTGGAAACACAACTCTAGAGTCAGCAGAAGTTTCTAGAATATATATAAGAGAGATGAATACGGGTGGAAAGGATAGTTAAAGCATGGAAGAGAATGTGTTCCCTTAGGGAGTTTAGGGTGATGAGGAGAGCTGGAGATGGTGCCATGTGTGAAACCAACTTTCAAAAGTGTGAGCAAAGAAGATTCTTTGAATGAAACGGAGAAGAAAAGGCTGAAGGGGCAGGAGGAAGCCAGAAGCCAGCAATCCCAAGGAGAAGAAAAGGCTGAAGGGGCGGGAGGAAGCCAGAAGCCAGCAATCCCACGGAAGCGTGGCGACCTCTTCCAACAGAGGAAGGAGACCTGTCAGGTACTCAGCGGATGTAGAAGACAAAATAGCAGCTGCTCAGGATGCTCGGGGTGCAAGAAACAGAAAACACAAGCCAAAATAAGTCTGCAAAGTCAAATTTCATGGAGAAGACTCACTGATGCTGAAGCTGAAACTCCAATACTTTGGCCTCCTGATGCGAAGAACTGACTCACTGGAAAAGACCCTGACGCTGGGAAAGACTGAAGGCAGGAGGAGAAGGGGAACACAGAGGATGAGAAGGTTGGATGGCATCACCGACTCAGTGGACATGAGTTTGAGTAAGCTCCAGGAGTTGGTGATGGACAGAGAGGCCTGGTGTGCTGCAGTCCATGGGGTCGCAAAGAGTTGGACACAACTGAGCTGCTGAACTGAACTGAACAAGAAATAGAGTTAGAATTGCCCTTGGGTTGATTTACTCAGTGTTCATCCATTTCATAAATATTCATGTGTTCATGAAGTGAACGAACCACTGAATCTATCTATCTGTGTATCATGATATTGTCATGGCAAATGTTTATCATATAGACCAGGTCATCTTATATGCCTAAAATGATGTCCACAATTCCAGATAGCCCATGCAAACATCAACTTTCAGTGGTAGAAGGAGTGTTTCTTTCCCCACGTTTCTTACATCAAGAAAAGAAACCTTTATAGAAAGTGTCCAACAGACTTCCACGTTTTGTTGTAGGAAGAATAATGGCCCCCTGGGATGTCTGCATCTTACTCCCTGGACCACGTGAATGAGTTGGTTTTGAGCAAAAGGGAACTAAAGTTGTGGATAGAATTAAGGTTGCTAATCAGATGATCTTGAGATAGAGAGATTATCCTGCGTTATCTGGGTAGACCCAGCTTACTCAGAGAGGATCTTACTCATGGACATGGGAGAAAGAATAGGGAGAACCGGGGAGATGGGCACGTGAGAGACCTGGGCCAGCGCTGCTGGCTTTGAAGTTGGAGGACTGGGGCGCGAGCCAAGGAATGCAGGTAGTGCCTCAGTGCTGGAAAGGCCAGGAAGCAGACTCTCCTTGCAGCCTCTGGGAAGAATAGAACCCTGCAGATATCTTGATTTTAGCCCAGGGAGACCCATTTTGAACTTGTGACTTTCCAGACTACAAGATAATGTTTGTGCTGTGTTAAGCCACCAAATAGGAAAAGGAGTACATCAAGACTGTATATTGTCACCCTGCTCATTTAAATTCTATGCAGAGTACATCATGAGAAATGCTGGGCTGGAAGAAGCACAAGCTGGAATCAAGATTGCCGGGAGAAATATCAATCACCTCAGATATGCAGATGACACCACCCTTATGGCAGAAAGTGAAGAGGAACTAAAAAGCCTCTTGATGAAAGTGAAAAAGTTGGCTTAAAGCTCAACATTCAGAAAACGAAGATCATGGCATCTGGTCCCATCTTGCTGCTGCTAAGTCACTTCAGTCGTGTCCGACTCTGTGTGACCCCACAGACGGCAGCCTACCAGGCTCCCTCGTCCCTGGGATTCTCCAGGCAAGAACACTGAAGTGGGTGGCCATTTCCTTCTCCAATGCAGGAAAGTGAAAAGTGAAAGTGAAGTCGCTCAGTCGTGTCCGACCCTCAGCGATCCCATGGACTGCAGCCTTCCAGGCTCCTCGTGTCCATGGGATTTTCCAGGCAAGAGTACTGGAGTGGGGTGCCATTGCCTTCTCCTCTGGTCCCATCACTTCATGGGAAATAGATGGGGAAACAGTGGAAACAGTGTCAGACTTTATTTTTTGGGGCTCCAAAATCACTTCAGATAGTGACTGCAGCCATGAAATTAAAAGATGCTTACTCCTTGGAAGGAAAGTTATGACCAACCTAGATAGCATATTCAAAAGCAGAGACATTACTTTGCCAACAAAGGTCCGTCTAGTCAAGGCTGTGGTTTTTCCAGTGGTCATGCATGGATGTGAGAGTTGGACTCTGAAGAAAGCTGAGCGCTGAAGAACTGATGCTTTTGAACTGTGGTGTTGGAGAAGACTCTTGAGAGTCCCTTGGACTGCAAGGAGATCCAACCAGTCCATTCTAAAGGAGATCAGCCCTGGGATTTCTTTGGAAGGAATGATGCTAAAGCTGAAACTCCAGTACTTCGACCACCTCATGCGAAGAGTTGACTTATTGGAAAAGACTCTGATGCTGGAACGGATTGGGGGCAGGAAGAAAAGGGGACGACCGAGGGTGAGATGGCTGGATGGCATCACCGACTCGATGGACGTGAGTTTGCGTGCACTCCGGTAGTTGGTGATGGACAGGGAGGCCTGGCGTGCTGCAATTTATGGGGTCGCAAAGAGTTGGACACGACTGAGCGACTGAACTGAACTGAACTGAAGCCACCAAGTTTGTGATAATGTGTTCAAGTAACCATAGAAAATTAACACACATCTCGTTTGCCAGAGGTGCATCAGATACCCACGCCTAGAGTACTCACTGTCGTGGGAAATGGGATTTTCTAAACAGGGTGAGGCCATCAAGAAGCATCTGGTCCCCTGATCTCTGAAAAAAATCTTGAAAGTGGGAAGAAAGGCTATTGAAATGATAATAAACTTTGTCAGTTGAGGGTAAAGATGGGAAAGTGTTAGATTTGACAACCGGGAGGCCAGGAACAATCTAGAGAGGAAATTCGGTGGGAAGCAGGAAATCGGCAGAAAAAATGTTTAAGTAGCTTGTTAGTAAATGAAAGGCAATATGAAAATCTGCTTGTCTGTCTGTCTATCCCTCATTCTGCTTACCCATTCGTCTCTCTACCGACCCACGTTCAGTTGCCCAGATGTGTATGATTCTTTGCGACTCCATGGACTATAGCCCCCCAGGCTCCTCTGTTTATATGGGATTTTCCAGGAGAAAATACTGGAGTTGGTTGCCATTTCCTATTTCAGGGGATCTTTCTGACCCAGGGCTCAAACCCGTGTCTCCTAAATCTCCTGCATTGGCAGGTGAATTATTTACCACTGCGCCACCTGGAAAGCCTCCCTCTACCTACCTACCTACCTACCTCTCTATCCATCTACATAGAAGTCAAACATTTTTGTTTGTTGGTTTTACTTTACTAAGGGTCATAACTGAACTGTCTTTGTGTGTCTGTTTTTTATAGAGAGGGACACAGCCAGATGAGAACAAGAGCAAGAGTGAAAGATGCAAGAGAAGGGCTGCTTGAGGCTAAAAGTTCCCTCGAGAGATTCCATTAGATCCAATCTGTTCACATTTTTACTAGAAGAATATGCTCCTGGGGGAGATCTGTAAAAAGGCAAGCTTTCATTTCAGAGGATAAATAATGATCTTCTAAGTCATTTGTTTTACAAATTCAGATTTTTTTTCGAAAATAGTTTTCCATGAGACATAGATATTTATATTCCATGATTCATTTATTTATAATTCCACATGTACATAGCATCATTTTGGTGAAAGACATAGTTGAGAAATTTGAAATTATACCGTCTACTAGAATTGGTTTGATTTACTCTTTATGAAGAAACTCTCATGAGATTTTTTTTTTTTTTTTTTTNNTTTTTTTTTTTTTTTTTTTTGCCATGGGACATTTATATTGAACTCTCCTTTGGTAAGATATTTTGGTCTTTCAGAAATTCAGCCTCTTGGATGCACTTTATGAGGCCCTTATATTGATGACCATCTCTGAGATGGCAATGGCAGGACAATTGAATTGGCCAAGCTCCACGGTCCCTTGCTGCAACTGTAATTCTGTGAACCCTAGCAACATTATAAACCCGTTTCTTAAACTTAAATTTCCTTTCAGATTTCATGAAGCAGATTTGCCTTGGAGTGTTGTTTCATGTTCACTTATTAAAATAATCTTGGCGTGAGGGATGGGGAATACATGCCACACAAACAAGCCGAAAACACTTACTGTGACCTGCAAAACTCCTTGCTCTTTATGAGATGAGGGGAAAGTAAATAACCAGGGAGCAGAAAGTTTGTCACCGATCGCCCAGCAACCCCACTGCGCTTCTCTCACCAACAGCTCTTTCTCCTAATCTCCAGAGCTCCCTTTCAGAACAATCTTCGCTACTGCCAAATCTCCTTGAGGGGCAGGCAAGCTGTCTCTCAGCTGCTGACTTGCTTTCCAAATAGAGATTATAGAGCCCCAAACATTGATACTCAGATTTCCTTCTAGACATTAGAACTTGATTCTTCCCACTTTCTCTTTTCCTCTTCCCCATGTTATAATTTAAGAGTGTAGTAATTGCATTTAAAATTTTCTGTATATTATGGTATTTTCAGTCCAGTTCAGTCTCTCAGTTGTGTCCAACTCTTTGCGACCCCATGGACTGCAGCACGCCAGGCTTCCCTGTCCTTCATCAACTCCCGGAGTTTACTCAAACTCATGTCCATTGAGTCGGTGATGTCATCCAACCATCTTATCCTCTGCCATCTCTTTCACCTCCTACCTTTTTCAATCTTTCCCAGCATCAGTGTCTTTTCAAATGAGTCAGCTCTTTGCATCAGGTGGCCAAAGTATTACAGTTTCAGCTTCAGCATCAGTCCTTCCAATGAATATTCAGGACTGATTTCCTTTTGGATGGACTGGTTGGATCTCCTTGCAGTCCAAGGGACTCTCAAGAGTCTTCTCCAAAAAGAATCAATTCTTTGGCGCTCAGCTTTCTTTATGGTCCAACTCTCATTTCCATACAGGACTACTGGAAAAACCATAGCTTGACTAGATGGACCTTTGTTGGCAAAGTCATGTCTCTGCTTTTTAATATGCTGTCTAGGTTGGTGATAGCTTTTCTTCCAAGGAGCAAGCGTCTTTTAATTTCATGGCTGCAGTCACCATCTGCAGTGATTTTGGAGCTCCCCCAAAATAAAGAAATTAAAAAAATTATTTTTAATTTTAAAATGGTGTTTTAACATCCTCAAAATGCTTTTCTGGATGGGGCAGCCTGCCCCTGGTAGAGCTAGCCAATTCTTAGACCAGGCAAAGGACTCTGCTGTGGGCATGCTTTTGCTCTGCAAGTAAACCAGGGCAGGGCCGTGTGTCCTCTGCCTGGCTGGTACACCCCAGAGACAGATATTCTGCCTTACTCACCCCAGGGCCAGGTACCAAGCAACTTGACACCACCCCCATGGCCCAAAGCCCACTGAAATCATTCCATCCAGCCAGTCCTAAACCATTACTCCTCTCTCCCTTGCCTTTTTTTCAGCAACCCCAATAAAGGTCCTGACCAAAGTGCTACCCACGCTCCTGTCTTTTGCCTCCTGACCAAACCTGATGTTCTTCCTGTGGCCTGGCGTGGTAAGTTGTGCCTCTGTTCCTAGGGGAATTGCAACATTAATCTTTCATTTCAATAGTGTTGACCTCTCAGAGTCATCCCTGGGTCACCGTTATCAGTTAAGTCCCAAGTGCAAACCAGAGGCATTTGTTCTACTCCAAGAGCCAGTCCCTTCACGTTTTACCTGGATCTCATGTTCCTGTGCCTACTCAGGATGTTGAGTGCTGCCTCTCCAGTGGCATCCCAGGTGGCTCAGTGGTAAAGAATCCGCCTGCCATGCAGAAGACGTGGGTTCGATCCCTGGGTTGGAAGATCCCCTGGAGAAGGAACTGGGAACCCACTCCGGTATTCTCACTTGGGAAATCCCCTGGATGGAGGAGCCTGGCAGGGTGTATGGTGCAAACCCGTGAGTTCGCGAAGAGTCAGACACGACTGAGCAAGCACCCCGCCCACCGTTCATGACTGTTTATCCATCTAGCTGACTTTCCTCGCTTGAGTTCCTGGCGGGCTCCTGCAGGTACCTCACTTTGGATGACTGTTGCTGGTGGCGTTTCCTAGGGGGGAGTGACTGGGGGTCGGGCCTCAACAAAGGCAACGCCGAGGAATCGTAGGCAGTGACAGTTCTATTGAGTTGACCCTTCAACTCTGCTGAGTTGCCATTCAACCTTGTTGACCTGATGAAGGGTGTGGAAAAAAATGAGGAAAGGAAGGTTTGCTTTTCAGATAGCGATGAGCAGTTTTACAGGAACTGATTTCATTTTAAACAATTACTCTACTGACATTTATTAATCACTGAGTGGAGTGTTGGTTTTCTCAAGAGAGACTGTATTCCTTTTACTTGCATATCGCTATAGTGGTTAAGAGCTCTGTATTACAGACAGTTGTTCAGTAAGGTTTGAGAACCCTACAATATTCTTATTCATGCCTCGTACTGAAGCATAACACCATGTAGAGAGTTTCACTTGAATTAAAGAACTCTTTGGTCCACTCAGAGTAAAGCCTTGGGCAATTCAGTACCTTCTGATAACCAAGTGTGATTGATGGCTTTTCCATGTGCCATTATTTCAGAGTTTCTTTTACTTCTTTTCTATGAAAACTTTACCAATAGCGCTGCCTAATTCTCAGATCTGAAACACACATTCCTAGGTAGACTTTTTTGGTTATCAGCCACACCTCTTATCTTTCCTACTGCAGTGAAATAAATTTCATTATGCCTAGAAATCCACTTTGTTTAGAAGCAAATACATCCACTGTTCAATTCAGGATTAAAGAAAAATATCTTGGTAACTTTTCAGGGCAATTTTCTAAGTCTGTTGTTAAGTCGAGTCTGACTCTTTGCAACCCCAGGGACTATAGTCCGCCAGGTTCCTCTGTCCTTGGAATTTCCCAGGTAAGAATACTGGAGTGGATTGCCATTCCCTTCTCTAGGGGATCTTCCCAAGCCAGGATTCGAGCCTGTGTCTCCTGCATTGGCAGGCAGATTTTTTTACCACTGAGCCTCCTGGGAAGCCATCTAAGTCTGAACTGATATGTGTTTGTCCTTAAACAAAAAGACTGCTTACAAAGCTGATATTTTGAGGTTGAGCAAACTTTTTTCTGTCATTCCAGATAAAAATATTAATAGTAGAGTTTGATTTTATAGTACCTCAGTTATTCTTGTATGGATACCTATGTGGGGGTAGTTTAGTCAGTAAGCCGTGTCTGACTCTTGCAACCCCATGTACTGTACCCTGCCAGGCTCTTCTGCCCATGGGATTCTCCAGGAAAAAATACTGGAATGGGTTGCCATTTCCTTCTCCAGGGGATCTTCCTAACCCAAGAATCGAACCCAGGTCTCCTGCATTGCAGGCAGACTCTTTACCAACCGAGCTATGAGGGAAACCCCTTTGACTCCTGTAAAGCTGGTAGAATCACAACTCTTTGCTCGTGTTCCTAAAGGAACACAAAGTTTGAGTAAAATGCTTATCCACGATTGCTTTCATAAAAAGCTGCACTGAGAGAACTAGAGCCTACATCTGCGTGTCTCTTAGCCACTGCCGCTTCCACTACGTTCTTAGCTGCAGAAGCAACATTTAAATTCCAAATGCATTGAAATGCTTGGAGCTGTGTGTCTGTCTTTCCTTACCATAATTCTTATGATACATTTCTCCCACCGTATACATACAACTAGAGCATTTAAGGCCAGCCTATTCCAAGCATACCCACTTACTCAGAACTAAAGGTTTATAAAATGAATATAGCATAAGATAATAAAGAATTAATTATGTTCTATATGGATATCTATCAGTTCAGTTCAGTCGCTCAGTCGTGTCCGACTCTTTGCGACTGCATGAATCGCAGCACGCCAGGCCTTCCTGTCCATTGCCAACTCCCGGAGTTCACTCAGACTCACATCCGTCGAGTCAGTGATGCCATCCAGCCATCTCATCCTGTGTCATCTCCTTTTCCTCCTGCCCCCAATCCCTCCCAGAATCAGAGTCTTTTCCAATGAGTNTGGCCCAAGTACTGGAGTTTCAGCTTTAGCATCATTCCTTCCAAAGAAATCCCAGGGCTGATCTCCTTCAGAATGGACTGGTTGGATCTCCTTGCAGTCCAAGGGACTCTCAAGAGTCTTCTCCAACACCACAGTTCAAAAGCATCAATTCTTCAGCCTTCTTCACAGTCAAACTCTCACATCTATACATGACCACTGGAAAAGCCATAGCCTTGACTAGACGGACCTTTGTTGGCAAAGTAATGTCTCTGCTTTTGAATATGCCATCTAGGTTGGTCATAGCTTTCCTTCCAAGGTGTAAGCATCTTTTAATTTCATGGCTGCAATCACCATCTGCAGTGATTTTGGAGCCCCCAAAGACAAAGTCAGACACTGTTTCCACTGCTTCCCCATCTATTTCCCGTGAAGTGATGGACCAGATGCCATGATCTTAGTTTAATGAATGTTGAGCTTTAAGCCAGCTTTTTCACTCTCCTCTTTCACTTTCATCAAGAGGCTCTTTAGTTCCTCTTCACATTCTGCCATAAGGGTGGTGTCATCTGCATATCTGAGGTTATTGATATTTCTCTCAGCAATCTTGATTCCAGCTTGNTCACTTTCTGCCATAAGGGTGGTGTCATCTGCATATCTGAGGTTATTGATATTTCTCTCAGCAATCTTGATTCCAGCTTGTGCTTCTTCCAGCCCAGCATTTCTCATGATGTACTCTGCATAGGATTTAAATGAGCAGGGTGACAATATACAGCCTTGACATATTCCTTTTCCTATTTGGAACCAGTCTGTTGTTCCATGTCCAGTTCTAACTGTGGCTTCCTGACCTGCATACAGATTTCTCAAGAGGCAGGTCAGGTGGTCTGGTATTCCCATCTCTTTCAGAATTTTCCACAGTTTCTTGTGATCCACACAGTCAAAGGCTTTGGCATAGTCAATAAAGCAGAAATAGATGTTTTTCTGGAACTCTCTTGCTTTTTCGATGATCCAGAGGATGTTGGCAATTTTATCTCTGGTTCTTCTGCCTTTTCTAAATCCAGCTTGAACATCTGGAGGTTCACCGTTCACGTATTGTTGAAGCCTGGCTTGGAGAATTTTGAGCATTACTTTATGAGCGTGTGAGATGAGTGCAATTGTATGGCAGTTTAAACATTTCTTTGTCATTGCCTTTCTTTGGGATTGGAATGAAAACTGACCTTTTCCAGTCCTGTGGCCACTGCTGAGTTTTCTAAACTTGCTGGCATATTGAGTGCAGCACTTTCACAGCATCATCTTTCAGGATTTGAAACAGCTCAACTGGAATTCCATCACCTCCACTAGCTTTGCTCATAGTGATGCTAAAGCCCACTTGACTTCACATTCCAGGATGTCTGGCTCTAGATGAGTGATCACACCATCATGATTATCTGGGTCGTGAAGATCTTTTTTGTACAGTTCTTCTGTGTATTCTTGCCAGCTCTTCTTAATATTTTCTGCTTCTGTTAGGTCCATACCATTTCTGTCCTTTATTGAGCCCATCTTTGCATGAAATATTCCCTTGGTATCTCTAATTTTCTTGGAGAGATCTCTAGTCTTTCCCATTCTGCTGTTTTCCTCTATTTCTTTGCATTGATCACTGAGAAAAGCTTATCTCTCCGTGCTATTCTTTGGAACTCTGCATTCAGATGCTTATATCTTTCCTTTTCTCCTTTGCTTTTCACTTCTCTTCTTTTCACAGCTATTTGTAAGGCCTCCCCAGACAGCTATGTTGCTTTTTTGCATTTCTTTTCCATGGGGATGGTCTTGATCCCTGTCTCCTGTACAATGTCATGAACCTCCATGCATAATTCATCAGGCACTCTATCTATCAGATCTAGTCCCTTAAATCTATTTCTCACTTTCACTGTATATTCATAAGGGATTTGATTTAGGTCATACCTGAATGGTCTAGTGGTTTTCCCTACTTTCTTCAATTTAAGTGTGAATTTGGCAATAAGGAGTTCCTGATCTGAGCCACAGCCAGCTCCCGGTCTTGTTGTTGCTGACTGTATAGAGCTTCTCCATCTTTGACTGCAAAGAATATAATCAGTCTGATTTCGGTGTTGACCATCTGGTGATGTCCATGTGTAGAGTCTTCTCTTGTATTGTTGGAAGAGGGTGTTTGCTATGACCAGTGCATTCTCTTGGCAAAACTCTATTGTCCTTTGCCCTGCTTCATTCTGCATTCCAAGGCCAAATTTGCCTGTTACTCCAGGTGTTTCTTGACTTCCTACTTTTGCATTCCAGTCCCCTATAATGAAAGATGCAATGGCTGGATGCTGTAAAGAGCAATATTGCATAAGAACCTGGAATGTTAGGTACATGAATCAAGGCAAATTGGAAGTGATCAAACAGGAGATGGCAAGAGTGAACGTCAACATTCTAGGAATCAGCAAACTAAAATGGACTGGAATGGGTGAATTTAACTCAGATGACCATTATATCTACTACTGCGGGCAGGGATCCCTTAGAAGATATGGAGTAACCATCATGGTCAACAAAAGAGTATGAAATGCAGTACTTGGATGCAATCTCAAAAATGACAGAACTATCTCTGTTCGTTTCCAAGGCAAACCATTCAATATCACAGTAATCCAAGTCTATGCCCCAACCAGTAATGCTGAAGAAGCTGAAGCTGAACAGTTCTATGAAGACCTACAAGACCTTTTAGAACTAACACCACCCGCCCGCCCCAAAGAAAAGATGGATATCTATAAAAAATGTTAAATCAGCAATTTATATCTTTTCCCAAGAGAGGTGCTTTTTAATACTTTTCTTCATTCAAATTTTGTGTATTGGGATATGTAAACCAAACGAGATTAAAAACCCAAATTCCATAGTTGGCAAGGTAAGTCTGCAAATATGGTCTCTTCATGTTAAAATGAAGTAGAAACCCATTTCTGATTTGAAAACCTTCTGTTTTTTTTTTTTTCTAAATTATTTACTTGGCTGCTCTAGGTCTCAGCTGTTGCACGTGGGATCTTTAGTTATGGCACGTGAGCTTTATTTAGGTGTGGTTCCCCGGCCGAAGATCGAGCCTGGCCCCCTTGCCCTGGGAGCATGGTGTCTTAGCTACTGGACTACCAAGGAAGTGATTTATATCAGTGTTCGCCTTCCTTAGGATGCAAATTCAGTATTAGTATTGGAGATCAGTTGTAAGTTATAGTACACTTACTTAAGTCAGAGTAGAGTAAAGCACTATGGACTGAAGTTGGCTAAGCTGCAGATAATTACAGAGCTAACAGCAGCACACAATGAACAGCAGTCATTTTAGTAAAAGAGGAAAAGGAAGAATTATTCTGAATTTAGGCATAGGGCTCTAAAGAAGTCGCCCGCAGGTGGTGTAGAACCTGGGAGACCTCTGGAGTATTCTTTTGGTTTCTTAGGTTTTCTTTGATGTTGATTCTCTTCAGTTCTTCAACTGATCATAATAGACCAAACTTCTGGTTTATACTAGGTGAAGCAGCCATTTCTGCTTTCATCCCTTAGATATCTTTGGTCATTTACTTGGCTTCAAAAAACTTAAGACGGCTTGACTCTAGGCTTCAAAACTGCCATTTCTTGGTTCTGAGTGCTTTGGAAGTGGTCAGTTCAGACACTCTTTCATAGAAGCTCTTTCTTGTAACAGTTTGCATGGTCAGTACTGGATTGGAACTCTAACATCTCCGCATAACACAGTGAGGAGAAAGTTTTAAGTTCCTATGAATTCAAATAAAAACATAAGGCCGTGGAACAGAAACAGTAGCAACATCTGTATCAAATGATGTTATCCACTCTAAAACGTCTTTTAGATACTTTCTATAAAAATTTTAAGATCCTCTTGGAAGAACTGAGTTATCTAATTTCTCTTCAGCAAGTGGCAGGATGAAATAATTGACATTTTCTAGTGCAATTTATTCCTAGTTTTCATAAGCTGTTTACACACTGTTACTCTTAAAAGACTGCATAATTTAGTGGTCCTTTAGGAAACTGAAAAGTCTGTGATGCTTAAAATATATCCATAAAGGTATTGACACTCCTCACACAAGAAGTGGAACCTCATTCCTCTCTCTTAAGTATCACTTGCTTGAAGTGAAGTAGTGAAATGAAAAGTCTCCCAGTCGTGTCTGACTCTTTGTGACCCCATGGACTGTAGCCCGCTGGGCTCCTCTGTCCATGGAATTCTCCAGGCAAGAATACTGGAGTGTGCTGCTATGCCCTCCTCCAGGGAATCTTCCCGACCCAGGGATCGAACCCTGGTCTCTTTCATTGCAGGCAGATTCTTTACCATCTGAGCCACCAGGGAAGCCCATTGACTTGCCTATAACGAGTAAACTAAAGCAGAAGTGATGGTGTGTGAATTCTGAGACTAGGTCATCAAAGGCACTGGGCTTGGTCCTGGCCTTCTTTCATACCACTTGCTTTGGGAGAAGCCAGGTGCTGTGTCTCGGGTGGCCTTAGGAAGGCTCATGCGGTGAGAAACTGAAGCCTTTAGCCAACATCCAGCAAGAAGCTGAGGCCTCCTGCAGATAGCCGTGTGATTGAGCCATAGCAAGTGGACCGTTCAACTCCAGTCCAGTCTCCAGAAGATTCCTGATTTTATTTATGTCCTGACGGTGACCTCAGTGGACACTGAGCCACTCAGCTGAAGTGCTCCCAGACTCCCCATCAGCAAACACTTTGAGGTGATCGATGATTGTTGTTTTGAAGCTACTACTCCTTGGGTAATTTGTTACACAACAACAGATAGCTAACACAAGTGCATAGACTACTCTGTAATGGTAAAAACGTGTCTCTTCCAACTAGAGTTTCACCTGAAAGAAAAATTTTGTACTTTAATGGGTGGTAATTTGGCAGGTTGAAAACACTCTTGGTTTTTGTGATTTGTAAGGACAAGGCTCCCTGGTCTCTGACACTCTCCCTCCTCCACTGGCATGGACGCGGTTATACTCCTTGTCCTCAGTCCTTAAGTATCTGTGTGTTGCCAAGAAAGTTGTGTTATCAGAAACAGGATTTGAGTTGCCCATGTTTGAGAAGTCGTGTGAAGAAACGAGAGCAAAGTATGAAGTTTGTTTACATTTGTGGTACAAATGTTCTAGCTTTCCCAGAAAAAGAAGTACCAAATTTCTGTCAGAGGGGACTTCTTTTTTTGTAATTTTTTAAAGAGAAAAGTAGAGCCTGCTCAGAACCATTTTCAGGTGAGATTTTTAAAATGATTTGTCCGAATGCCATATGTTTGTAGGAAAAAACAATGGCAATAGTTCAAGATCCTACATTCTCCTTTATAAATTCTGTTGAAAAACTACTATTTTAGCTAAGGTGCCATTGTTCTTGAGGAGGTTAGCAAGCAAGTATGTATAAAAACTTTTCAACATAATGGAGATTTTTGAGTATTAAAACTTTAGTTTCACTGCAGGGATACGTCTGAAAGTATTCAAAACATTTATTTGAAGGCCCTGTTGTTCAGTTAAGCCGTACATCTCTTTCCTGTGTTTCTTTCTTGCTTTCTCTCTCTTTCTTTCTTTCACATTGATGATGAAGGTCTTAGTCAGAGATGACTTGATCGCCGTGAAGACAGGTGATGTGATGTGTTTTCTGCGGGACACATTCTGAATCACGGGGGGCCCCCTCGTGCGCCTGCGTTCCTGCCGGAGAGTCCGCGCAGCGGAGACTGACAGGCTGTGGGGTCCCGGACAGCCGGACGCGACTGAGCTGACTCAGCGTGGCACACGCGCCATGTTCGCAAAGCAAGCCGCTGATAGTTACTTTTTTCCTTTAAGATGTCACATACGTGCCACATCACGGTTACCTTTACGGTTTTGAGTTTTCACTCAAGCCACAGGCGCAGCAACCTTCGTTTAGAACTTGACCCTTCAGAATGAAAGTTTTGTTCTAATCTGGATTTCTCTCTTTCTGTCACAGAGCAAGCTGAGGGAAGCGTGGTGTGGCAAGCGCCGGCTCTCTCCTGCGGGTCGCGCGGCTGACAGCAGTCGCCGTCGCCCGTGCGCGCGGCGAGATGGAGAGCTCCGCTGCTCTCAAGAGCCTCTCAGTGGCCTTCGCTTCTGGGCCAGCTGGTTTCCTCCCCTTTGCTTCTCTGGGGATGACTTTCAGAAGTCGCTGAGATTTGACTCAGTCCGCTCCTCCCGCTGTTTCATGAATCACTGGCTACCTCCGCTGAGTCAGTCGGCAAGTTTTCCCAAGAGCTGCTTGCTTTCCTGGTAGAAGCATTCCTAGTTCAGACGTGTCACGTCTAACAGCCTCAAACCCGCCACCTGAGGACTTTGAAACTGTGCCATTAAATAGGTTAATTTTTGAAAACAAATGTCACGTGGTCTTTAAGGAAACGTCATGCCTCTTTCTTCGAGGTGAAGGACGAGCTCAGCGACCTCTGCCAGGATGCTGTGATAACGTGCCGATCCGCCCTCAGATGACCGAGCTGCGTATTCCACAGCTTATCATCTTTCCTCCTCCAAGTTATCCTCAGAAACCTCACAGAATAAAACATTGGGAGGAATATATCTTAAAAGGAGAACAAATGAAAACACTATGAAACACTTCATGTTTAATGCATAAAAGAAATACTGTAAAAAATAAGGCCTAGAGCAAGCTATTGGCAGCAATATTTTAATAAAGCATTTATTTAATAGAAATATCCATCATGATAGCTGATGCTAGCAATATTGTTTATGTTAAATTAGAATGGCACGAAACATATTTGCTTATTTCCTTTATTTACAGAAAGTAGTTGGAGGAGATGCCCTCAGAGTCCTTTTGTTGCTCCACAAGAGAAATTCTTGGCGACTTAACAGGGAGCAGGGTTATTATTCCTTAGCAAACAGCTCTCCTGTAAATTGGATGCTATCAAACAGCTCATCAGTGGTTGTAAAGTAATTAACCTCCAATTAAAATAAATAAATTTATATTAAAAAAAGGAATGCATTTTCTTAAAAAAAAGTCTAGGCTACTAGTCAGCAACCTTATTTAAATGTGTTTTAATCCAACATTTAAATGAGCTATTCAACTTTAACAATCATTGATAAAAAATGGAAATATTTACGCGTGGAAGTTGACATTTTAGCATTCATAGATGACTATTTTTATAGAAAGGAATACTATAAATAATATTTCAAATAATGCTTCCATCCCTGTATTCCTTTGCCCTCAAAAGTTCCTAGAAATGGGGATTTTGCTGGTAGTCCCATGGCTGGGGCTCTGCGCCCCAGTGAAGGAGCTCCGGTTCAGCCCCCGATCGGGGAACTGGGTCCTGGATGCCACAGCAAGGGTCCCCTGGGCTGCAAGGACCCAGCACAGACAAATAAAGAAATAGACGTTTAAACAAAGTTCCCAGGACTCAGTCTTTAGCTCTAATAGCCAGTTCTGTAATACCTTTGGCCTGCTATCCTGCTCTAGTCTTTCTATATGTCGCCATTCCAAACCTTTTTCAAAATCTATGTCGAAACTGGTCATCTTATTTTGGCAACAAATTGCAGAGTATTTCCCTAATTCTTTCACACTCTGGTGAGTAGTTTGTTCATAAAAGCTTGAATTCATTTAAGGTAACTATTGTCTACCTTATCAAAGTACACTGGGTTTTTTTTTTTTAATATGNTGGGTTTTTTTTTTTTTAATATGAAAATAGACATACTTCTTTATAGAAACATAAATCAGAAAACTAAAAATCGCCGATGGTCATATGGTCCAGAGATGATCATTTCTCACCTTGCTTTGCCCTTTATTTGCAATCCTTTCTTAATGGTACCTATATAATTTATTATTAGAGAAAAAATAAGATTCTTTTAAACCATTGAATTCGAGACATGGTCAAATACTAGATACACACTTTTTCATGTGCTACAGAGAAAGAAAACATTACCATTAAATTATTTTACTGTGCTTTTAAAATCACTTAAGTGTTTTATTTTATACCTTTATTGAAAGAGCTTATTAGTTAGACACAACTAGTAGATATCATTTTATGATTCAACCTTTTCGTGCTTTTACACTAGGGAAAATATAAGAGAGGTTTGGTAATTTACAAATTTGGTAAAACAGTTTTAAAACGTCTTCAAATGCCTAGTCCCATGTTTAAAATAGCTTTACTTTTTTCATAGAATGCATTCTTTGCGCAGCTGAGGACACTGGTGAGGACACATATTTCCAAGACTTTGACTTTTGATAGGCCTGCCCAAGCAATAACAACTATGTCATTGAAGGTGAAGTTGCTCAGTCGTGTCTGACTCTGCGACCCCATGGACTGTAGCCTACCAGGCTCCTCCATGCATGGGATTTTCCAGTCTAGAATACTGGAGTAGGTTGCCATTTCCTTCTCCAGGAGAGCTTCCCAACCCAGGGGTTGAACCCGGGTCTTCCACATTGTAGGCAGACAATGTAAACACATACACACACATACATACATACGGGGCAGGCCCTGGCTGGTGCTGGTTATAAACTGTCTCTGGGTTTCAGTTATATTAAAATATAAAAAGACGTGTATCTCAGAGTTGACTAAATATGGTAACCACTGTAAATATTTGAAGAAATATACATAACCAAAATATTGGCAAGATTAGTAATTATTAATATTCATGGTGAATATATAAATTTATGTAGCCTACTTTCTCTATTAGTAAATGCTGAGGAACTTTTCAATCTTTCCTTCCAGAAGTGATCCAGCAATGAGACTGCTTCTATAGGCATGCCTTCAAATTGCTTCTAGAAAAGTGGCTCCAATTTACCATTTTATTAGGAAAAATACTCATCCTCCACCAGGAACAATGAACATTTTCTAATCCTTGTCTTACTACTTTATATTTCTTTTAGAGTATCCCTTTGTACTGACACTTGGTGCCATCCTTCCTAGTATGAAAAATTTTGTACTTTATGGAAAGTACAAAAGCCAAGCAATTAATTTGTAGCTAATAGAAATGTTCAGTTGTTCTTCTTCACACTCAAGCGTATGAACCTTTTTCTTCCTTCTTTTCTTTTCTTTTCATTGTTTTCCTTTTTTACTTCTGGCTTTCCTGTACATTCTTTTCATCCCATAGAATCAGACATTAATGTATATTTAAGAAGCAGATATTATTACAAGATTTTTTCCCCCACAAATATTTAAGAAAAGTGGTGAAAAATTTTTAAATGGACTTAAGTTTTGTCAATACTATTATGCTTAAGACATGGCAAATAATTTTTTTGTAATTCTAAAATAAGTAAGAAGGTAGATGTTGTCTAAGGCTGTTCAGCTGACATGGAATTCTTCAGTTTTAGATGAAAGTGAAGGTCTCAGTCACTCAGTCGTGTTTGACTCTTCACGACCCCCATGGACCTCAGCCTGCCAGACTCCTCTGTCCATGGGACTCTCCAGGAAAGAGCACTGGACTGGGTTGCCGTGCCCTCCTCCAGGGGATCTTCCCAACCCAGGGGTCGAACCTGGGTGTCCCGCATTGCAGGTGGATTCTTTACCATGGGAGCTATGAGGGAAGCTTCTTAAAGGGAAATTCAATCTAATTAAGTCAATATGAAATCAAACTGAATTAAAGTCATGTTAGACTAAGATTTTTAAAAAAAGATTTACCAAAAGCTAAAAATAGCTGGAAAATAAGGTAAGACTCTTGAGAGTCCCTTCTACTGCAAGGAGATCAAATCAGTCCATCCCAGAGGAAATCAGTCCTGAATATTCATTGGAAGGACTGATGCTGAAGCTGAAAGTCCAATACTTTGGCCACCTTATGCGAAGGACTGACTTATTTGAAAAGACCCTGATGCTGGGAAAGATTGAGGGTGGGAGGAGAAGGGGACGACAGAGAATGAGATGGTTGGATGGCATCACTGACTCAATGGACATGAATTTGAGCAAGCTCCGGGAGTTGGTGATAGACAGGGAAGCCTGGCATGCTTCAGTCCATGGAGTCACAAAGAGTCAAACCCAACTGAGTGACTGAACTGAAGGTAAGATTGTCTCTGCAAATTGTCTCTATATTAATTGCAAACGACAGAAAAAAATATACTTAGTGTACTGTACACAAACACACAAACACATCTCCCCCCACTCCAATACTTGGCTCTGTTTTCAGCATCAGGGAAGGTGATAACACAGCAACCTGGGAGTATCAGATACATTTCAAGTGGTAAAATGAGCCCCTAAAGGCGTGTATAAGTGGGGTACAGCATATTATAATCTGAAATGAATCAGTGTGTAAACTCTGGCAAGTAAAGAATCGGGCACAATCTTTTGCGTGTGGGCCGTCACCTCAGTCGTGTCCGACTCGCTGTGATCCTGTGGACTGTAGCCTGTGAGGCTCCCCTGTCCCTGAGATTCTCCAGACAAGAAAACTATAACCATATTGCTCAGAGTGAGAACTCTGGAGGTGGGTCTGGATTCAGATACAGGGTCACCCCTCAATGACCCTGGGCGTGACATTTGATCTGTTAAGGCCTCAGGCTTTTCAAATGTAGTTGATCAAATAACCTATTCCTTACATAAAAGACATGCACATGAGAACCTGGCTAGAAAAATGCTTAAATTAAAAAAAAAACAAACAATCCTTAAATTGCTTGCAGCAAAGCTATAAAAAAAAATAGTTGAAAGAAATGAAGTTCTTGTTAATTGGTGGGAAAGTTGAAGAGGGATAGGTTGGGAGTTTGGGATTGACACGTATTCATTGGTGTGTTTAAAATAGGTAACCAACAAGGACCTGCTGTATAGCAGAGGGACCTGTCCTCAATGTTTTGTAATAATCTAAATGGGAAAAGCATTTAAAAAAGAATAAAAAATTAAAAACAGGACCGAGCTCTCATTAGCGGTGCCTGCGTGCTCAGTTGTGTCCGACTCTTGGCCACCCTGTGGACTGTCACCTGCCAGGCTCCTCCGTCCATGGGATTATCCAGGCAAGAATACTGGAGTGGGTTGCCGTTTCTCCTCCAGAGACTCTTCCTGACCCAGGAATTGGATCCGTGTCTCCCGCGTCTTCTGCATAGGCAGGCAGATTCTTTACCATTGAGCCACGTGGGAAGTCCATGCCCTTATCAGGAGACTATGGCCTAACCCAGGCTCACCAGTCAGCCATTGTTTGACCTTCTTCTGACCAATCTCAACCGCTCTAACAGAAGTTATAGCTACAAATGAGGTGGATAATTAAAATTATATTATATTCTAAAAAAATAAACAGTTGAAAGGAGTATATGTAAGGGGACTTGGATGAAGGAAATATAGTTCATCTCTTCTCGTAGGTTAAATAGATTCACTAGGTCTGGGCGTGCAAGCTAAGTTGCTGCAGTCATGTCTCGTTCTTTGTGACCCTGTGGGCTGCAGCCCACAAGGCTCCTCTGTCCATGGGATTTCCCAGCAAGAATACTGGAGTGGGTTGCCACGCCCGAATCCAGGGGATCTTTCCAACCCAGGGATCAACCTCGTGTCTCCCGTGGTTCCTGCACGGTAGGTGGCTTCTTTACCACTGAGCCAGGTCTGTGGATATCAGCAAACTGTCCTGATAAACCATGAAGATTCTCCATGGATGGAGGATTTTTTTTTTTTCACCACTTGTAGCTCTATTGCCATTAGGTCCAAATTTATTGCCTCGAGAAAGGAACAGCACAAACTGTCTAGGACATGGAAATGACTGCTCGTTGTTGAGTTCAAAAGCAATTTTGTAAAGTCTGCAGTAGGGCAATCACCTTGACAGCTTAGATTACATAAGGGGAAAAAAGATTTCTCTTAATTGACTTTCATATGTCAATTCAAAGTGTAAATGAATAAGCATAGAGAAGACTCTGGAGTAGATAAGATGAGGATGCCACGTGAGAGAAGATTTTGCTACACTGGAAAAGAAAGTATTTCCTGTCCTGGAAGGGCTAGCCTGAAAGAGAAATTGAACAAACAAGGGGTCATAAATCACCTAATACCACCCTTATGGCAGAAAGTGAAGAGGAGCCAAAAAGCCTCTCGATGAAAGTGAAAGAGGAGAGCGAAAAAATTGGCTTAAAGCTCAACATTCAGAAAACGAAGATCATGGCATCTGGTCCCATCACTTCATGGGAAATAGATGGGGAAACAGTGGAAACAGTGTCAGACTTTATTTTGGGGGGCTCCAAAATCACTGCAGATGGTGATTGCAGCCATGAAATTAAAACACGCTTACTCCTTGGAAGAAAAGTTATGACCAACCTAGATAGCATATTCAAAAGCAGAGACATTACTTTGCCGACTAAGGTCCGTCTAGTCAAGGCTATGGTTTTTCCTGTGGTCACGTATGGATGTGAGAGTTGGACTGTGAAGAAGGCTGAGCGCCGAAGAATTGATGCTTTTGAACTGTGGTGTTGGAGAGGACTCTTGAGAGTCCCTTGGACTGCAAGGAGATCCAACCAGTCCATTCTGAAGGAGATCAGCCCTGGGATTTCTTTGGAAGGAACGATGCTAAAGCTGAAACTCCAGTACTTTGGCCACCTCATGCGAAGAGTTGACTCATCGGAAAAGACTCTGATGCTGGGAGGGATTGGGAGCAGGAGGAGAAGGGGACGACCGAGGATAAGATGGCTGGATGGCATCATGGACTCGATGGACATGAGTCTGAGTGAACTCCGGGAGTTGGTGATGGACAGGGAGGCCTGGCATGCTGCGATTCATGGGGTCGCAAAGAGTCGAACACGACTGAGTGACTGAACTGACTGAACTGAATTCTTACTCAAGAATCAAAATTTCTAGGGGAGAAGCAAAAAAGGAACATCCAGATCGGTTATGAGAAATACATGGTATTGCTGTCGGTGAGCAATTTCTCTGGGAGTGGCTTCCTAGAGAAGTCCCGTGTTCCGCACGGCTCCGTGCTCAGCATGGTGTCCCGTGTTGCCTGGAAATGGAAGGCCAGCTGGAGCAGGACCTGGAGCCACGCACAGGAGCATCACATATGTTCCCATCACTCAGCCTGGTTCAGAGAACGAAGTGAAGAGTCTCTAGGCTCCAGGGAGAGTGTGAATTCTAGAAGAAGCAGGGATGGAGTTAGCCCAGGGATTTGAGAAGAGGGCACTGCTGTGTGTCCATGTGTGTGTTGGAGAGGGAGGGCGTCTGCTGGTTTAGGGGTGCAGAACCAGATATTGTGAGCCTGTGGCTGGCAGTGAGCAAGACAGCCTAGGCAGACACACAAGGAGAGTGCAGGGAATGAGAAGAGAAAAGCCTGATCCAGGACCCTGGAGGACGCAAATGTGGAAGGGCTACGGAGCCACACAAAGACGCTAAAGTTGTAGAGGATTTAAGACTTAATAGAAAGGGAGTGATAAAGAGTGACCTGTTACCGAGGGTCCGATGCCCTGAGAATGGAAATAGAGTTGGTGGATTCACCGATTCGATAGGTATACCCCCCAGATGGCTTCAATTAAGGGAGTTTCTTCGTCATCTCACAAAAGTTGAACTTTTGTATTTTACTCCTAAACATGCATTAAAGAATCCTACAAGAAACAGCATCACAAAACCTGCTGATGGATTTACTCTGGGGGGATTGCTGAAGCTATTGACCATTCTCTCTGTGAAACACAACTTGAGAAAGCATTTTAGAGTAAGTGCACAAAAGCATTATCTTGCCATCAGGAAACGACACATTTTCTCCTGACTCAAGAGGCAGACTTGAGAGAATTTATTTTTCAGGTTCTTGTAATCTGATTTTATTAATTCATCTAGTTTTTGTAATGGCAAAGTAAGGATAGTGTTCATGTGATTCTCAAGGCAGGAGTAGCTGAGGTGGTTTGCCATTCCCTTCTTCAGGGGACCATGTTTTGTCGGAACCCTCCACCACGACCCGTCCGTCTTGGGTGGCCCTGCACACCGTGGCCTGTGGCTTCACTGAGTTCCACAAGGCAACCTGAGATGGTTGGATGGCATCACCGACTCAATGGACATGAGTTTGGGAGACATGAGACAAACTCTGGCAGACAGTGAAGGACAGGGAAGCCTGACGTGCTGCAGCTCACGGGATCGCCAAGAGTCAGACCCAACGTAGCGACTGAACAACGACAAATTAAGGATAGTAGAAAGCTCATCCATGCTAATGTTACTGGAAGCGTGACTTGAGACAGTTCATGTAAAGCACTTAGTATAGTAATAGACACATTGTAAGTATTCAATTAATATTAACTATCGTATGCCTATGTGCAAAGTTATTTCATTCTGGTATCAGTTCAGAAATCCTCAGTAGATCAGGGAAGGGAGTGAAAAAAATCATTGATACTGATAGAGGAGTTTTGATCTCTATAGGTAAGATATAGAGAGATCAACCCTACATAATAATCCATCCCACGTTACTTTCACTGTTAAACCGACTGCACTAAATGCAGGATAAAGCTCCACGCGTCCATGATTTTATAAATGCTAGGTTTAAATTTATAGCAAAGCCTTGGCTGGGAGCTTCACTGGGGATATGAAATGGTTGCCAAAAATTTCTGATTACGTCATGAGCTCTAAATAGCTTCTCCATCATAAATGACACAGTTTGCCTTGATCCATCTCTCCTCTCTCCTCGCCTGCCTTGTGAGCAACGGCATGAGATTACACAGTGGAGAGGTATGTGATTTGTGGTTGTTTTTCTCTGTGAAATGTTAACAGGGCCATTAAATGATGGTGGCCTCATTTAATTCACAGACAACCAGAATACATTTGTCCTGGCTCCTCACACATATTTTTTCCTGGGACTAGACTTTCACACAAGTGATTCACCTTATGTGACAATTTATCTGACAAAGAAGGACCAGTTTCCAGGATGGTTGAGTCATGAGTTCCTTTGTTGGCTGAAGTAAACTTTCTGGCTTGGAGTTTGTTTCTATAATCTAGCTTTCTTTGCATTTCACTTTGGTTGTTCTATCCTCCCATGTACTTTTCTGCTGTAAATAAATATGAGGGGAAAAAAACAGTCATTGTAGCTGGAGGAACACAAAAGGGACGAAGTTGGAATCCGAATAGCAGATTTCCCTGAATCTCGATCTCTTAACCTCTTCTCTTTAATTAGATTTGATTGCTCCCTAGAGTCACCGGTCCCTTTTCAGACAAAGCAAGTTGATGATCTTTTTCTTTTTTTTGCCACATCACACAGCATGTGGGATCTTAGTTTCTTGATCAGGGATCAGACCTGCACTCTCTGCAAAGGAAGCATGGAATCTTAATCACTCAACTGCCAGGGAAGTCCCGATCTTCTTTCTCTTCTAGTTTATGTTCTTTGGGTCCAGAAACTGGTGGATGGTCTTTTTTCTCGCTTCATCTCCCACCATCCATCATCATCTCCAGGTCATTGCTATTTAAACCTACTTCACAAACCCTCGCTCATACGTTCACAGCTCATGCGTTCCCCATGCATCCTTGTGCCCTCCTTCTCACTCGTCATCCTTTGGACATCTCCATTCATTCACTGAAGGCTTTGGCTGTAGGTTCTGTCTGCACCTCCAACCTATTTCCTGTCAACATCCATGATGATGCCAGCCTTACATTTTTGTTCATCCAGTTTGTTGACCTCAACTCCAGGGAATTTCTGTGCAGATTATATCACCCACCCTTTCTCATGGTCATGCACTTGGCTTTTTCTTTTTAATAAAAAAATGTATACCTCTCAAATCTCAAAGGCAAGCTTTCTTTTTCTCATTGACTCCAAATTCTCACATTTCCAGCCCACGTACACAATCATGAACTCAAACTACAACCTGGCCTACAATTCTTTGATTCTTCAGACTTTCTCACTCTCAATTTTTATAGCCCTTTACCTTTTTAGGATTTTTTGTTGTTGTTATTTGTTTTGTATTTCTGTTTTGGGTACCATTCAGTATGTTGATCCATCACTATAATCCTTCCCTTGAGAAAACTCACAATTCACTCCTCCGGAATTCGGATGGTCATATTTGCTTTGCAACACCCCATCTTAGATGAACTCAGTCGCATGATCTTTTTATGCCCATGCTTGTTTCAAGTGTTAGATGTGAAGTATTAGTTGGACTCTCAGCACTGCCAGATAATCCAATATTCTGTCCCTTATAAGCTAAGTTTTCTCACATCCCAAGCCAAGTATTGCAAATATTCTCCTCTCTCCTTAACCTCCTATTGCCATCTATTGGGATACTGTCATACTCAAACTTACAGTTTACTCATTTACTAATGAAAAGGTGATTCATCATTACATGAAATCTCCTCTATTTTCCTACTTATCTTCAAAATTATTTGTATTTACAACGATGTTCCTTCTTTATCTTCTGATACAATTGAGGAATTGACCCTCTTGTTTCAAAGGCCAGTCTTTAAATGTATGTTCTGCAACTCACCTGCCCTCATCTTCTCCAGGCCTCTTACCCCTACACTCTCCCCGTTTTCTTCTGCAGGACTGGGGTTACGTGCCAGACTCAGTGTGCAAATACTCTAAGATCTCTCCTGCTTAAACAAAGAAAATGTCTACAAGCATATCTGCCTTCACCCCAGATCTGCTTGCTGACACGGCTGCTAGTGGTAAAGAACCTGCCTGCCAGTGCAGGAGACATGAGACACAGGTTCGACCCCTGGGTTGGGAAGATCCCCTGGAGGAGGGCATGGCAACCCACTCCGGTATCCTTGCCTGGAGAATTCCATGGACAGAGGAGTCTGGCAGGCTGCCATCCATAGGGCTGCAAAGAGTCAGATGTAACCGAAGTAACAGCATGCACACACAGCAAGATCTCTCAGTAGAGTTGTTTACGTGTGTGAACCACACTCCCCCCCCACCCCCCCCATGCTAGTTTGGGCCCTGCTCGATGACCCCACAGTTTTTATAAGTGCCCTTTATCCAACTGAGGAGCTTGGGTTCTATCACTAGTTGAATGCTTACAAGAGTTGTTGGATTTTGTGAAATGCTTTTTCTGCATTAGTTGGGATGCCCGTGGTTTTCCTCTTCATTCTGTTAGTACACCGTATTCTTTTGACCCCTACTTCCTCCTGGGGACCTTCTGTTTCACTTATGATCCATATCACCATGCATCATTGGCTTGTGGGCAGAAGCGGGCAAGAAGGCTCCGTCGTGGCTGGGAGATGTCTGCTCACCCAGGTGAGCTGGGATGTCTAGGAGCCTAAGGCCCGTGGCTTCAGCCCCCAGCCGCCTGCCCACCTGTCTTTTAATTTCATTTATGCTTGTGGTGTGTTTGGGGAACCCTCTTCCAAGCTCCACACTTAAGCTTGCTCCTTCTTATTTTAGAACTCTGATCTTCTTTCAGTATACGACAGTGTCTCTGAGGATGTGACATTTGAGCAGAGAGCTGAATGATGAGAAAGAACCACCATGGGAAACTGTGGGAACAGATTCCCAGCTACAGCCACTTGGGTGAGAGCTTTGTTCTAAGCTGAGCTTGGAGACGTTTCTTCTTGGGCACTCCCTCATATGGTATGTGCTCTTCAAGCTTGGTTTGAGGGACCTTCTTGAATTAGTCCATTCAGAAAATGAAAATCTTTTTTGCTACCAGTGAAATCAAACTGCTGGTAGTTCTTTACTGTTTTACAATCTCTAAGTCATATCCAACTCTTGGTGACCCTATGGACGGCAGCACACCAGGCTTCCCTGTCCTTCACTGTCTCCTGGAGTTTATTTAAACTCATGTTCATCCAGTCGGTGATGCCATCCAACCATCTCATCCTCTGTCGTCCCCTTCTCCTCCTGCCCTCAATCTTTCGCAGCATCAGGGTTTTTTCCAGTGAGTCAGCTCTTCGAATCCGGTGGCCAAACTATTGGAGCTTCAGCATCAGTCCTCCCAGTGAATATTCAGGGCTGATCTCCTTTAGGATGGACTGGTTGGATCTCCTTGCAGCCCAAGGGCCTCTCAGGACTCCCCTCCAGCGTCACGGTTTGAAAGCATCAGTTCTTTGGCTCTCAGCCTTCTCTATGATCCACAGGCTCCTGGAAAAACCATTGCTTTGACTATTCGGAACTTTCTCAGCAAAGTGATGTAGTTCTTAGGCTTAAACATATAAAAAAGAGCATAGAGAGGGCAAAGGAGTAAGGAAATAATGTTAATTCAGGAAGAAATTAGGGGAATAATAAAAGGTGGAGGAGGGAGAGCAAGAGAGAGAGACCACACTGCAGAGAAGTGACCACCGGCCAAGATATCATATCGCAGGTGACGGTAGAGTCAGGCTGGAAATCTCCTCTTCTTCCTAAATAAATGTGAGAATTTTTTTAAAAAAGGATTTTTTTTTGACAGTTGAGTCTTTTACAGATATGGAAAGAAATAAGTTCATTTATAATTTCTAAGCCAACGCTGTGACATTCTTTCCAGTTGAAAAAAGCAGTAAAAAAAAGTCATTGTTGCTGTGTGATTGTAAAATTTTCCAGCTTGCTGAGATCATTCTCGTTGCATTTTCCCTTTCTGATGAAAGCAATATCTTGAATCTAAGTTGTTCTCAGTCTGCTCAGCAGCTGATAAACAAAGAATAAAAAGGAAACAATTGAAAGACTAATTAATCAGAGTTAAATAACCAAAATTTGAACAAAGTTTATCAAAACCTCTGCCTGTATAAAGAGAGAACTGAGCAAGAAAATGGACTGGAACTCTTGCGGCTGTTCAACCATTAATTTTCATGATTGTGTATTGTCTTTAACTTTCAAAAGTCTAAAATTTCTTATATCCAAAATCAGTGAAATAATTCAAGTAAGCTAAAGGCAAACTCAGGACAATAGACTGAGCAAAACAGAACAAAACAAAACACAACCCCCCCTACTTTTTGATATTCTCAGAATCTTTAATTTTAAGGTTGGAAGCATCTTGACTGTTTACTAATTTTTCCTTCAGGAAGTTTATGCTGTTTCTGAGATTGAAGCAATTATCTTCACTCACTGTAACAAAATGACCTCTGGTCAATCTGCTGTCTTCCTAACTCTCCCTGCCATTTTGATCATGAATTCCATTGACCTAGAGAACGTTCGCGGAGGCGATGGCACCCCACTCCAGCACTCTTGCCTGGAAAATCCCATGGACGGAGGAGCCTGGTGGGCTGCAGTCCATGGGGTAGTGAAGAGTCGGACTTGACTGAGCGACTTCACTTTCACTTTTCACTTTCACGCATTGGAGAAGAAAATGGCAACCCACTCCAGTGTTCTCGCCTGGAGAATCCCAGGGATGGGGGAGCCTGGCGGGCTGCCGTCTATGGGGTCGCACAGAGTCGGACACGACTGAAGCGACTTAGCAGCAGCAGCAGCAGAGAACGTTCGCGGTACTCTTTTCAGGTCCCGAGCCCGCTCAAGCTCTCTAACTGCTATTCTTCACCTCCTTCTGAGTACTGTCATTGCTGTTTCGTTGTTAAGTCACGTCCGACTCTTTGTGACCCCATGGCCTGCAGCCCACCAGGCTCCTCCGTTCCTGGGATTTTCCAGGCAAGAGTGCTGGAGTGGGCTGCCATCGCCTTCTCTGCTCACACTCCCTACATAAAAGGAAGAATGTCCTTCCATTGTGTTTCACTTGCTGGAGGCTTCCAGGACCCGGCTCTTGATTTTCAGATGAGCTGCTTTGGCTTCTGTGTTTAATCTTCCCTCACAGGGCTCGGTCGTCAGAGATCCCACTTTTAAGTGTGAATTTATCACAGTTAGGCATTTAACCTCAGGATTGCCTTCTGTAAGCTCATTCAGTAGGAAAGTTACACAATGCCACCTTCTATAAAAGCAAATAAGCTAAAACTTCATACCTTCAAAGTACCTGCTTAGACCTTTTGTTTATAGTAGCTAGCAGAGAACTTGAGCGGGTTCAGCACCTGAAATGAGTACCGCGGACATTCTCTGCTGCTGCTGCTGCTAAGTCACTTCAGTCGTGTCTGACTCTGTGCGACCCCACAGACAGCAGCCCACCAGTAGCTGGCAGAATTCCCTGTTTAATCTGCGGAACATTCCCTGCTCTTACTTCATAGCTATAATAAGCAAGAATATGTGGGACCGAGTCATTTCTAGATGGAAACCTAGAACATGTTTTCCCTGTTCATCTGGTAATATGAGTATATCACTTCTTTTAAGTGTCTGAGAAAAAAAAAAAGAGAGAGAGAGAAGACTTCAGATAGTCAAGATGATTTAGAAGCTAAGAAACTAAGAATGTAAACTGGAGGGAAACTTGCCAAGATTGAGCAGGAGGGGTCAGGTAAGCGTCTAAAGGGAAGGCGAGGTTATCAGTTATACATCCTGGAATCAAGGCATAATATTCACACGGTGTGGCCTCAACATGTTCCAGAGGCAGATTCGATCGACTTGAAGATCAGAGACTGAAGCAGTGTATGCGGATGGGGAGGGTATGTGCTTGGCATTTAAGGGTGCTGTTGACTTATTTTAAGCTGATATTTGAGGCATATAGTCAGTTCTTAGTTATTTTTGCTCGTAGAGGGAAGCAATGATGTGGGTAATCCAAAATACAATTATTTTTGGTTTTTAATGGGCATTTTTGTTTATAGTAATAAAATAACTCAACATTTTCTGGAATTTGTGACTGTTCAAGTAAAATATTTTATTCACCTCTTTTGGCAAAAAAATAAATAAAAATTCTTTTTTGAAGAGAGGTTTGTCCTCTCAGCTTTAACCCTGTTTCCTACGTCAGACACTGGAAGTGCTGGGCTTGGAGAGCATCACAGTTTACTCACTTTGATTCAAGCTGTGAGGATATGAGAGCTTAAAATAGTACATTTCAGATGAGATCTCAAGAGTTAAGAGGAAAGATTCTCATTCAGACACCATAGTATATAAACCCCACATCACCCACCCCGAGGTTTGCCTCCCATTTCCAACAGAGTATCTACTTCCTTAAATCTCTCTGAGGGAAATTGCTACTAATCCCAACTCTCTGCTTCCTTCATCTTGGAAAGTCTCTTGGGCTTATAAACTAGGCCTTTGTGTGGGGTCACTTATCCTCTAGTATGTTTCACAAAGACAGAGTGTTTCAATCTTGACCAAAGCAGGGGTGGAAAGCTCCCAGATTCAACCCATTTTAAGATTCCCCAGCCTCGTTAGTTCAGATTATGATACTCTCTGGTCACTGAGAAAGTAAAATTTGGAACTTCCTTGGCTTCCAGTGGTTAACGGGGTGTAGGGACTTCCCTGGTGTCCAGTGGTTAAGGGGGTGCAGGTTTGATCCCTGGTTGGGGAGCTATGATCCCACATGCCTCGTGGCCAAAAAACCAAAACATAAAACAGAAGCAATATTGTAACAAAGTCAATAAAGACTTAAAAGATGAGTACACATTAAAAAAAAATCTTTAAAACAAAATGGACTTTTAGCCAGATCTTTCCCAGTAACAGAACCAGTAGTATTTAAATCCATGTAAAATTTAAAAACAATAACAACAAAAACAAAAAAAAAAAAAACAACAACCTTGGACTGCAAGGAGAGCCAACCAGCCCATCCTAAAGGGAATCCACCCTGAATATTCACTAGAAGGACTGATGCTGAAACTGAAGTTCCAGTACTTTGGTCAACTGATGCAAAGAGCTGACTCATTGGAAAAGACCCTGATGCTGGGAACGACTGAAGGCAGGAGGAGAAGGGGACGGCAGAGGATGAGATGGTTGGATGGCATTACTGACTCAATGGACATGGATTTGGGTGGATCCCGGAGTTGGTGATGGACAGGGAGGCCTGGCCTGCTTTGGTTCATGGGGTCGCAAACAGTCGGACACGACTGAGTGACTGAACTGAACTGAACTAAATTTTGAGTGATAGCAGTAATTATAATAATTTGTTTGTTGTAACCGCAACTAGTAGGGCTCTTGTGGCTCTGACCTTGAAGACTCTGCCTGCAATGCGGGAGACCCAGGTTTGATCCCTGGGTTGGAAAGCTCCCCTGGAGAAGGAAATGGTAATCCACTCCAGTATTCTTGCCTGGGGTATCCCACGGATGGAGAGGCCTGGTGGGCTACAGTCTCTGGGGTCACAAAAATTTGGACACAACTGAGTGACTAACACACACAACTCAAACTACTAAGTAATTTTTATTTGTTTGTTTCCTTCGTTATAAGGAGCCACAGTTCCAGTCAGACCTGCTGAGTTTCCTGGGCCCCCCTTTGATTTCGTTTTCATTTTGCATTGAGTGGGCTTTACAATGTCTATCTGGAGGGGAAAGAAAAAAAATGGCTTAAGTAGAATTTTACTTTGCCTTTTTTGGTTTCAATTTAGCTTCCACAACATTTCAACAATATCATACCCAAATGAGTAGAAAAGTAATTAATATTTGAGGGTATATATTATTTGCCAAAAACTGTTTTAATTTGTATATGAATTGTATAATTATTATAATTATAAGTGTACAATTATACAATTGAATAACTGTATAATTGAATTGTATAATTGTATAATTGAACAATTGAATTGTATAAATGTAAACCAATGACTAAAGTTTATTATTTCCCCTTTATAGATAAGGAAACTGAGGTTTTAAGAGCTAAAGTAACTTAGGGCCACAGAGCCTTTGAGCAAAAAGAGTGAGGATTTTTTCTAAGAGAGCCTGAGTCAGTTATTTATGATTTGATGATTGCATTGGGACAGTGCAGATGGTAGAGGCCAGAAGCCAGAATCCTGTCACTGAGAGGCTGGGGCCGCTGCTGGGGTCAACACACAAGGGGGCCAGGGCCAGGAAGAGGTGTGATCCAGCAGGCAGAAGAACACCGAAACGGGAGGCCAATCTGAGTCGGGCCCAGGATGTGGACCGTGTCGCACAGCAGGTGAGCGGCAGAGCCAGCCCGACGGCAGGGGGTAAGGACCTTCCCTTCCTCGATGGCGAGCGTGGAGTCGGGACTGCTCACACTGCCACGCAGTTTCTCTGAGATGGGGAGGAATTTCAGGGCGGTCTGTGAGGAGGCAGCATGCCGTGCCATCGGATGACTCTTGGACTGATGCCCGAAACCCTGAAGGCTAGCTCCCATGGCAGATAAAAAGGGCAGGAGGCAAGCCAGAACTTGAGTTCTCAGTGCTGAGAGCTGGGGCGCAAAGGAACAGTCCATCAGTAACAACAGCGATTTGACAGAGGGTTTCAGAACGGCTTTCTGAAGCCCTCTCGCCTGAGCTGAGGCTTGTCCTCAAAGCTGGGATGCAGCTGGTCCTACATGCGGGCTGTACAAGTGTGTGAAAGAGATGACAGAAGGAGGGAGCTTCAGGAAGCAGGACACGGCCCTGACGCGTGAGTGAAGAGGGAGTCAGCACTGAACAGAAACAGCTTTTAAGCACTGCCTTGCAACTCAGTTAGTTATCTGTCCAGAAGATGTGGAGGGGCCAACACTGAAATTCGGCCTGCACTGTTTCCAAGGAAAATTCAGCATCTACTCAGACACCTCGGGATGTGCTTTTCAGTTCCGTGCAGTCGCTCAGTCGTGTCCGACTCTTTGCGACCCCATGAATCGCAGCACGCCAGGCCTCCCTGTCCATCACCAACTCCTGGAGTTCACTCAGACTCACATTCATCGAGTCGGTGATGCCATCCAGCCATCTCATCCTCTGTCGTCCCCTTCTCCTCCTGCCCCCAATCCCTCCCAGCATCAGAGTCTTTTCCAACGAGTCGACTCTTCACATGAGGTGGCCAAAGTCCTGGAGTTTCAGCTTTAGCATCATTCCTTCCAAAGAACACCAGGAGCTCTCCTTTAGAATGGACTGGTTGGATCTCCTCACTGTCCAAGGGACTCTCAAGAGTCTTCTCCAACACCACAGTTCAAAAGCATCAATTCTTCGACACTCAGCTTTCTTCACAGTCCAACTCTCACATCCATACATGACTACTGGAAAAACCATAGCCTTGACTAGACGGACCTTTGTTGGCAAAGTAATGTCTCTGCTTTTCAATGTGCTATCTAAAATGAAAATGAAGTCGCTCAGTTGTGTCCGACTCTTTGCAACCCGTGGACTGTAGCCCACCAAACTCCTCTGTCCATGGGATTCTCCAGGCAAGAATACTGGAGTGGGTTGCCATTTCCTTCTCCAGGGGATCTTCCCGACCCAGGGATTGAACCCAGGTCTCCCACATTGCAGGCAGACGCTTTAACCTCTGCACCACCAGGGAAGGTCACCATATGCTATCTAGGTTGGTCATAACTTACCCAAGCAAAAGATCAGAAGTAAGATTCTTGACTCCCCTTTCCAAGGGAATTGTGACAGTGCATCTAACCTGTCTTATGAATATGTAGGGAAACTAAGCCTACTCACGTACATGCTTGATGGTGGATTTAGGCATTAGAGAAGAGGTAGATTAAACAAAATGGGTGGTTAAATTTGTATAAAAAGACTGAAACCAAGACCACTGCAGGCTGTAGTTGTCCGCACCTGTTTGCAATTCAGAAAGAGCATCAGGGGGGTAGACGGGGAAATTTTACGCTGAAATCACAGCTTGTTAAAAGTTAGACAGCCTGAACACTACAAATATAATTAAAACCCACATGCCGTGGATGTTTAAAACCTATCCAGTAAGTGCCAAAACGTTCATTGTTACACCATCCACTTACACCAAACTGAATCATCACTTTCTTTTCTTCCTGCTGACAATATGTTCTTTGCTTAATGAGTCATGTCTGGCCTTGCTTTGTTTAGCTGAACAGAATAAAACATTATGAATTTTTAACATTTTCGTATTAATTACTTTCTCAATTGTATACCCCAATATGCTTGTGAAGATCTTTAACACCCCAAATGGCCTTTGAATGTTCCTTATTTAATTATAATTTAAACATCACACAGACAGGATAATGGGTTGCTTATGATGAATGTTTCATGGCAAACCAGGCAGAGGGATTAATGATTGTATTTATGATGCCTAAGGAAAGACTGGGGCTCCCCTGGCGGCTCAGTGGTAAAGAATCCTCCCGCAGTGCAGGGGACATGGGTCTGACCCCTGGGTTGGGAAGATCCCCTAGAGGAGGGCACGGTAACCCACTCCAGTATTCTTGCCTGGAGAATCCCATGGACAGAAGAGCCCGGTGAGCTACAGTTTATAGGGTTGCAGTGTCAGACATGACTGAAGTGACTTAGCACTCACGCAAGGAAAGATCTCCTGGAACTCCAGGAAGAGATACAATTACTGACCTCAACTAAGGAAGGCATATTTCCTGAAAGGCAGAAGTCTTGGGGTGAGTTAATCCATTTTGCTCTTTGGAAAGAAAGAAAACACCAATTCTGCCACCAGTGATTTCTTTGTTTTTTGGAGGCCACCATGCAAACTCAGAAACTGATAAATTTGATTATGGAAATAATCTGGGGTTTCTAACAACACTTTTGTTGAGGCAAGATATTTTAGAGATTTGCATACTGTTGGGCTCTATCTACCTTTCTCCAGCTAAGTAAACTGGGCTATCCACACTCTTTATTGCCAATGTCTGTCCTTTGGAAAATGTTTGGAGAAAATATTTATCTCAGGGAAATTATGAAGATTCTATTAGCTCAATCACTGAGTGCTTTATGCTGTCTTAAAGTCACCAGAAGTGCTCAGCAGATTTTTGACATTTTCAAAATTATTACTGTAATCATCATTAAAGTCATGCATACAATCAGGCCATCTTATCCCCTGGTTTCCACATCTGCATATTCAACCAATTGCAAATGAATTGTACTCTGCTGTTTTATATAAGGGACTTGAGCACCAGTGGACTTTGGTATTGATAGCGCAGTTGGTAAAGAATCTGCCTGCAATACAGGGGACCCCGGTTCAATTCATGGGTTGGGAAGATCCCCTGGAGAAGGGAAAGGCTCCCCACTCCAGTCTTCTTGGGCTTCTCTGGTGGCTCAGCCGGTAAAGAATCCACCTGCAATGCGGGAGACCTGGGATCGATCCCTGGGTTGGGGAGATCCCCTGGAGAAGGGAAAGGCTACCCACACCAGTATTCTGGCCTAGAGACTTCCATGGACTGTAGAGTCCGTGGGGTTTCAAAGAGTCGGACATGACTGGGCCACTTTCACCTGGGTACTGGAACCAGTTCCCCGTGGAAACCAGGCGATGATGATGTGTTTTATGGCCGCATTCAAGGACCTCTTCCATTCTAGGCTCTCATTTTCTGGGGTGTAAAATTTATGACTTTGTCGTTTCTTTGGAACTTTTGGGTCTCCAAAGGAAAGCAAAACAACTAAGAATTTAAAAAGGCATGACCTGTATGTGGAAGCAGAGCGTAAGCTTCATGAAGGCGTATTCTTTGGCTCTCTTGACACTAAACGTTATATATCACACTCTCAGGGGCCGCCGCTGGTGAGGACGATGCTGCTGCTCTGGGTCCTGTCCTGCGATGTCTTTGATTACTTCACGCTTGTTTGTTTTCCTTGACTTGGAAGAACCAAAATACGATTCTGTTACTGAATAGCAGTGGAATCAATTGTCATATAAATTCCATGTTGGAGTCTTACAATCATAATTACCATTGAAAACAAATATTTGAGCTGTCCTGTCTTGTGTGTAAGAGACTTTTGTTTTTTACTAAGTAGCAACTTTTAAATTTCAGTAAGTTAACTCAAAATGTAAAATATTGCTCAAAAGGTATTTTGACCTTAAAATATGGATGCAAGCTAAGATGGCTTAATTTTTTTTCTCCAGCAGAGGGGGCATATGTGAAGAAAAAGTACCATAACAACATTTTTCAAAGGGCTGCACATTTGAACCACCATTTTAATCACATGAATGCATAATCAGTGAGCAATGTGCTGACATAAATAGGGAGGCACAAAATAGCCTTAGGGCAGTGGCCTAGAGTCTTGAATTCTAGTTGCTCCTACAAGGTTAAAGTATCACATTCGGAATACTAACTTTCCCTAAACTGACTTTATCGTGGATTGAATGTTTGTGAGGAATAAACTGTTGTTGTTTATAAGTCACATAGCTTTTGGTGTTATAGCATCCTGAGCTGACTAAGGCAGACTTCATAAATTTGGTAACCACTGGCAATGGAGGAACCAGTTTTTAAGTCCCCAGAAGTTTTTGTTGGTAGGATGGACTCTCCAGCATATAAAATATAATAACATCTTTGTGTTATTTGTGGGACTCTAGGTAAACTCAACTTTGTACTGCCAAGGCTTATCCCATATCTGACAGAAGGATTCTGGATTTATAGGTGGAAAATTACCTTTGAGTGCTTCACTGTAACCAAAGGTAGAGTGAGCAAATGCTGACGTTTATTTAACTAGGGTCTCAGAGCATTTGTATCACTATACCTTACTCAACGAAACTATGGACATAATATTCTCTTCTAAAAGAACACATTGAGAAGACCCTCAACACTTACATATGCAAATTTAGGTAAATTCGACAACTATTAATTATATAAAAGCCAAGAAAAGTCAAAATTAAATAATAGGACCTGAGGAGTTCAAGGACTTTTACAGAATTTTAGTTCACTGATTTTCATTTTCCTTGGAAACTACCTTTTTATCAACTTCAACTTCAGAACTCTCTGAGTACAAAATCTCTTTTCCTTTACTTTTATCTCATCACTGCTTTTCCAAGTTCATCTTAAGCCAAAGATTCTAGTTTGGCCTCTTGGGCTTGGCTCTTGGAGGTGCTAGCAGGAAAGAGCAATTTGGAAAGTTTAAATAGCTTAAAACCCAGTACTGAGAATTTTCAAGAAAAAGTCAGTCATCGCTACCAACCTTGGGTTGTTTGACTACCACATGTGATGGATTTTCCAGGGTCATTCCAATTTCGAGACTGTACTTTGTAGCTTAAAACTTCTTTCCTCTGTTTCCCCGTTTCCTTTGTTAGTGCTATGCTGTCAAAGCCCGATAAAGGTATTATTAAAACAATTTTAGTGGTTAACCCTGATAACATTTCTTCTGATGACAAGAATTTTGCTAGAACCCAGAGCATAAGAACTTTTCAGCAATTTGTTTTCGTTCAGATGCCCGAGCATTCCTGTTTGACACATTGAGGCTTGAATGAAAGTTCAGTTGGTTACAGTTATAGAATTCATTTTTTCTTTGACTTCCTAAAGCTTAGATTTCTAAATCTGCCCCTAATCTCTTGGAAGAAAAAAATGAGAAAGTCCAGTATTATAGACTCGATAAAAAGAAAGTAGATAAATGATTTGTCATTGTACTTAAAGCTGGGAAAGATCTTAGGAATTCCAGTTCAAGCTCATAAAGTGAATTTGTTTTATAAGTGGTTTGTCATAAATAAAATAAAAAATGAATGAAATAACTACTTTTTAGGGGTATGTAGTGCTCTGACCTACATAGTTTATTTTAATAATAAAAAATGGAATGCATACTTCTAAAACATGACCTCAGCTGGGTTGAGACAAAATGTGAAGTGAAAAGCAAACACAATATTTCAAAGATCATTTCATTGTTTGTGAAAGCTGCATCAGGAAAAAGAGTACGCAAAAAACAGGATATGGCTTTCAACTAGAGTACATACATTTGATGGCTTTTATCACTCTGACTGAATAAGAAGTTTTAAAGCTTCTGTCATCTGTGCTTAAACTATTAAAAAGAATTACAAACATAAAATGTTAACTCTCTTCTCATTCTATTTAGGATATCACGGAATGAGAAGAGCCCCATCCAGTAACACCTGAGTCAGAACGCAGCCCCAGTGCTTCGCCTCTGCAGTGTAGCATCAGCCTTTAGGCATTCTCACTTCTCTCCTATTGATGACTGTGCAAAATCCGTTTATCACTTATGCCAGTGCATACTTTCTGTTTTTTCACTCTCCTTTGTCCCAGGAGTCTGTCATCCTTAACCTGGAATGCCTTTTGGTTGGATAGGTCATCTCTTAAAATGCTCTTATTCAAAACAGCATCTCACTTTCCTTTCAAAGCAGTGTCTTCTTTCCTTCCTTCCTTCCCTCCCTCTCCCTCTCTTTTTCTCCTTTTCCCTCTTTCTTTCTGAGCTGTGAGTAAGCTAGATATTAGAAAATTGTTCTTATTAAATTAATTTTAAAATGAAGCGTGAATGACACATCATTTACCTAGCTGTTCTCGCTTCAAAAGGTTTTTCTCCAATAAAATGTAATTATAAACAGAATTTTGGGTAGAGAGAAATCTTGGGATGGAAGCCTTTAAGTGTCACTGCTTAGTTTTCAGCTAACATTTGGCGTTGACGCTGAAAGCGCCAAGTCACGTTGGCAATCTTCAGAAAGCGCTGTCCTTACTTCCCCATCTCCTCACGGCTGCGTTAGCCTTTCTCAGATGCTAATTAAGGCAGAAGAGCCTATGTAAGACCTGTCCAGAGGAAAATAAGTATGACTTGGAACTTTATTCTCTTTTTCAGCCTTTCTTACTTGGGAATAAATATACTGTATAGGTAAGACACTCTCTGCTGTAACCAACAGGACGTTCTTTGGTTAAAAGAAAAGTCCCGAATACTAAAAAGTCCTGACTACTAACGCTTATTAAGTGATGAACACACTATCTCACACCGAAGAATTGATGAGTGCCAAAGAACGGATGCTTTTGAACTGTGCTGTTGGAGAAGACTCTTGAGAGTCCCTTGGACAGCAAGGAGATCCAACCAGTCCATCCTAAAGGAGATCAGTGTTCATTGGAAGGACTGATTGCTGAAGCTGAAGTTTTAATACTTTGGCCACCTGATGCAAAGAGCTGACTCATTTGAAAAGACCCTGATGCTGGGAAAGATTGAAGGCAGGAGGAGAAGGGGTTGGATGGCATCACCGACTCAGTGCACATGAGTTTGAGCAGCTCCAGCAGATCGTGAAGGGCAGGGAAGCCTGCTGTGCTGCAGTCCATGGGCTTACAGAGAGTGTGCCATGACTGAGCGACTGAACAAGGGAACAGTAACATCTCACAGAATTGTTGCTATGTAACTAGGGTGATAGTAATAGGTATTCTTTATTGAGTTCGTGTTGTATGTCAGATATTACTCTAAATACTTTACGTATTCTGACTCATTCTTGATAAGATTAAGGCAAGCATTATAATTTTCTCCATTTTACAAGGTAGGCACTGGGTTGTTCAGCCTCCAGACAGGTTAGTTCTGTGGTCCAGGGGTGTCACCAAGGACCAGTTTCTTTCCATCTCTCGGACCTGTCATCTTTAAGGTAACAATGGTTTCTCTCACACTGACTAACCTAGTTACCGCAAAATGAGTCTAACTATTCAAGGCATTATGTTCAGACAAAAATATATCAACAGTAAAATGAAGGACCCTTGTGACTTTGTGCCTATCTTTTTAATAGGGAGGAGATTCCTGTTCGTCAGGACAGGATCACTTGTCTCTATTAGTCTTGGATAAGAGAGCGCAATTTCTGTAACTTGCTTAGACTGTTTGGAATGAAATGGGTGTTGGGGAATGAATTTCTATGATAACTGTACAATCTTCCATTGTAGGCTTTCAGGATGAGATTTCCAAATAGTGGGAAATCACTGTGGGAAAGGCAGAAATCTACAACCTCTTGGGTATCAGTTTAGAATGTTTAGAGACCTTCAAGGCTCCTTTCAGCAAATTCTGATTCCATTTCACCTTGAGGCTCTTACTCAGCTTAGTTTTGCTTGGTGACAGTTGCACGTATAAGGGTTTATTTGAGCTGCATTCTGTTCATTGTGTAGTTGCCATGCCACAAAAACACTGTGTGTGTTATAAAAACTTAGATCACATTGTGTTGAGGTGGTGTATATGTTGCACCACACTAAACCCAGCTAACAGTCTGATGCTCCCGTAGCTTAGTCACCCTCTTGTAACAAACTCATTTAGAAGCGCTGCAATGAGGGATCTTCATTTTGGTGTACGGCAGTTAGCGAATCATTTGAAATTTCAGAGTGTGTGATTCATAAAGATGAGTAAAGATGCAACTTGCACCAAATTCAATACACGGACATTTTTACAACACAGTTCAAACTCAGAAAACCTGAATTCTGTAATATTAGCTTTTTCCTTGGAGTTAGAACATTCATATCTATGTGTGGTAGAAAAGAAAATTAGACTGACTGCAGTTGAATTCCAACTGTCTTTAAATTAAACCAATGACCTCATTTGAAACTTCATGGGAAAAATGACAGAACTTTCTTGGACTTCCTACAATGAAGAGAAGTCTGGGCAGGTACTGTGCCTGTGAAACACCGAGGCATACAGCCTGCTCTCTGTCGGAACAGCAGCCCAACGGGACTACCACACTTCAGTTTCCCCAAGATGTGGACCATATTTTATTATTATCTTCAAGTGTTTCCTTTCCGATAGTTTCTATTCCTCCAGGCAAAATACATTTTGTAAGTTGGTTCCCAGTGTTCTCTCTTCAGTTCCTAAAAGCTCCTGTATTAAAAAAAATTTTGTTTTTGAGAGTGGTAATGAATAGGGAAAGAATTTGGCCAACTGAATAAAAATTTGGATTTACTAAGACCATTGGTCACAAGTTCAAAAGAAGAGATAAATAATTGGCTCCAAGGAGACAGATGAGCATATACTTTTGCCCCAGGGCCGTTATTAAGGTAATTAGGCTTCATGACTTCTAGTTCTGTGTGGCTGTGTTCGTTTTCAGGTTTGGAGAAGGCAATGGCAGCCCACTCCAGTCCTCTTGCCTGGAAAATCCCATGGACAGAGGAGCCTGGTGGGCTGCAGTCCATGGGGCCGTTAGGAGTTGGACACAACTGAGCGAATTCACTTTGGCTTTTCACTTTCATGCATTGGAGAAGGAAATGGCAGCTCACTCCAGTGTTCTTGCCTTGAGAATCCCAGGGACGGGGGAGCCTGGTGGGCTGCCATCTATGGGGTCACACAGAGTTGGACATGACTGAAGCGACTTAGCAGCAGCAGCAGCAGCATTTTCAGTTTCCAGGAGAGAAAATCTGATGTGTCTGAGTTACGGCAGTCATGCCCATCTCCAGGCTTAACGGAAGCAGCCAGTAGCATCACTAGATGGTTGTTACGGAAATCTCACGTGTGGCATTCTATCATCAGCCACCCTGGGACACCACTTTTTGTCTCAGCCTCTTCTTTCTTTTTCATCTTCTCGCCTTCTCCTCTTTGCCTTTCTTCTTCCTTCTTTCACTTTTCGTAATTCCTCACTTCCTTCTTTCTTATGTTGACTTTCATGCTGACATCCTTCTCTACATTTTCAAACTATTAGAGCATGTGATGGCATAAACTTTTAATTAGCTTGGAAATAGCTTCAAACATCCCAGCTATGGTCCCAGGACCCAGAGCTATGGTCCTGGCTGGTTTTAGCTCAGTGAGACCCTGAGCACAGAATTGAGCCACGTTGTGCCCTGACCTCCAGAATGGTATGACAGGAAATGAGTGTGGGTTGTTTTATTGTTGTTGGAGGATAATTGCTTTACCGTGTCGTGTTAGTTTCTGCTGTTCAGCAACATGAATACGACAATATCACACATGTACACGTATATCCCCTCCCTCTTGAACCTCCCTTCCCCCCATCCCACCCCTCTAGTCATCACTGCAGAAGGAAATGGCAACTCGCTCCAGCCTTCCTTTTCTGTGTAGCAGCTTCCCACTAGCTGTCTGCTTTAAACATGGTGGTAGACACGTCAACGTGCCCCACCCCCTCCTCTCCTCACCTCTGCCTACAAGCCTGTTGTCCACCTTTGCGCCTCTGTCTGTGCCCTGCAAATACATTCATCGGTACCATTTTTCTGGATTCTGTGTATACGTGTTAATATATGATATTTGCTTTTCTTTTTCTGAATGCATGTGGTTTTAAGTCACTAAAATTTTGGTAATGCATTTGCAGTGATAAAAAACCAAACACATGCCCTTGAACTCTCTGGTTTGTTTTTCCTCTAAAGGGGGATTTGTTGATTTTCTTGCTTGTGCCTTTGTTTACTGTTTCCCTGGTTACTACCCTTAGTTTTACTGTACTCTTCTATCTACTTATTTTGGACTGGATATACTTCTCTTTCCCTAGCTTCTCAAGATGGAGACTTAGATTAAAGCTTTTCTTCCCATCTATTATCAAGACTCTTTTATTTGGTTTTCAATTACTTGGAATTAAAGGCACCCTAGGGCTTCCCTGGTGGCTCGGATGGTAAAGAATCCGCCTGAAATATAGGAGATGAGGGTTCAATCCCTGTTTTGGGAAGATTTCTTGGAGAAGGGAATGGCAACCCACTGCAGTATTCTTACCTGGAGAATCTCATGGAGAGAGGACCCTGGCGGGCTACAGTCCACGAGGTTGCAAAGAGGCGGACACGACTAGGTCTCTAACGCTTTCTTTTCAAAGGTGCCCTAATGGATAGAGCCCCCCTGCGCAGCTTCCCAGTTTCCAGTGTGCGTGCAATTCATGTGGACACCTCGTTAAAACACAGGTTCTGACTCAGTTTGGTGTGGGACCTAAGATTCTGTTTTCAACAAGCTCTCAGGAGATTCTGGTAATGCTGACTTGAGGACTAAGCTTTGAAAGTCAAGGGTCTCACAGCAGAAAAATCTACCAACAGCAAAAGGCAGAATTGCTTGTGTCAGAAGATAATTAGCTATACACAATTATATGAATCATCTTTTGATTTCTATTTTTCATGACATAATTATTTTCTAGCTATTCCTATTTGGTTTTTTAAACTAGAATTTTAATGCATTAACTTAGCTTTACATTCAAAATATATGTTGAAAATTCACTGGACTGACTTTTGTAACTGTGTTCTGGGTGGCCAGGAGCCCTAGAGCTCAGTTTCTTTCTCTCTCATCATGTTCAGCTCAGAAGACTAAAAAGGAAACCCCAGGACCCATGGGCCCTACTGCTAAGAATAAAATGTTGTGTGGGGTAGAAATGAACAATTGTCTTTTCTCTTCTTTTGTTATGGTAAGAGCATTTAACATGAAATTTACCCTCCTCACAAATTTTTAAGTGCATAGTACATTATTGTTAACTAGAGACCCAATAGTGTATAGCTATTGTTAATGAATACCATAAATTATAATCCTTATTTAATAGCCCCAAATCACTAATGAGCATGAATAAGTGCTTGGACAGGTGGAGAAGTAGGACCTCAGAGGGTCGTTCCTTAATCTTACTAGTGGGTGATTAAAAACACGAGAGCTGATGCTCAGTGTTTGCTGCGGTGCTGCACCCGTAAGGGAAAACTGAAATTTAAAGGAATTGAGCAAAGGAGGTTGAAATGCATAAGACTCTGTGGATTTACTCTTGAGAGTACTTGTGTATGCAGGAGATATTATAGCGAATGTGCGAATATCCTGTAAATGTTCCCCAAGCTGCCATTTCCCCGATTCTCACTAATACTGCCCTAATATCCTTTGGGGGGATTCACCCACTTATTGTGGATTGGTGCTGCTTGGTGGAAGCCAATGGACGCATCCCACGAGCCTGGCTGCACTGAGTCATTTAGAGATGATTCCAGAGAATGAATCCTACTACCTGGGCAGAAGACGCCTCTTCTTGCTCCCACAATACGGTGTGAGAAGGAGGCCTCTGAAACAATGGCAGCCAGATTTGGGCTTATGAATGGAGACCCTGGAGCCTCTTGAAGGCCACTGTAGCAGAGCCTGTGGATGGAGCTCCCTGTGTAGAAAGGGGATGAGGGAAATGGAGAGAAACTGAGCCCCAAATATATTACTCGAATTTCTGGAAAAAGTCTCACCGGAAACCATTCCTGTTTGTAAAATTTTAAAATAAGTGAGCAATAAATTGTCTTCATTTTAAAGCAGTTTAAGGCTGTAATTCCCATTTATCATTGTTGTGTACACTCAGTCGTGTCTGCCTCTTCGCCACCCCATGGACGGCAACACGCCAGGCTTCCCTGTCTACGGGATTTTCCAGGCAAGAAGACTGGGGTGGGTTGCCATTTCCTTCTCCAGGGGATCTTCCTGATCCAGGGATGGAACTCGAGTTTCCTGCATTGCAGGCAGATTCTTTACCATATGAGCCACTAGGGAAGCCCATCGTAGTTGTAAATGATAAGAATTATTACAGTAGGTAAACTATAAGAGGAGATAATGCATCTAACTCTGTATTGTGAAATTTCTGCATTTTTTCATGAAATAAGTTAGATGAAAAAAATCTCAAGAATCTAATGATAACAAAATTTCCCAGAGAATGTTACAGGTGGCCTGGTTTAACAGGAAGGAGACCGGCTAGAAAAGATCTGAACTTTATGAGAAGAATGACTTGGGATAAAAAGATGTGAAGGGATGAAGACATCCAAGGGCGAGACGGCTGTAGCAGAAGGCACCTCGTGGCAGGAACAACATCGGCTCACCCGTCGTTCTCTGTAACCTGAGGCTCTTTAAATATTCGGGATGCTGAATTTGCCTATTTATCACTTTAAAACATTAAAGAAATAAAATTTTCCAGGTATGGAGTTGGTACCAACTTATCGGAGTGTCCTGGATGAAGATTTTCTCTGGTTATTGGATGAAGGCAAGATCCTACAGAATTACAACACACTCATAAAATAATCCAGGTGCTTCATGGCAAAGATCTTTCAAATACTGTTTCACAACATGATGTGACTTAGTTTCAGAAAGTGCTAAGAAAGTGTGTCCTCCTAGGGAAGGACTGGGATATTGAGAGAATCATCTCTTGGGGCATAGAATTGTCTCCGGCTGCTATAACAATGTTTCCCCCCTTTTCATGATGTACTGGGAACTGTGAGTACAGAACACTTTTCAAAAAGTAAAGTTTCACAGGCATCTAGCTGTCCTTTCCTGTATGATACATATTTTACCTGAAAACAATGGGAAAGGAATATTGTTGGCAAGTACCCTAGTGTTTCTAAATAAATAGCCCTTGCTTCAGTTAGTTCAGTTTAGTTGCTCAGTCGAGTCTGACTCTTTGCGACCCCGTGGACTGTAGCACACCAGGCCTCCCTGTCCATCACCAGCTCCCGGAATTTACCCAAACTCATGTCCATCGAGTCAGTGATGCCACCCAATCATCTCACCCTCCGTCACCCCCTTCTCCTCCCGCCTTCCATCTTTCCCAGCATCAGGGTCTTTTCCGATGAGCCCTTGTTTAGAAAGGACCATTTTTATCATCTACGTTTCTGTGAAAAACCAAGAAACAAACAAACAAAATGAGAGGAGAAACATGTCCCAGTGAGTTTATACTATCTTTGCAAAGGAAAGGAAAACAGGAATGGAAAGCCTGGTACAGTGATGGCCAGGAATAGCCTGCAGAAACCCTTCTGTAGGTTAACGGAGCCCTGCACTGCTCTACCTTGCTCTCTGAAGGGACAAATGCCAACTCCGAAGCCCAGAATGACTGGGTGATTGGCGGATGTGGCCATGAGAGCAAGACCAGCACTGGTCCTTGACATCATATCTGTAACATACAAAAAGCAGCCCTCATGTGCCGCATTCTGTCGTTTCTCGCTCTAAAGTTTCCATCCCCTTGTGGTTAGAATCATCAAATTAAGATCTGGCATCCCCCATTTCCTCCATCCTTAGGTTAAATTAATCCAGATAGCCTTGGTTCATAAAGGTCCTTGACATTTTCAATTCATTTTCCCACTATGGTGCTTCCCGCCAAGTGATATGCGCCCTTCTATTCAATTTCTGACCGTCACTGATTTGTGACTTGTTTCAAAAAATGACGGACTGCTGTGAAGAGTCTGTATTGAAGCTTTTCTGGCTAATTGATCGTTCTTCCTCTGAATGAGTCACTTTTTTAAAAATGGAAGCTGCCTGGTTTATAAATTCCCAGTTGACACTTTCTCTCAGACCTGCGATATCAATGGACCACCTCTGCTAACTAGGCTTCTTAGGAACTTCCTCCTCGCAACCTGTTTACTCTTGTTTTGAAGGTAATGACAAAACATTTCAGTGTATCCATGAATAGCAGGATAAGTGTAATGGTTAACAACCCCATTTGGGGAAATTACTGACTTAAATGAAATAAACTCATCTCAGCTGGCCCATTTTCCATACCTCTGGACACCAATTTGTGTATGTGTATTTAGTAGTATAGGGATTTCCTTGGTGACTCAGCTGTAAAGAATCTGCTTGCCAATGAAGCAAATGTGGGTTCCATCCCAGGTTGAGAAGATCCTCTGGAGAAGGAAATGGCAACTCACTCCAGTTATCTTGCCTGGAGAACCCCATGGACAGAGGAGCCCGGCAGGCTACAGTCCATGTGGTCACCAAAGAGTCAGACACAACTTAGGGAATAAACAATAACAGCATTTAATGGTGTACTTTAGAATTTTCTGTCACATTCTTTCATATTTTCCTTTAAAGAGGAAGCCTTCCTTAATATTCAGTGTTTAACTTAATTTTAGTCTCTGAATCTGGTTAACTTCCTTTTATCTAAAGTAATTACATGAAGGTGAGATTGTATTTTCAAATGTTTACAATAAAATGCATTATGTATTTAGCAAGGTATCTAAATACAAAACGTAGCAATATAATGCAGGACCAATTACCAACGTGTCAAAATGAATAAATCAAGCAAAAGCAAGCAGCCTGATGACGCCAGCTGCGGCCATCTCTGTGCTAACAGAGGAAGAGATGGGAAGTGCCGATGCCCACCAGTGTTTGTCGGGTGTGGTTCTGTGTTGAGCCTTCTGCTTTCATTCTGGGGGAGAATTTTAGTAAAAGGGCAGTTAAGGCAGGATCTTATCTAAGTGCTATCTTCTGTCATGCTTGGCCGTGTGTGTGTGTGCGCGCACATGCTGACATACCCTTACTTTGTCTCATGCGTTTCCTGCAGTCGCGTTGGTTCTCACCGATGCCTGAGAAGGCTGACCCCCCCTTTTCTGCTGCAAAAACTACAGAGCAGGAGGCGACTTCCGCAGCCTCTGTCCTGAAACTTACCGTCCAGGGCAGCTGGGCTCAGCTCGCTGGTTTGATATGTAGGCTGGCCGTCCTGAGTCAGAGAGATGTTCACTCCAGCCAGGAATGATGCACTCGTCCTCAGCGATGTTAGCTCTGCACAGGAAAGGGTGAGTCTGCCCAGATCTTACTAATGTCGCTGACCCCACATGGGCACTCAGCTGGTCGCTTTCCCTCTGAGGTAAGGGAGGTGTTGGCATTTCAAACTCACCTCCTGAAGATTGAGAATGGACAGTTCTGAAGTAGGGCTCTTCACAGTTACTTCTTGGTGTAACAGGGAAAAAAAATGACTCAGAAGAAAAGGCAACCATTTACGGAAAATCACGAGAAAATGATTTAGCTGTACTACGGCGAGTTTTCGGGAAATATTCGGTGTTTTCAGCCTGTTAGACTGTTTTGGTTCTTTGCCCCTGCGTAGGCTCTTCCTTGGCTGAAGCGAGTCCACTTTGAGGAAACCGTCCCTTGGTTTCCTGTGCCCTGTCCTCTTTCCTACAGCTTGCTAGCAGAAGAGTCTGCGCTGTTTCTACTCCCCTTCCTCCCTCATTCTGCTTCTGTGTCTCCCTGTGAGAAGAAAAACACCTGGTGTCTGCTTCAGGATTTCACTGGAAATTCGCTCTGCCTCTCATGTCTTCTACCTTTTTCATCTTGTTGTCAAAACCGTCATCATCTTTGCAATTCTTTTCTCAAATGAAATACACTAGATTTCCAGTTGAAAACATTTCCGAACAGCGTCTCATGCCTTCCTTTACTGGAATGATGGACAAACTGTCCCTTAAGCTCCCTCCTCCCTTCACTTCAGTTGTGTCTCCTTGTGGTTTTCCTTTAACCCCTGTGATTATGACTTCGTGACCTATTGCTTGTTAACTAACCCCTTAAGCGGGCTTCCCTGGTGGCTCAGATGGTAAAGAACCTGCCTGCAAAACAGAAGACCCAGGTTTTGTCCCTGGGTTGGGAAGATCCTCTGGAGAAGGAAAAGGCAACCCACTCCAGTATTCTTCCTGGGAAATCCCACAGATAGAGGAGCCTGGCGGGCTGCAGTCCACGGGGTCACAGAGGGTTGGAAACAGCTAAGCACAAACACAAAGCATGCAACCCCTTAAATACTGCTAGGACAATAACAGGGCACCCAGCCTTAGCTCTTTTCCTACTATTTTTATATATTCCTTCATTTCTTCATCAAATATCTGCTGAGCTCTGTTTATAGATGTGCTCTAGGGTACGTACTAGGGAGAAGTTACTGGAGATATTTTAATGATAAGGCCAATAATATATCTGGATCCAAAAGGGGGTGTAAGACAAAGAGGAATTAATTAGTGGTGACTCCAGAGGTTTTGGTCGGATCAAGTGGAGGGACCCAGTTGTCATCATCTGATGTTGGTGAAGCAGTGAAAGGAGATGTCTTAGGCAGACAAACTAGCGGTTCAAAATAGACTTGTAAGTTTAGGATCTGCTGTGGTTTGCATTGTGCTTCCCAGGTGGCTCAGAGATACAGAATCTGCCTGCCAATGCAGGAGATGGGGGTTCTATCCCAGGATCGGGAAGAGCCCCTGGAGTAGGAAACGGCAACCCTCTCCAGGATTCTTGCCTTCGAAATCCCATGGACAGAGGAACCTGGCGGGCTACAGCCCATGGGGTCTCAAAGAGTCAGAGCTGACCAGCGACAGAGCAGGCATGCGTGCAAAATTCACATGGTGGAGTCCTGATGCGGAGGCATTTAGAGAGGGAAGCTTTGGGAGGTAAATAAGTTGGGAAAGCAGAGCTTCCATGATGGGATTAGTGTCCTTATAAAGAGAGAAGAGGGCTAGTTCTTTCTCTCTCTTCCATGTGATGATGCAGGTAGGAAGAAGCCATTGGCAACCAAGAAGGATGTTCTGAGCAGGAGCTGAGCTGGCTGGCACTGTTATTTTGGGCTTCTCAGCCTCCAGAAGCACGAAAATGAATGTCTGTTGTTCAAGCCACCCAGGCTACGGTGGTTTATTAGAGCAGCCTCAGCTGAAACAGAATTTGTTTTAGGAAGCTAGGCATAGATGTTCAAAAAATAGTTGAAGTGATCTAAATTGAAGCTATATGGTTGGGGGCCTTCAGAATAGTCTGTCACTACTCGGTGCTTTGAGACTGGTTGAAATGACCAAAGAGAAGAGAACAGTACTAAATCCTAAGCTATGGAGGGTTCCGCTTTTAGGGGTTTGGGGGGAAAAAGGAGGAATCTGCAAAAGAGACTGAGAAGATACTTTTGAAGTGGGAGGAAAACCAAGGGTTTTGCTGACCCGTGAGCCAAATACAGTAGGGAAGAGGAAGTTATCTACAAGTTAAAGTTTGTGTTGGTCTAAATAAAATCAGGAAAAAAAAAACAACCCTGGTCATTGGATTTAATCATTAGAAACATCTTGGTTATGTTAGTAAGAACAGTTTTAGTGCAGTGTTGGGGATGAAGGCTCCACCAGAATGAGGTTAGGAGACAACCGGAGGGAGGGATTGCAGGATGCAAGACATACTGAGGAATCACTCGCGTCCTTATCTTCCACTATCTCTATACCTGCTCATGATTATCACATTTGTATGCATATCCTTCGGTGGAATATTACCCAGCCGTAAAAAAGAGTGAGATAATGCCATTTGCAGTGACATGTATGGACCTAGAGATTATCACACTAAGTGAAATAACTTAGAGAAAGACAAATATCATATTGTATCACTTACAGGCGGAATCTAAAAAAGTGATAAACACACTTATTCCATAGTCTGCTCCTCTGTCTATGGGGATTCTCCAGGTAAGAATAACTGGCATGGGTTGCCATGCCCTCCTCCAGAGAATGTTCCCAACCCAGGGGTCGAACCCAGGTCTCCCGGATTGCAGGTGGATTCTTTACCATGTGAGCCACCAGGGAAGCCTGGTTGAGAAAACAGAGCTAGACCTACAGACATAGAAAATAAATTGGTGATTACCAAAGCAGAAAAACTTAGGGGAGGGAGGGATAAGTGAGGAGTTTGGAGTAACAGGTACACACTGCTGTATATAAACCAGACAAGCAACAAGACCTACTGTGCGGCACAGGGGACAACAGTCCCCATCTCGTAATAACCTGTAATGGAAAAAAATCTGTTTTACGGAATCCCTTTGTTGTCCACCCGGAACTAGTACTTTATAAATCAACTTAAACAATTTATGTGTATTTCCCAGACTTCTCTGAGCCTGGTTTCTATGTAGGTTTCTCAAAAAAAGCCCACCAAACCCAAATAAATCAATCATGTCTTTGTCTTCCTATTTTGTTCAATGAGAATTGTGAATCCACGAGTCAGCTTTCTTTCCATTTTGCTCCTTTGTACATACGGACAGGCCATTCCCCTGTGTCAGGCTTCACGTACCTGAAGTTTTTTCAAAATCTCAGTTGTTTCATTTAATCTTGGAAGTGAAAGCACAATGTGACTGAACTTTTGAGTTTCTGTTCCCATGAGAGTGATGAAATGATGAGAAGGTACAGAGAGTAAAAAGAAGTCAGATCCGTGTCGGTGAACACTCTGTTTCAGCCACATTGTGTTTTAGGTGAAAATACATTGATGTAGGACGTTGAGATGTGACCGCTTAGTGGGGGAGATGAGAGGTCGGGCAGAGGCGGAAAATGCAGAGGTTTTCTTTCTGCTGTTGACGGTAATTAGCCAGCAGCTGTGCCCGGTAGGCGGCCTTCCCTGGTGGCTCAGTGGTAAGGAGTCTCCCCGGAGGAGGAAAGGGCAACCGATGTTCCTGCCTGCAAAACTCCCTGGACAGAAGAGTCTGGTGGGCCCTAGTCCATGGGGGTGGCAAAAGAGTCAGACATGATTTAGTGGCTAAACAGCAACGGCAACATAGCTGGTAGGTACAGATCATGACCAGAGCATAATTTCCAATATACAGAAACAAAAATCACAAAAAGAGTGACTCTCAAGCCTTCTTGCTTTCTTCCTGGTAGAATGAAATCCCCAGGGTGCTATGAGATTAATAGAAAACCCACATGTGTTGTTTTTTAATGGGGTCATTTTGAAACTTCAACATTACAAATAAAATGTATTTTAAATTGAGGAGTTAAACTTTTCACAGATAAAATTTTAGCCTAAGTGTTTTCTTTTCCCTCAAGTGGAATTATGACCAAGTTTATTGTTTTATGACCAAATGTATTGTTTTATTTTCCCTTTTAAATTTCATTCAGTGTTGGTTTAAATATAAAAGTGAAACGTCTAACGCCATTTCGAATGTTCGGTTTAGAAATCAGATCATGGTGTCATTAGCAGCTGAGCCCCACTTAAAGCCTCACTGAATAGTTCACTGATTGAGCTGCTGAAATCTTCCATTCGGCTCTATTTGAGGGGCTTCCAGGTGTCTCTTGTCAGTGAAAACACAGTTAATAATAGTACATTCTGATTACTAACTTCATTAACCCAGGACCCAGTTCAACCATGACGATCATAGATCAAAGCTCTTCTCTTTCTCTCCTCCCTGAAGTGGCAGCATTCAGTTGTGCTAGGAATCCTTTATTTGAATTATACAAATATAGTTGTATATGTTCCCTCTCAGTAGGCACATTACAAAGTAAATGCATTGTATTCATTTAATTTTCTTGAAATATTGAAAATTTAGAAAATATTATATGTCATTTATTTCTAAGTTTGAAGCATATGGGAAACCCTTATAAAATATACATTAAACCATTATTCAACACAAGAATTAGAATAGTACTGAAGCCATCGAAAAAACTTGCATCTTCCTGCCCAAATCCGCCCACTAGCTGCCTTGAATTATTTTAGAGTGTTCAAAATTTCTTTATACCTAAAATAATAAACATAGAGATTTATTTTTATTTGCTTCACTTGAGAAATAAATAAATGAAATGATGAAAGCAGATTTGAACGGATTCTTGCCTCTCCATGCTAGGGCAATGAGGCTAGCCAAGTGAATATCATAATTTAATTTCTAGGGTTTAAGCTCTGATAACCTTTTAAGCGCAGTTTGAATAACAGATACCCATAGCTACAAGCTCTTTAGTACCAGATCCTTTTAATAGATTATGTATTTGTCATTAACTGTAAGATGGGGCTTCCCAGGGGACGCTAGTGGTAAAGAACCCCCCCGCCAATACAGGAGACGTTAAGAGATGACAGAGACACAGGTTTGATCCCTGGGTCTCCGGATCCCCTGGAGGAGGGCATGGCAACCCACTCCAGTATTCTCTCTTGGAGAATCCCATGGACAGAGAAGCCTGGCAGGCTACAGTCCCCAGGGTCATAAAGAGTTGGAAACAACTGAAGTGTCTTAGCACCCACACATATAAAAAGACGATGGGTGTTATCTTCATTTCACTGTTTAGACTATAGATGCTCAGGAAACTTGCTCAAAGTTCTGGAGCTTGTAAATCGAATTTGAACCCATTGTTCCCCTAGTCCAAATGCCGTGTGTTCTTTTTATTTGCAAGCATATGCTTGGATCAATACATGATAAACTAAAAACTGAGCATCAAGATGTGACTATATTAAAAAAAGATGTGACTATAACTTAGTGACTTATGATTCTTTTTAAAGGGTTTACATTTAATATCAACAATATCAGTTTAGATAATGTTATTCTACTAACAACTTGATGGCATAAAGTTTAATCGATTAATCTTTGAAGAAATGGGCTGATTGGTTATTTCGTGTTTAGAATATTATCTTTCTATTTAGGCTTTTCCAGTATTGAATGTGGCCCTGCAAATTTTAAAACAATTAGTACTATTAAGGATAAAAAATTAACTTTTTAAAATACAGGTATGCCTGTGTATTCTCTATGTTTAAATATACCCATTTATACCCCCCAAATTCTGTCAAATTCAAGAAAACTATAAACTTTAAAATAAATTTAAAAAAATTATTTGGCTGCACTGGGTCTTAGCTTCAGCCTGTGGGATCCAGTTCCCTGATGAGGAATCAAACCTGGGCTCCCTGCATTAGGTGCATGGAATTTAACCACTGCACCACCAGGGAAGTTCCTCAAAGACAGTTTAAGAAAACATATAATTAAGCCCAAGGCATATGTGTATTTTCTAATAATGCTGAGAGAGAGCAAAACCAGTAAGTTTTCATTCATCCATGAGTTTGTTCCTATACTTGGTATTCCTAAAAGTACTAATAATCACTGTTTTTGAGTGCCTATATTATTGGGCACTGTTGTGTAAGCTTTAATCTTTGATCTGAAAATTGTCTTTTCTCCTTTGAAAAGACAGGTATTATTTTGCACATTAACAATGAGAAAGCTGAGCCAACACAATCTCACAGCTAAAAAGTGATGTAACCATAATTCAGCCATAGGTTATGTGATTGAGGAAACTGTCCTTGTCTACAAAAGGAGGCTCGTAAAATTTAATGCAGGAAAATCCAGAGTCAGGAACTGGCTCTTAAGTTTGGATGCTGCCAATGATTTCACATGTGAGGCCAGACAGTCTCTCTGAGTCTTAGAGGGTTAGATGAGATGATATCTAATATCTGTTCTGGCTCAAAACTAACTTCTCTTGTATCTACTCTTGCTCCACAGATCATTGGTGATTTGGCGATTACACTGTCCTCAACACCTTTTTGTTGGGATGCTTATGTGCTTCTAAAAACTAATAATGAAAATTTGCTCATCGAAGCAAATTTACGTAATAGAAACACCCTCCGTAAAGAAAGTAAACAAATTCCTTCATATTATTGCCCAAGAATAATGACTACTGATTGTTCACGAGTTACTGGAAGTAAGATACAGGAGGTATATAAATATATTGGTGGCGCTTTAGATAGTTGGTATCATAGTAAATATTCTTTTTTGTGTATTCCTTGGAGGAGCCTGGTAGGCTGCAGTCCATGGAGTCGCCAAGTGTCGGACACGACTGAGCGACTTCCCTTTCCCTTGTAACACAAAATAGAAGTCCGTACTTATTTACATGTTATTAAATAATTCTTCAGAAATGTTTTAATAATTTCAAAATAGTTAGTTTGGGCCACAAAGACTTTTTTTCTGAAGTAGGTGATGACTATTTGCAGCTCGGAGTTATGGTAGGTACCTGCCAAGTGAACAAAAGTGCAGGATAAAAAGCTTGTTCACGCAATTGTTATAGCAATTGTTATTTGACTTTTTAAATCAATGTCTTGAAAATCACTTCTATCACCAGGGAAAAATTATTTCTAATAGGATTTATACTTCATTGAATTTTCTGGTGAAAATTTCAATAAAGGTATCTGACGCTGCTCACCAGTTAAATTTGGAATATATACTCCTGACCAGCATTTGGTAAATGCTAACTAA
>SJYQ01000097.1:196796-207235 GCA_006410935.1 Redunca redunca | reverse complement strand
AAAAAAAAACAGAGAGGGTTTTTAACCACAGAGAGACTCCAGAGGAAAGGGAAGAACGTGTTAGACGGGAAGAGAGAGCATTCAGGGCTGAGGAAAACTACAGGAATCAAAAAGAATTAGCTCAGATATTCTTTGCAGGGGTGGAACAAGGAGCTAGTTCTTGGAGAACAAGGGAAGTCAGGTCAAAAGATGAGGGAAAGCCAGCCAGGCAGGGACTTAAGAAGGACCAATGCACATATTGCAAAGAGCTAGGACACTGGAAGAGCAAATGCCACCCCCACCCCCCACCACCACCAAATAAACCTAGGGGAAAGGCCCACCAGGAAAGAAGCCCCCCCCCCCCGGAGGCCCACGGCCCACGTTTTATATGCAGGAGAAGATAGCGATTAGGGGGGTCAGGGCCCAGCACCCCTCCCCGAGTCCTGGGTAACTATACATGTGGAGGGGAAACCGGTTGGCTTCATGGTGGACACAAGAGCTCAATACTCAGTCCTTAACCGGAAGGATGGACCGATGTCCAAAAAGACCAGCTGGGTACAAGGGGCCACTGGAACTAAACGATATGGATGGACTACTAAACATCAAGTGGACTTGGGGGCCCAGCGAGTGTCCCACTCCTTTCTCGTGATACCAGAATGCCCAGCTCCTTTGCTATGGAGAAATTTATAATCTAAGGTCAATGATCAAATTCACTTTGACCACGGAGGGATATCAGTTATGGATGGGACCGGACATCCCATACAAATTGTGTCCCTGGCGCTGAGGGACGAATATAGACTGTACCAGCCAAGGCCTCCCATGGCTATTGACCCTAATGTGCAACCTTGGGTCCAAAAATACCCTCTGGCTTGGGCAGAAACAGCGAGGATAAGGCTAGCCAAACAGAGACCCCCCATCATTGTTGAACTGAAAGTGGATGCCACCCCTATACGGGTAAAACAATACCCCCTGAGCCTAAAGGCCCAACGAGGAATCACATCACATATACAGCGGCTCCTGGAGGCAAGAATTCTCAGAAGGTGTCAATCTCCATGGAATACTCCCCCGTTACCGTGAAAAAGCCCCGGGGGAATGGACTTTAGACTGGTCCAGGATCTTCGTGAAGTCAACAAACGGGTGAATGATATTCATCCAACTGTCCCTAATCCCGTCTAAGCCCTTCCAACTGTTTGTGGATGAAAAACGGGGAGTGGGGAAGGGAGTCTTGATGCAGCAGTGGGGGCCTTGGAGGCGACCTGTAGCCTACCTCTCCAAAAGACTGGACCCAATGGCCGTGGGATGGCCACCCTGCCTCCGAATCATCGCCGCTACTGCCCTCCTGGTCCATGGTGCCGACAAGCTAACTTATGGACAGCAGCTCCTGGTCTACACTCCCCATGCCATCGAAGGGATTCTCAAGCAGCCACCGGCTAAGTGGCTCTCTAACGCCCGCTTGACCCGTTACCAGGCCGTGCTGCTGGACGCCCCCCCCCACCCCCGGATACCCTTCCAGACGCCCTGCTTCCTGAACCCGGCCACTCTCCTGCCCGACCCGGAGAAGGACGGCCCCTCCACGATTGTGGTGAGATACTGGCCGATGTAGTGGCCACACGGAAAGACCTAAAAGATGTGCCCTTAAATGACAGTGAACTGGTGTGGTTCACAGATGGAAGCAGTTTTGTGAAAGAGGGACAGAGGAGGGCAGGGGCAGCAACTGTTGATGACTCTGAGAGGGTCATCTGGGCTGAAGCTCTTCCCCCGGAACATCCGCCCAGGAAGCGGAATTAATAGCCTTAATACAGGCTCTAGAAAGGGCAGAAGAAAAGAGGATCACTATTTATACTGACAGCTGGTATGCATTTGGCACTGTACACATCTGGGGCCCAATATATAAAGAGCAGGGGTTTTTGACAGTGGAGGGAAAGGAAGTTAAAAACCTACCTGAGATCCGCAGACTCTTGGCAGCAGTCCAACGGCCCCGAGCAATGTCCATAGTACATGTCCCAGGACACCAAAAGGGAGAAGATATCAAGGCTCGAGGCAACTGTGCTGCTGATATGGTGGCTCATGAGGCAGCTATCAGAGACTGCAATGCCCCCATACTGACTGTAGGGCTACCACCCCCAGGAATGGGAACCTTGCCCCCGACCCCCGAGTATTCCTCTTCTGATCTAAATTAGATTCAAGAAAATGCCAACCGTCTGGAGGATGGAACGGATGGTATCGAGACCAAAATGACAACTTGTTACTTCCAGCTAACTTGGGTCGACACCTTTGCATGCACCTACATCTAACCACCCATTTGGAGGGAAAAAAAAAAGACTCTAACACTCCTACAGACAGCACGTTTGCCGTTTCCCCAACAAAAGGCGACTCTACAAGACATAGTCAAGGCCTGCAAGGCGTGCCAGATGATGAAGCTGGGAAAAAGACAGCATACGGAGATAACGTACCGAGGAGAGAGGCCAGGGCAACATTGGGAGATAGATTTTACGGAGGTAAGGCCAGGCAAGTATGGGTACCATTATCTGTTAGTTCTGGTTGATACTTTCTCTGGGTGGGTGGAAGCATACCCCACTAAGAGGGAAACAGCAGTAATGGTGGCTAAAAGGATCCTAAAAGAGATAATGCCTAAGTCTAGGCTGCCAGTATCTATTGGCTCTGATAATGGACCTGCCTTTGTGAGCCAAATTGTTCAGGGACTGGCCTTAGCTCTGGGGACCAAATGGAAGTTACATTGTGAATATAATCCCCAGAGCTCAGGGCAAATAAAAAGAATGGGTCAGACCCTAAAAAAACTTTGCCAAAACTGGCAATAGTGACTGGCGGGGACTGGGTGACTCTCCTTCCCTTTGCCCTCTTCCGTGCATGTAATACCCCCTCCAGTATGTCCTATATTTGAGGGAAAAAGACAGCGACCCCCTACATTGGGGCAATTCCAAGACACCTTAATGGCTTTAGGCAAGGTGCATACGCATATCTGGACTTTGATCAAGAAAATCCATGAGGGCCAGAACAAGGGGACAATCCCATCACGTGACATTGGGCCGGGGGACTAGGTTTGGGTCAAACGACATCGATCCAAGGTATTAAAACCTAGATGGAAGGGCCCTTATGTTGTTCTTCTTACTACCCCTACTGCTCTAAAGGTCGACAGCACTGGACCTTGGGTGCACTGTAACCACGTGTGCCAAGCCACTCTGGAAGAACAAGAAAGGGCCCAAAAAGAATGGAAGGTGACGCCACATCCTTCCAACCCTTTAAAGATGAAGCTCATCCATTGACAAGATCCAGATGAATCACCCTGACCTTCCTGTTGGTGACCGTCCTCCTCGACCCTGGAGCCACCAACGGGAACCCGCACCAACCAGCCAAAATCACCCGGAAACTGCAAAACGGACTGATGCGAGAGGTGCTCAACTCAACCACGGAAATACATTCTCCGAACACCTGGTGGCCACATCTGTATTTTGACCTAAAACCGGAGGTGGGTGTACCTTGGGCAAGGGGTTTCCTCCGGATGCAGGGGTTCTGGGCATGTCCGGGCCACCAGAGGAGTAACTGGAAAACTTGTGGGGGTGTACAGGACTATTTTTGTAAGTCGTGGAGTTGCATGACCTCTAATGATGAGCCTTGGCGTTGGGAGATAGGTAACCGAGACCCCCTCAACTTTTCATTCACGAAGCCCAACGAAAGAGAAAATGAGAGGCCCAACAGGGATGGTTTGAATCTTGGTTCCAACAATCTCCATGGCTAACAACATTAATTTCCACCCTGATGGGGCCTCTTATGGTGCTTTTACTAATACTCACTTTTGGCCCATGCATCCTAAACAGGCTTGTGACTTTTGTTAAAAAAAAAAAAAAAAAGTATGAATACAGTCTAGCTATTTGTACTCAAGCAGCAATATCAGGCTGTGCCCCAAAACGAAGAGGAAGATTCCTCTATATGATCTAGAGACAGGGGGGAATGTTAGGTCTGGACTCTGGCCATGACAGGCTCAACGAGCCACACTAGGCCTAAAAATAAAACCTGAGTCATGCTTCTGGGAATTCGTGCGCACATGTACCATTCAGCCAATCATTTGATGCCAGCTACCCTGTGGCTGAGACAAAGAACCGCCTGTATATAAGCAGCCATGATTCAGAGCTCGGGGCTCTTGTCGGATTCCACTGTGCTGGACGAGACCTGGGCCCTAGCTCGAGCTAGCTATAAAACCCCTTTTATGCTTTTGCATTGCTGTGGACATCTTATTCTCTCAGTTTTGGGGACTTGGACTCTGGGTATAACATATGCTGCTCAGATTTCCTTGCAGCCTGCATTCTGTATGTGAATTAGTTTTTCCCAATTAGATATATTCTCAAGAGATTGGGAAAGCATAAGGTGAGACAGAAGTCACTTTCTTGTGGCCATAGCAGCTGGCCGACAGGATCTGTAGGCTGTCAACTCTGGCACCAGGTGGCTCCAGCTTTAGGCGTCAGGCCACCCTCTTTGTGAATCAGGACCAGCAGCGTCTCCTCATCTGTGGACTGCAGCTCAGGTGGTGTAAAACTGGAATGAAATAAAATAGTTGAAGGTCCACGGCTACTCTAAAATTTTGTAAGCACCTGTTTCCTGTATTAAGTCCCTTTCTGCCTGACATACTGACAGTGTGTCTGTCTTTCACACTGAACTATGATTGTTATACCTGATTAAGGAATCCTTTTAAGAGACAAGATACATTTAGTTTTTAAATTTTGAAATCTGTGTTTTTGAGACATCTACATGGAAGCTGAAGCTCTGATACTTCGACCAAATGATGCAAAGAGCCAACTCATTGGAAAAGAGTTCCCTGATTCTGGGAAAGATAGAAGGCAGGAGGAGAAGGGGATGACAGAGGATGAGATGGTTGGATGGTATCACCGACTCAATGGATATGAGTTTGAGCAAACTCTGGGAGATAGTGAAGGACAGGGAAGCCTGGCGTGCTGCAGTCTCTGGAGCCAGATGGAAATATCTATTTAGCAAAGATGAATATACAGCCCAAAGGAACACTCTGGTAAAAAGACACATATTTTGGTTGTGGTAGATACAAGCTGTACTGAAAGCTGTAGGTTTCTACTAAGATGGAAGGAAAAGGGGAATTATGAACAGAACATGAGGAACACAATGTATTTGAGCAGCAAATGCAAGGAAAAAATAGGCAAATAAATAAATAATGTTGGTGTTAGTCTAGGTCTTCTGGAAGGAAGATACCAAGTTAGGATTGTGTGTATGACTTTACAGAGGAGAAGTCTATGAGAAAAAAAATAAGGCGGTGGGGGTGGGCTGAGGGGGATTGAGCCAGGAAAAGCTGAAAGAGGTGTCAGATCACAATCTGAGCTTAACCTTGAGTGAGGGCGGAGGGAAGAAAGGCTGAAGGGGAGGGTCCTTGACCTGAGGTGATGTCATTCCTGCTGTGCACGGTGATTGGCTGGGAGTCCTTGTGGGAAGGCTGGCCCTGGAGCAAGAGTGGCAATGAATTTCAGAGAGCAATTAGCAGAGGTCTGTGGAGGAGCCTGGTGGGCTGCAGTCCACGGGATCGCTAAGAGTCAGACGCGACTGAGCGACTTCACTTTCACTTTTCACTTTCATGCATTGGAGAAGGAAATGGCAACCCACTCCAGTGCTCTTGCCTGGAGAATCCCAGGGATGGGGGAGCCTGGTAGGCTGCCATCTGTGGGGTCTCACAGAGTCGGACACGACTGAAGCGACTTAGTGGCAGCAGCAGCAGTGGTCAGGTAGCTCCCTGAAGTTGGAGGTTTGCTGGCACGTTTTCACAGCCGTCACAGTTTGAGAAATGGTCAGTATGGTAGCAAGAGCCAGGAGAGAGTCATTGGATGGTCAAAGAATAAAGAGAATGAAGCAGATAAAACAGGCAGGGATGGTAAGTGAAATCAGAATTGGTTCTTTTTTTTTTACTGAAGTCAGTGTGACCCTTTTTGGAGCATATTTTGTTCATAGTATCTTTACTGATCAAAATGTGACTTAAAAATATAAATACACAGTTCTTATCAGTAAATTCTCAGTACTCCCAATTACACTTAGAAATAAAGTAGCATACTGCTAAATAGATCTATTGTAATAACTTCTTATTTGTGTGTATGGGTGAACATTTTAATGTGTATGCATCAATTTCTTCTTTTATATTAATAACTACAAAGCTTACTTAAGAATTAAATGCTTTAATATGTATTAAACACTTTGACTAGTGCCTTGAACAGGGTAAATACTATATAAACGTTAGTTGTATTGATTTTATATTTTTCTAACCTAAGCCTTTTTTAAAGCTCTGTAGTCTTTCTGGGGATGGTATACCCTATAGAATTCACCAATTTTTCACACTCTGATCATGGGAGTAGTTCTTAAAGATACTTTGAAATTTGATTTCTTATTGTGTAGGCACTGAAAACAACTTTTTGTGTGTATGAACACTCTGTGATACTTCAGGTGTCATTAAACTCCTATTTTCAGCACAGCAATGCTTCAGAGTGGTGCGATTTAGTCACATCATGCCCAGTAACATGTAGGTTACAGTTCTAAATGTGCTCATTTGCTTATTTATTAGAGGAGAGCTGGGGTAAAAACTTTGTAGATAAATTTTCCTTTTCATTGAACTTGATGTGGTCTTTATCCCAATGAGTCATTTGAGAAAACCTAGAGTTTGCTTTTTAATGGGTTTTTCTTAAACCTGGGGTTTGGGAAAAGAGGATACTTAACAACTCTCTTGCCTTTGTGGGGAGACTGAGAGTACCTTGCTTCATTAAGCCACCAATAAATCTTCTAAACATCTAGTATGTATTTAGAGTTACAGTTCTCTATTATGAATAGAGTGTATAGTCTTAGAAAGTCTCTTATAAATTCAATCTTTGAACTACATTTTGTTTCTGAAAGGTAATTGCTTTTAAATTGGAAAGTGCTTCTGCCATTCCCTGCCCCCAGTTTCCTGTTAATCAACAGTCTGTCAGGATATTACATTTTGTGCGGCGCTGTGCTTGGATGCGCAGTCGTGTCTGACTGTCTGGACCCCACGGACTGTGGCTCGTCAGGCTCCTCTGTGCTTGGGAGTCTCCAGGCAAGAATACTGGAGTGGTTGCCACGCCCTCCTCCAGGGGATCTTCCCCACCCAGGGATGGAACCAGGCCTCCCGCACTGCAAGTGAATTCTTTACCATCCGAGCCACTAGGGAAGCCCATGAACACTGGAGTGGGGAGCCTGCACCTCCTCCAAGGGATCTTCTTAACCCAGGAATCAAACAGGGGTCTCCTGCATTACAGGCAGATTCTTTACCAGCTGAGCTACCAGGGAAGCCCCGCATTATGGTTTAACTTCTACTTAAATAAAATGATAATAAACAAATTTGCATTAAAACTTAGCATTCCTCCTTTTCTGATTCTACAAACCTAGATTTTCTTATGTAACTTGCCTCCGAAGGTATTTGTGCTGTTTCCCGCTTTTGATTTCATCTGGTGTTAGAGAGTTGATGGTTTCACGCATATCACACATCAGGATTTCAGTTTTTCCAATAACTTGCAAAATAAGGGGTTTCCTTCATAACTCAGTTGGTAAAGAATCTGCCTGCCATCTAGGGGACCCCAGTTTGATTCCTGGGCTGGGAAGATCCCCTGGAGAAGGGAAAGGCTACTCACTCCAGTATTCTGGCCTGGAGAATTCCATGGACTGTATAGTTAGTCCATGGTTGCAAAGATTTGGATGTAAAATAAGAGACTGCAAAATAACTAAGTTCTGCTTACCTTAGTTTATCCAATATTATAAAGAAGAGAAGCAGAGAAAGTATCTCATAGTTACTGTGATTTAAAAAAATGTCTGTAAATGCTCATGGAATGTTTTATAAAATCAGTGCTTATAAGTGTTGAGTTTTGTCATTTAATGTATTTGAGAGATTTGAGATTCCCTGATCAGAGAAGGCCATGGCACCCCACTCCAGTATTCTTGCCTGGAAAATCCCAGGGATGGCAGAGCCTGGTGGGCTGCCGTCTCTGGGGTCGCACAGAGTCGGACACGACTGAAGCAACTTAGCAGCAGCAGCAGCAAATTTCCCTGAGATGTTTTATAATATCTAATAAAAAATCCTTTCATGAATTATTTTTTATTTAAGTTGCTTTTGCTTTTGGCCAGAAGTCTTCACTTCATTAAAATTTCAGGAGAAACTTTAAGGAGATACGAACTGCTTCTCCAGTTTGAGCTCAGTATGTGTTTAACTGTGTACCCCTTAGCAGATTCAGGAGAAGGCAATGGCCCCCCACTCCAGCACTCTTGCCTGGAAAATCCCATGGACAGAGGAGCCTGGTGGGCTGCAGTCCTTGGGTTCGCTAAGAGTCGGACACGACTGAGAGACTTCACTTTCATGCATTGGAGAAGGAAATGGCAACCCACCCCAGTGTTCTTGCCTGGAGAATCCCAGGGACGGGGGAGCCTGGCGGGCTGCCATCTATGGGGTCGCACAGAGTCGGACACGACTGAAGCAACTTAGCAGCAGCAGCAGCAGCTTAGCAGATTCAGGAGGTAGCATTGCTCCTATACAGCTTCAGCTAGAGTTTTTCATGGATGAAGGGAAAAAAATCGTGACAGAGCTTGGTTTTTTAGCGAAGTGTGTGTGTCAGGAAAGACCATTTCCGTGCTCCTGTGTGTGAGGCAACAGGAGGCTGGTTAAGCTGGTTACTGCCACTCTCCTTTGCAAGAAGGCTTTTGGGTAGCCAGGAGGAAAATACTAGCCAAATGACCTCAGGTCAGGGGCTTTACCTGTGAGGCTGCATCTTTAATGGAAGCGCTGTTGCCTCTTCATTTGTTCCAAACCCTTCACAGCGTCTTCCTTTATGTCCTCCTTTCTCTCCTCTATTTATGCTTTCCTGTTTCCTTTTCTATCTGCGTTTCTAATCCTGCACCTCTGTCTTCTGCGTGACCGAACGTCAGCCTGCCTTGGGCTCCGTCGGAATCCAGCACTACCTGCTGGAGTTGGCACGGTCAGCACCCACTGGTAACTGTCCAGGGCTTTCCACGCCTCAGTTCAGCTCCCCGGGGAGGTATTGTGATGCCACAGCGTGCCGCAGGCCACAAGCCGGCACACGCAGGGGCTCGTCTGCGGTCAGGCCCCATCTCCAGGTCCATCCGGCTGTGATGAGCACAGGGCCCGCGTGATACAAGTGGGCCTCCATCCACATAAGCGTGGTGGCCTGGACAGCCTCACTTAAAGGGATGGCTGTGGGTGATGTACTAAATGGCTGGTGCCCGGTACAGACGTCCTGGCTCTGCTCTGCCCTCTTTCAATAGCTGTTCAGGTTGCCAAAGAGCCAAGGAAAGGGAGTTCTGACCTTTCAGGGCTATAGTTTTAAACGATAAATAGCCTAATTCCGGGAGTTCTCTTTGCAGTAACAATGGTAACCTGAGTGCAAGAAACACAAGGTGAGTCGAATCTCAGCAAATTATTGTCCATAAGTGAATTTACCTTGTCCTATATGCTGTTTCTCTTTCTTGGGGAATTTGATTTCCTACTATTAAAAATAGAGAATGGATATGTGGACACGGTGGGGGGAGGTGGGGGGTGGGGAGAACTGGGAGGTTAGGATGGACATAGACACAGCACCATCTGAAAGACAGGCAGCTGTGGGAAGCCGCTGTGTGGCAAAAGGAGCTCAGCTCCAGGCTCTGTGATGACCTAGGGTGTTGGGCGGGGGTGGGGAGGGAGGCAGACACAAGATGGCGGGGATGTATATGTATTTATAACCGATTCACGTTGTTGTACAGCAGAGATGAACACAACACTGCAAACCAATTATATTCCAATAAAAATAGTTTCTGCACCATGGGCAAAAAAAAGTAAAAAAAAAAAAAGTCTATACCTACAGAGATTACTGCTAATACGCCTGTCACCTTTTACACTCTTAGTAGTAATCTACTCCATAGGTATTTAGAAGAGTGAGCCCAAGTGTGGCAACAGATAATGTGAACGTTTTAAGCATCAACTTATTAAGAGATACAATAAGATTTTGAATAGCAGTCTGTCTTAAAATAGCTGTTATATCATAGGAAACTTAATCAAAATGAGAATTTAAAAAAATGATATGATGTTATAGTAATGTAATATTCATTGTCTTCTTTAACCTCAGAAAGCCATATACTTTTGAACAGCTATCTAGGTTCAGTTCAGTTCAGTTCAGTTCAGTCGCTCAGTCGTGTCCAACTCTTTGTGACCCCATGAATTGCAGCACGCCAGGCCTCCCTGTCCATCAGCAACTCCCGGAGTTCACTCAGACTCACGTCCATCGAGTCAGTGATGCCATCCAGCCATCTCATCCTCTATCGTCCCCTTCTCCTCCTGCCCCCAATCCCTCCCAGCATCAGGGTCTTTTCCAATGAGTCAACTCTTCACATGAGGTGGCCAAAGTATTGGAGTTTCAGCTTTAGCATCATTCCTTCCAAAG
>SJYQ01000097.1:166437-196394 GCA_006410935.1 Redunca redunca | reverse complement strand
CTGACCCAGGGACTGAACCCAGGTCTCCCAAATTGGAAGCAGATTCTTCACCATACGAGCTACCAAAGACAACCTAGAATGAACATTTAGCCCAATTTATTAGAAGTTTTTCAGGTTACCAATTGTTTTAATAATCTTTATCGGTTGAAAGTTAATACATAATCATACAGTATGTCCTGGTATTTCACTTAGATGTAGGTAGGACCAAATGGGTCAGTTTTGGCAAGATCCATAAAACTTAGAGAAAAAAATAAGTTTCTTGTTGGAAATCAAGGAGAGTGAATATGATCTCATCCATAACAATTGTGTCTCTTTTCTTAAGCCATTCATTCATGCACCTTCTACAATTTCTAATAGGTGAGGCATCGTGTTAATAGCTTCAGGAGAAGCTTAAGTAAATAAGTTACAGTCCCTTCTTTCAAGCTGTTCTTATATGAATGAAGAACAGCTGCCTGAGGATGTTTGGCATTTTTCTGTAAAGATATGGTTTGCTACTGCTACTGCTAAGTCGCCTCAGTTGTGTCCGACTCTGTGCGACCCCAGAGATGGCAGCACACCAGGCTCCCCCGTCCCTGGGATTCTCCAGGCAAGAACACTGGAGTGGGTTGCCATTTCCTTCTCCAATGCATGAAAGTGAAAAGTCAAAGTGAAGTCTCTCAGTCGTGTCCGACTCCTAGCGACCCCATGGACTGCAGCCCACCAGGCTCCTCCGTTCATGGGATTTTCCAGGCAAGAGTACTGGAGTGGGGTGCCATTGCCTTCTCCAAAAGATATGGTTTAAGGTGCAGTTGTTGGATGCTAGGTAGGTTAATAGAACTAGGTAGTAGGATTAGAGATAAGAGGACACTTTGCATAAATATTAACATAATTATATCTGCGTCTCTATTCCTGCCCTGCAAATAGGTTCATCAGTCCCACTTTTCCTAGATTCCATATATATGTGTTGATATACAGTATTTGTTTTTCTCTTTCTGACTTACTTCACTCTGTGTAACAGGATCTAGGTTTATCCACCTCACTAGAATTGACTCAAATGTGTTCCATTTTATGGCTGAGAATTATTCCATTGTATATGTGTACCACGACTTTGGACACAGCACGGTAATAAAAGGGTGGGACAAATGGAGAGAATACCATGTGTAAAACTGATAGGTAATAGGAAGTTGCTGTATAACACAAGGAGCCCCACCCAATGCTCTCTGACAACCTAGATGGGTGGGATGGGGTGGGGAGTGGGAAGGAGGTTCAACAGGGAGGGAACACACGTGTACTTATGGCTGATTCATGCTGTTGTATGGCAGAAGCCAACACAGTATTGTAAAGCGATTATCCTTCCATTAAAAATAGATTAAAGAGGATTATAACCATAACCATATTAATATAATTAAATTTTCAATATGGTGATTTCTTAGATGACTTCCCTGGTGGCTTAGATGGTAAAGCGTCTGTCCACAATGTGGGAGACCCAGGTTTGATCCCTGGGTTGGGAAGGTCCCCTGGAGAAGGAAATGGCAACCCACTCCAGGACTATTGCCTGGAAAATCCCATGGATGGAGGAGCCTGGTCGGCTACAGCCCATGGGGTCACAAAGAGTCGGGCACGACTGAGCAATATATGAAAAGTGTGGGGAGAAAGGAGTCAGGGATGGATCCATGTTTCTATTTTGTCTAATGAATGATTGAACGTGTTATCATTTTACAGGAGTAAGAGCCAATTTGAGACTAAACTTCAAGTTTAGACATGAGAAGTTTGATGTGGCTATGGGTCATGGTCAAGAGGCAGAGAGGTCCATAAGCTCGTAATTATGTATCCACATGGAGGTGAGGTCTGGAATACAGATTTGAGAGTTGACGGAATGGTGATTTAACTCTCTAGATTATATAAATTGAGAGAACTAGTATTCAGATAATAAAAGCAGCTGATCACATATTCGTTTGGCAGCCAAAATGTTGACTGGGTCAAGGATATGCTGATATGTAAACAAATTGTTGCAACGTATTTTGGGGGACATTAAGACGATGAAGAAGGTTCCCAGGTCAGTGTACAACAGGCCAATATCATGGTGATTCATGCTCTAAATTTCCTGAGATGCAAAACACAACAATATGCCTAGAATATGTTTCATATTATCCATAGTATTTGAATTAGACTTTAAATTTGCACCTCAACTTGAAAACTCAAGAATGATGGCAAATGGCTTTTTTTTTAAACCAGCATTTTCATTCAGTTCAGTCGCTCAGTCATGTCCAACCCTTTGCGAGCCCAGGGACCGCAGCACACCAGGCTTCCCTGTCCATCACCAACTCCCAGAGCTTGCTCAGACTCATGTCCATCAAGTCAGTGATGCCATCCAACCATCTCATCCTCTGTCATCCCCTTCTCCTGCCTTCAATCTTTCCCAGCATCAGGGTCTTTTCCAGTGAGTCAGTTCTTCACATCAGGTGGCCAAAATATTGGAGTTTCAGCTTCAGCATCGGTCCTTCCACTGAATATCCAGGGCTGATTTCCTTTAGGATGGACTGGTTTAATATCCTTGCAGTCCAAGGGACTCTCAGGAGTCTTCGCCAACACTACAGTTCAAAGGCATCAATTCTTCGGTGCTCAGCTTTCTTATAGTCCAACTCTCACATCCATACGTGTCTATGGAAATACCATAATTCCATAATACCATAATTCCAAAGCTATGGAAATACCATAGCTTTGACTAGATGGACCTTTGTCAGCAAAGTAATGTCTCTACTTTTCAATGTGCTGTCTGAGTTGGTCAGAGCTTTTCTTCCAAGGAGCAAGTGTCTTTTAATTTCATGGCTGCAGTCACCATCTGCAGTGATTTTGGAGCCCAAGACAATAAAGTCTGTCACTGTTTCCATTGTTTACCCATCTATTTGCCGTGAAGCGATGGGACCGGATACCATGATCTTTGTTTTCTGAATGTTGAGTTTTAAGCCAACTTTTTCACTCTCCTATTTCACTTTCACCAAGAGACTCTTTAGTTCTTCTTTGCTTTCTGCCTTAAGGGTGGTCTCATCTGCATATCTGAGGTTAGGTAGCAATCTTTATTCCAGCACGTGCTTTATCCAGCCTGGCGTTTCCCATGATGTACTTTGCATATAAGTGCAATAAACATTTTCATTACTATATGCCTGTCATAAGTCCAATATCTCTATTTAAATCTTATATATGTATTGCATTTCCCACCTTCATGTCTTTAGTTTTTTGTCATTATATATACCATTTGTATCTTGATATGGTTATTAGCTAATGAACTGAGAAAAAAGGAAGCAGTTATTTCTGAACAAGTCAGATATAGTCAACTACGTATGGAGTTCTTATACAGAATTTCAATGAGTTTTTTTATTTTATTTTTAACATTATATAAGTGTAATAAGTGTTGGGTGTTTGGACTTTAATCAATAGAAAACTTTTGTTTTACTGCACTGTTATATGAGGGGAAAATACACTGTTTTTTTTTTCACTACTTGCTTTATTCTCCTTTGGTTTCCTAACAGCCCCTCTGGTAGCAAACAAAAGACATCTTAACTATTTTTTTAGATTAGTGCCTCAAATTTAACTGTTCTTTTCAAATGTGGCAAACCCACAATCTTCTGAAGCAAGCGCACCACTCTATTTATAGATTTTCTGTCTAGTTCAATCATTGGGATCTAGTCTCAGTAAGATGATTCTAACAGTAAACTCAAGACTCTCAAACAAGATTAATAACAGATTTTAGATTTCTGGCAATTAAATAATATCCTTTGGCTTCAATTAGTTCTCACACTTTTCCAGTAAACAGTGCCATTCAATGTGAATTTTATTGCTCTAGGACATATGACTCTCATCTACCTTTAAAGTTTAGAACTTTAAAAACACATTACTCTGTAACTGGATTTTGTGGTTATTCGTGGCTTTTGGGGGACAGGGAAGTCTTCACACATAATATAATATTAAACAGCTTTGTCTCTTTCAAAATAAAGGGTATACTGAACATTTATATAGTCTTTAATATTTTAACCTGTGTACACTCACTGGATATAAAATCACTGAGGATTTTTTAACAACAGCAAAAAAATTATGCATGGATATCCTAAGTCTTTCTCCTTCATCAGCCATAAAAATTTTTATTTATATGTAAATGGGATAACTGCATTTCCTATGAAAAATAAACTGGGTCGCAGTCCATCTGATTGCTTCTCAGGAATCTAAGTAGTCTAGTACCCTTGTAATCCTGGTTTGATGAATTATCGTCCATGTGATAACCTTTGTCTGTATTTGGGATCTAATAATCCCTGGTACTGAATCAGGCAACTAGAACGAACAAGGTAATGCTTTCTTTAAATTATCATTGTTAGTTTCCATCAGGACTATAGCGTTTGGCACAGTTTCACAGATGTTAATTTAATATCATGGAAAGCGGAAGCTGGAGCTCCAATACCTTGTCCATCTAACGTGAAGAGCTGACTCACTGGAAAAGACTGATGCTGGGAAAGGTCGAAGGCGAAAGGAGAAGGGGGTGACAGATTGCATTGCTGATTTAATGGATATGACTTTGAGCAAACTCTGGGAGATGGTAGGTGGACAGAGGAGCCTGGCAGGCTAGAATCCAAGTGGCCACAAAGAGTCGGACAGGAGTGAGCAACAACGAACACTAAGACGGGAAACTATTTTAATTAGCCATTGGGGGGCCACGTCAGGTTTCATGATTAAAGCCGCATGATGGATTTTAACATTAAAAATTACATCTTTTGGTACAATTCTATGTATTTATTTTATATATATATGTGTATATATATATTTTTCTATCAGTCAGAAAGTTAATTAAGTACCTTGTATTGACCCAGTGGACATGAGTTTGAGCAAACTCTGGGAGACAGTGAAGGACAGAAACTGGAACAGAAGACATTTCCTCACAGTCTTGGAGGCTGGAAGTCCCCGCCAAGGTTTAGCAGGACTGGTTTTTGCTTTTGAGGCCTGTATCCTTGACTTGTAGATATTTATCCTCTCCCTGAGTCTTCCCATGTTTTCCCCTCTGTACATGTCTGTATCCAAATTTCCTCCTCTTGGCAGGATACTAACCATATTGGATTAAGGCCCACTCTGATGACCTCTTTTTAATTTAATTACCTCTTTAAAGGTCCTATTTTCAACTAGTCACATTCAGAGGAAGTGGGGTTAGGACTTCACCTTGTGGATGGGGTACAAATCAGTTTATAAAAGTACCTTCTCTGTACTTGGCACTGGACTATTACTAGTCAAATATTTACTTTTTAATTCAAAGTATGTTTAGTAAGCCAGGGGTATTTCAAGTGCTGGGGATACAATAAAGATCAAAACAGAAATAATAGTCTAGTGAGTAGTATATAGAGGCTAACTGAATTGATGATACTCAGAATTCACTTTCTTCTTACATGAAATTCCAAAGGCATGTGGATCAGTATTGGAAAGATTTTATGAGAATTTGTAAGCAGATCAATCTTGGCTCCAAAAAGGAATAGCCATTGTTGGGCCTGCTGGAACTTCCTAAGTTTCTTTTTGTTTCTTAGGAGTACAAACTGTAGTGAAGTTAGTTTTGCTGCTGCTGCTGCTAAATCACTTCAGTCGTGTCTGTGCGACCCCACAGACGGCAGCCCCCAGGCTCCCCCGTCCCTGGGATTCTCTAGGTAAGAACACTGGAGCGGGTTGCCATTTCCTTCTCCAGTGCATGAAAGTGAAAAGTCAAAGTGAAGTTGCTCAGTTGTGTCCAACTCTTAGCAACCCCATGGACTGCAGCCTACCAGGCTCCTCCATCCATGGGATTTTCCAGGCAAGAGGACTGGAGTGGGGTGACATTTCCTTCTCCGAAGTTAGTTTTAAGTCAATGTAAAATAACTTTGAAGATTGAGAGATATTACCTTGATTTGACTATTGTGTAACTGTAAAACCTGAGGCCTTTGGCAGAACTTAAGAATCTAAAGTGCAGTTTTGTTAAAATCACATTTCCCTAAAATATGTATTTTGTTACTGGTGACAGATTTGAAATATCTACTCAAATCTATTGCTATTATCACAAAACAAACATTTCTGGCTTGTTGAGTTTTGCTTTGTTATGTGTATAAACCCTCTATATAGTTAATATAAAGTACTAATGAAATATGTGAATTTCAAGCAGAAGCTCAGATATTTGTGCATGTGTCTCTATTCGTATAACTCCATTTCAGTTTTTTATCATGAGCTCTCATCTCGTCATTGATAAAACTGGGAAGCTGTGTATAAACGAAAACATCCAAAGATTCTCCAGTTACTGTCATTGAACAATTGATTCCTATTCAGTGGTTACCTTTCCTTCTCAAGGTTCTCTGCTTTCTCATCTGTCTAGTCTTGGCCCCAAATTCCCTTATGTACTTGTTCAGTCGTCACACTCTGTTGTTAGGGAAGAAACAGCCTCTTTTACGCTCATTTGGCCAAGACCTATCCTGACACTTGATGCTGGTACCCTGGTTCTATCTGTTTCTGAGCAGAAGGATGTTTGAAGCTCAGGCCAGCAGCGACTCAACAAGCGACACGCATCCATCAGCCCTCCCGGGCAGCCCTCCGCCCCTGGGTACTTGGCGGGCAGATCAGGCCAACATCTTGATGTTGGGTAACCTTCTGCTAGTCGTTTGCAGCTTATCGCTTCACCTCACTGGGACTCCCCGACTTTTTTGGATTCTTTCTTGTTCTAGGAATTGCATTTCTCTCCTTTTTCACTGGTTTTCTGTTCATAGAGCTTGGGAGTGCAGATGATGTTCGGGTGAAGGGAAGCCTTTGGCCTTTTGGTAAGATCTGGAAAGACTGTATGGCTCCTACTTGTTTGAAGTGTTCTTTAGAAAATGGAATATTGACCCTTTCTGTACCCAGCATTTTGTTCAAGTTCCAGAAACACAGAAAATATTCCATGCAGTTTTATGTTCTTGAGCATTTCTTTTGTTACTGAATTTGCTTTACAGGGGCATCATCTGACATCTTAAAAATGTGTCAGAGTTTGTGGATTTGTGTCAAAGCTGGAACACCTGTTCTATCAGTAGAAACACGATGTGCTGTTGATCAGAGCAAAAGGCTTCAGAAGTCGGAGGTTCTGGATATGCAGTGTGATTCAAATGGGTGAGTCAACCTACTGATCCATGAACTTGTAACTCTTCAGGTATTTACTGGCAGAAGATGATTGGAATGAAGATTGGAAATGGTGGATTGTGAAATCATTGAAAAAGGAGCGTTTCCATTAAATCTGCAAGAGGTATTTGTTACAAAATAGCTTCTAAGGACAAGTTTTAACTGGTCAGAGTATGCTTTTATCTTATTTTGGTCAGTGTACCAAACCTTTCTGTTGTGGGAAAAATGACATGGTTTATTCTCCAGATATTAGTCTTAAGTCAATAAAATTATAAGCCTAATGATATTTATCCTAAGAATCTCATAGATCTTCATTGCACAAAGGAATTCATAGTCCCATGGTGTTATGAGGAGGGAAAAAATAATTAAACTGAAAAAGCATAGTCTAATTAAAAATAAATCTAATTTATAACCACCACAGAGGTGGTTAAGAATGTTGCTTGGTTAACTATCTGATGAAAACACTGGTTTACAAGAGAAATGAAAATACGTAGCTGAAAAAACTCAACCATTCTTTTTCTGCCTTTTGATCTTATGCTGTGGAGATTAAAATATAAATGACTCGACCCTCAAAATGTACTATAAATATAAATGCATTAGCCAATTAAAATGTTCATAAAATGTGCTGGAATTATTACTTAATATTTTGCGATAGTTAAAAACACATACCTTATTTTTATCATCACTTTTTAGAAAGCATCTAGTTATGGTATTAAGGCTTAAATCACCAGTATTATTTGTTCCCTAATAAATTACCGGGCCAACTCATGTATCTCCTTGAATTTCATTAGTTGAGATCCTTTTAAGGGTCTCCCCTAGTAATTCTCTTTTTGTTGTTGTTAATAAGCTTGTTTTGAGCAGTGCATCCTAACTAGACCTTGACAAAAATGACTTTGGGAATTTTATTATTCTTGGCTTCATCATTGGAAATTATTTAACTTTGGAGAAGGCAGTTTATCAGAGCCTTTTTTCATCTGCAAATGGAGAAGGCTAGTCCCTGGGTCAGGAAGATCCCCTGGAGAAGGAAATGGCTACTCACCGCAGTATTCTTGCCTGGGAAATCCCATGGACAGAGGATCCTGGTGGACAGTCCATGGGGTCTCAAGAGTCAGACAGCACTGAGTGACTCAACAACAACAAAAAGCTATGTAGGAGGTTATTGTGAGGCTCAAATATAATGTCTGTGTGTTGAGATGCACCCTGCAGGTCTGCAAGCCCCAGTGCTTGCCCCGCTCAGTACTGAAGAAAGAGCCTGAAGTCAGTGACAGGGCCATCAGTGGGCGATCTCACACCTCTGGAGGGACACCACGCTGTGGGTGCAGAAGGCAGGAAGAGAAAGGCAGCAGCAGTCTTTGGTCCCAGGGGAATAAGGAGACGCTCACGCCTATGGTGCCTTGAACTCAGATTGGATCTTCAGTTGCCAGGGAAACCAGCAATGGAGTAGTCCCTCTTCAGCCCTTGGGCTACTACATACCTTGGAGAGGGGGGCGGAGGTCTTCCCTCTGCACAGCTGTATAAGAGGAGCCATTCTGATCTAAAGGTGAGAGCAATCTCTGGCTGGGGCCAGGGGCAAGAATGTAGGTATTTACCACTGACCAGTGCTGTTGTGTAGTAGCTAAGTCGTGTCTGACTCTTTGCTACCCATGGATGCAGCTGAAAGGCTGTTGCTGAATGAAAAAAGACGGCCTGGATTCTTGGCCTCCAGAGGAGAAGAATTCAATCCGGGGCCAGAGACAAGGCTTGATTGCTCAGAGCTTTGTGTAATAAAGTTTTATTAAAGTATGAAGGAGATAGAGAAAGCTTCTGACATAGGCATCAGAAGGGGGCAGAACGAGTACCCCCCTGCTAGTCTTCTGGATGTTATATAGTCACCAGCAGTCTGTTAATGAAAGAAAGGAATGTCTTAAAACAGAATGGCACCAGGCCCCTCACCCATAAGATGTATTTTGGGACAATCTTGGCACCAAATGGCTCATCCTGGGCCATAAAACGATTAACTTGAATCTCGTAGAAGGACAGATTACCATATAAATAGTTTCGTTTACAAAGATTAGGGGAACAATATCTGAGTGTAACATAATGGTTTGTCAAGTAGGTTCTGAGCCAGTAGGTGGAACCGACTTGAAGACAGAGTTTGGGGTAAACGCGTAGTACATTAGCATAGCTCAGGACAAACATTTCCATAAGAAAAAGGCATTTGGTTATCTCAAGGTTTGAGAATAGTTAACTTCAGGTGAAACCAGGTGTCACTATGGCGACACAGAATTTTGAGAAGCCTCCTTTTAAATTTGAATAGAGAAGAAAAAAATATCGCCAGTTTGTTTCCTCCTGCCGCTTAAGAGAGCTAAAAATGTCTGACACTTGCAGGCTGTTTCCTCCATTTGGAGACCCCTGGCCTTCCTGCCTGTTACCCTCTCACAGCCCACCAGGCTCCTCTGTCTGCGGGATTTCTCAGCAAGAATACTGGAGTGGGTTGCCACTTCCTTCTCCAATATACTGATTAGGCTCTACCCGAGGAACGAAGGCCAGCCCTGGGAGGAGCACCCAGATGAAGTAGGGACTGGTAGAGCAGGGGATGTGGAGAGAGCCAGCAAGCGGCATCTCGAGTGTCCCGACTATACGGCGTGACAGCTCGTGTTCAATCCCACAGCACTCTGTAAGAGGTTGATTTTCTTAAGGTGAGCTCAGTACCTCTAAGGAATGTGGAGTGTCCTCTCACATATCTTCAGAACATCTGTCTTATGACACATCAGAGGGCATTTCTGAACCAGACCTTCCCTGCCACTTACGAGACCTTTTCTTTCTTGTTGTTGTTGTTGTTATATTTGGTCTTTACACTGATTCCACACTTAAGACAACATACTTTTCCATTTGTCCACAAAGGCAAAATGAAGTGGGTAGTTTCTCAATTATATAGTGAATCTCATTAATGTACGTGGTTAACTTGAATGCTTATGACTCAAAACTTTCAGTTTCAAATCTTTTCTTTTAAATCTTCAGTTCAGTTCAGTTGCTCGGAAGTGTCACTCTTTGCGACCCCATGAACCACAGCACGCCAGAACTCCCTGTCCATCATCAACTCCCGGAGTTAACCGAAACTCATGTCCATTGAGTTGGTGATGCCATCCAGCCGTCTCATCCTCTGTTGTCCCCTTCTCCTCGTGCCTTCAATCGTTCCCAGCATCAGAGTCTTTTCAAATGAGTCAGCTCTTCGCATTTAGCTCTTCATGGCTAAAGTATTGGAGCTTCAGCTTCAACATCAGTCCTTCCAGTGAACACTCAGGACTGATTTCCTTTAGGAAATGGTTGGATCTCCTTGCAGTTCAAGGGACTCCCAAGAGTCTTCTCCAACACTGCAGTTCAAAACCATCAATTCTTCAGTGCTCAGCTTTCTTTATAGTCCAACTCTCACGTCCATACATGACCACTGGAAAAACCATAGCCTTGACTAGATGGACCTTTGTTAACAAAGTAATGTCTCTGTTTTTTAATATGCTGTCTAGATTGGTCATAACTTTCCTTCCAAAGAGTAAGCGTCTTTTAATTTCACAGCTGCAATTGAAGAAGGAATTCACAGGGCCTGGACTGCATCTTAGGCCTGTTCATGCTGATCATGCTCGGCCACCTTCCCAATGGACTCTGAACTCTGTGTTTAGTGCCTATGAAAACAATAGAAGGATAAGACCCCCTCCAGACAGGGGAACCTTGAAGATCATCATATCTAGGTTACTCATCGCCTAAGAGAAAACATACACTAACTGCACCTTCCTCCAGACAGGCCATAGAGTTTTCTGTACCTATCGGAGTGTAACCTCGGGTTTATTGATTACCGGCTAATTGTTTGCCTGTTTGAGCACACGAGCACATAACACGTGAATGATGGGGTTCCTGGGATTGTATTTTCCTTGGTTTATGTAAGTCTCAAGGAATTTGGGGTGGTGGGTTCGGACACGTACACATGGTGTATAAAAGATTTTCACGAATGCTGGTCGGGGTCCTTGGCTAAGAGGAGACTCCGCCTTGGGCCCGCTGGTGTGATAAACTGCACTCCACTATCCGCATTGTCCTTCTGAGTGAGTTTGTTTCCCAGAACGTGTGGCTACAACATAGTCACCGTCTGCAGTGATTTTGGAGCCCCCAAAATAAAGTCAGCCACTGCTTCCACTGTTTCCCCATCTATTTGCCATGAAGTGATGGGACTGGATGCCATGATCTTAGTTTTCTGAATATTGAGCTTTAAGCCAACTTTTTCACTGTCCTCTTTCACTTTCATCAAGAGGCTCTTTAGTTCTTCTTCACCTTCTGCCATAAGTGTGATGTCATCTGCATATCTGAGGTTATTGATATTTCTCCCGGCAATCTTGATTCCAGCTTGTGCTTCCTCCAGCCCAGCATTTTTCATGATGTACTCTGCATATAAGTTAAATAAGCAGGGTGACAATCTACAGCCTTGACATACTCCTTTTCCTATTTGGAACCAGTTTGCTATTCCAGGTCCTTAGTAACTACTTATGCATCATTATACTTATTAAGTGATGAGTTAATAAAAGAAGATAAGCCACATATCAGCTCTATAAAAGTCAGTCTTTTATAGTCACATTTTAAATAAATCGAGCATATGCTATTTTATCTTTTGCCTGGAAAATTGATTTTTAGAAATGGTAAATTGCTATATTCATTTAGAACTACCAAATGAAATATTTAAATTGGAAAGAATAAAAATAGTAAGAGAATAATCTTTAAGACAAGAAGTTAGAAGACAGTTTCCCAATATACATTAAGCTTTTCATTATTAGTTTTATGAAAATATTTGAAATTGTAAGGAAATAGAATTCAGATGTTCAAGTTAAGTTCACAAATTTCTTTTTTAAATAGATGGTATTTTTTTACAGCATGAATTTCTTTTCTACAAAAATACCGCATTCTTAAAAGTTTGCAATCATCAAATACCAACAAAGGGTATTAATTAAGACATTGTCTCAGGGGATTTCCCTGGGGGTCCAGTGCTTAAGAATCCACCTTACAATGCAGGAGACCTGGGTTTGATTTCTGATCGGGGAACTAAGATTTCACATGCTATGTGGTGTAGCCAAGAAATTGTTTCATGTGGCAGTGATGCAACAGGTATATAAAGAAATAAATTATCTGAATGTTTCCTTACTTTTAATTGTGTGACATAAGTTTTAGAACTTACAATCAAGGAAATTTTGATCAAGCAAAAATATTATTTGGTGTCTCCAGTAGAAAAATGCATGCTTCAGAGCACAGCTCTCTGTGTTACCTGAATCTAATTCTGTGGGTGATCTGAACCTTTTGTTGACTTTATGCTATTTTTAGGGGGCTTCCCTGGTGGCTCAGAGGTTAAAGCGTCTGCCTCTAATGTGGGAGACCCGGGTTCGATTCCTGGGTCGGGAAGATCCCCTAGAGAAGGAAATGGCAACCCACTCCAGTATTCTTGCCTGGAGAATCCCATGGACGGAGAAGCCTAGTAGGTTTCAGTCCACGGGGTCGCAAAGAGTCAGACACGACTGAGCAACTTCACCTCACCTCACCTCATGCTATTTTAGAACTCTGTAAGCTGCAGATAAATGATAGCAATACAAATACTTCTCATTTATAAACATGCAAATAAATTCTGTCAGATGGAGTTTTAATATATTTTCTTCCCCCCCTGGAAGAAGATGGTTTTGAGTCCTTTTATAAATTCACTTAAGTTACTCCTGATCTATACATGTGTCTGTTCTTTGGATCCCCCTTTGAACTGGTGTTAACATCTGCCTGAATCCCTCATTAATAATGAGTTAGCAAAGTCTTTAATAAGTGTTTTATATTTGTGTTAAAGTCATGATTTTACCTTCATCTGAAAAATTTCCCCTTGATCCAGAATACAAAAGTAATCAGTGCAATTCGTTTTATTTAACAAACACGTGGTAATTCATCACCTCATGCTCCTCTTGGGAAGATGTTTTGTAGCGGATTTTTAAAAAATTGAATTAAGCTCTTATTCAGTGTCCTTGGTGATTTTATATTCCTTCATGGTCACTTTGGTGGCTAAGGAATAGTGAGCTCCCAGTTACAAACTATTTTTTAATGACAGCTTTGGCTATTGGAAAGTACTTTCTTACATCAGATCAAAATCTTCATACAACTTCTAACTGTTGGTTCAAGTTATATTTCTTTATCACATAGAATGAATATAATCCTGCTGCCCTAAAATTGTCCTTCAAATATAGAAAATAGTTATATTCACTGTTAGCCTTTTTTTCCCTTCACAGGAAGAATTTCCTGAGGTCTTTAGCCTTCGTGAGATATATTCTGAGATGGATTAAAAATCCCTTAATTATCTTAGACACTCTGATATGATACTACTTTGCAATAGATCCTGTCATTCTGTGAATACACAGTAAAGTTTCATTAGCAATTTTGGCAATAACATTGCTCTGTTTTTTCATATAGAGATAAAATCATAATATATGCTTCTGCCCATCCATATTTTCTGTACACTATCTTTAAACATTTTGTTTTGAGGTCTTATATTTACTACTGCATACCTGAGGTGATTGATATTTCTCCTGGCAATCGTGATTCCAGCTTGTGCTTCCTCCAGCCTGGCATTTCTCACGATGTACTCTGCATATAAGTTAAATAAGCAGGGTGACAATATACAGCCTTGACGTACGCCTTTTCCTATTTGGAACCAGTCTGTTGTTCCATGTCCAGTTGACTATATTAAACAGCCCATTGTTTAAATCTCTTAAGAACATTTTAGACCATTCTTCTTTCTTCTTCTTCTTCTTTTTTTTATTTAGTCATTCTTCCAACATTTTTTATGTCTTTTTGATGTCTTGTACTGCCCTGAGGGACAAAAAGATAAGAACATAACTGATCTCTTTTTTTGAAGTTCGAGGGAAGCAGACATTTAAAAGTGAATTATTAGAAACTAGACTCTTTAATACTCAGACAGAGCAATGTTGCTGTATGAGCGTCAGTTCAGTTCAGTTCAGTCGCTCAGTCGTGTCCGACTCTTTGCGACCCCATGAATCGCAGCACGCCAGGCCTCCCTGTCCATCGAATGGCATTACTCTTCCCTTTGGCTAACAGAGATGACTACTGGGTTTCCTTACTATGTTTACGCAGATTCGAATTCTTTGTGTACAGGTTTAAAAATAAATATATTAATATTTTGAGCGACCCACTGTTGTACATTTTAGGGGTCTTCAAGTTTAGACTTGAATGAAACTGAGAAAGTTGAATAAAATTTTCTGAAAATATTGATATATCAAGAATTATTTAACTAGAACAAGGCAAAGAGTTGCTTGAATAAAGTGCAGCTTAATTAGTTGTTTATTTGTCTGCCTATTTGAATCAACAGTGTCAGAATATGCTAATATGAGTTGGCATTTAACTGCTGAAGTCCTGACTACTTTTGCCTCACTTTCCTCTTTGTAGACTGTCATTTACTCAATTCAGTTTGAGGTTCACTTGAATAAAATCTTACGAATAAAATCTTACTTGGAATGAACCCAATTTATCTTTTCCCATTTGGATTAATAAGCTAAGAGCATAGACTCATGATAACACTAAGCATATAATTTCTTATACTCTTCTCAACCTACAAAAGGTAATTTGAAAAAAAATACATACTTTACTGTCCTGTAATGTAATCCATGTTTATTCATGCTATTTGGCTTTGAGCACTTCTACTTACCTTTTAACCAACTTTCCACTTATTTTCTTGAACCAGAAAGGGCACTTCATGTTATTTCCCCTTATATTCTTTTATTTATCTTATATTTTGGCATTTGTACGATTTTGCTAAGATTTGCATTTCCTCTGACTAGAATGCCAGTTAAAGCACTCAGAGACTGTTAAATATTTTCTTAAGTCATGTCATCTTAGTCAGCTCCAGCTGCCATAGCAAAGTGCCACACCATAGACTAGGTGGCTTAAACAATAGAAGCTTATTTCATCGCGGTTCTGGGACCGGGAGTTCAGGGTCAGGCTGTTGAACACAGGTTCTGCTGAGAGCTCCCTGCTGGGGCTGCGGACGGCTGCCTTCCTGCTCTGTCCTCACAGGGAGAGAGCGCCCTTTTCCTCTTCCAAGGTCTCCTGAGGTCTCCAGTCACCCTTCCACTCTTGAGACTTCATCTAACCCTGATTACTTCCTGAAAGTCCTGGTTCGAAATACAGTCACATTGGTGGTGAGGGTTTCAACAGATGAATTCTCACCCCACAGCACTCACGGTCTCACCGATTGAGGGCATGCACACGTATTGATCACATGGTGCTCAGCTCATTATCGCAACATGTAACACTGCTGTGTTGGGATTTTAAAGGACTCCTAATAATTCTCTATGCAGCAGTGAGCAGCTGCTGCTGGTTTCCCGGAGCCTAATATAGTATAGTGAAACAGGAGAGCGTGGGGTTAAGGAAATGCAGAATCATAGCTCTGCCACTTGTGAGCCAAGGGCCCTCAGCTAAGGTACAAGGTTAAGTGAGGTCATATTAGTTCAGGGCTGTAGACAATACCTGGAACACAGTAAATACTATATAGGTGTGAGCTTTGATTATCATTAGTATCACTCATCTACTTCTGTAGGCAAAACCTATCTCACTGTCCTTCCTTACATGAGTAAGAACCTCTTCGGTATTCTAGCCTCTCGCTTTTGGAGGCTTTGTAGTTTGTTTATGTCACTCTCAGTATGCGCTGTCCCAGAACGAAGGAGGCAATCGTGTATTTCACAAGACAGCTAAGAATTCAGAATTGTTCAACCGCAAAGCAACAGTAGTTCATGGGCGGAAAAGTTACTAATGTGATTTTTCCTGATTTTATTTAATTTTTGTAAGATTCTCATCACTGAAATGAAATAGAAACTGCTTTTTAACTACTGACTTTGGAGATCAAATTTTATTACTCATTTTGTATACTTAAATTTTTATTTTAATAAGAGACCTGTGATATCAGATGGGTGGAAGTTTTAAGAAAATTCAATCAATTGATTAAAATATTCATTAAATTATGTAAGTATATGTCTGGATATAGTGATAATTCAGTATAAGTGTTGAAGTCTGTTATTTCTTTGGACTCAGTACATAAACTCCATGAGAACAGCCATTTGCATTCTCAACTGCTGTATTTTTGCTGCTTGTCACAGAGTCTGGAACATACTATGATTTATAAATAGTCATTGAATAACTGAATGGCCAATAGTCCACAATAACTACTGTGTACGTGCCCAAGCCGATGACACGTTCTAGACGTATACAGAATAGATCATCTCGGTCCATGGGGGCACAGCTCAGCCGGAAGGAAAAATGTGACAAGTAAACAGACACCTGATTCTGGTCACTTAACTTGTGATGTAACAGAAGATGAACTAGGTGCAGCCAGATCAAGACAGAAGGCATCTGCTGAGATGTTAGGAAAGTCCGGGAGCAGCTCAGAGAAGGGGTGGTGGTCTGGTAGAGCTGGGAAGATATGCTGAAAGAGACGTGAAATATTACCAGTGTTCAAGGATATGGGGATGAATGGAGAATAATTCAATGTAACAAAGAAGAAATAAGAAACCTTAGGATTGGAAAGCTAGTAGGCTCTGAGGAGCTTCATTTACTGAAGAGCTTGAACTTTATCTCACCAGTAAGATGCCGACAGGTTTAAACAGCACGTTTTCAGAAAGGTCACTCTGGCCATAGAGCAGACAACAGCTTGGAATATATGAGTTCCAGAACCGTGTGACTCTCCAGAAGGGTAATGAGATACTCTAATCCTCCAGTTGCAGATTTCAAATAGGGCAGTCAAAGGAGGGGTGGAAGGGAGGGGTGTTTTGCTATTGAAGAAGGATTCAGATGCTAGAACTGCACAAGGCCACTGAAACATGAGGAAGACCGTTCAATGCTTCTGAGATTTCTAATTTAGGCAATGGAGTGTATGGAGGTGTCAACAACTACAAATATAAGCTAAGTCCAAGAGGGCAAATTTAGTGTGGAAGTCGGTTGGTTAACATGGTTGGTTTTGCTGAGTTGAAGTACTGGTGGAAACTTCTGGATATAAGACTGAGGGTCAGAAGGGAGAAAAAGCTTGAATATTCAAAAAATCTAGGTCACTGGTGAAGGCACGTGTCTAGATAAGAATGTCTGTGGAAAGTGGGAAGGGCTTAGAGGCACAGATGAAACCCTGTGGAAAGCCAGCAGTTGTTCTCCGTGCAGTGAGTGAGCAGGAGAACCCACAGAGAGGCTAGGGAGGAAGGGAAGGGCCAGGAACAGAGGGCAGGGGGAGATGCAGGATGCGAGCGCTGGCAGAATGTCAAAGGCGTTGGAGGAATCAAGTGAGACGTGGTGTGCAGGGTCTGTTGGCTTCGAGCAGAGCATTGTGAGGTCGGGGCCTTCCCGCCCTGGCCTGACTGGGAAAGGTGGCGTGCAGACAGAAGCCCCCCACAGGTTCACCTGTGACTGGAAGGCAAGGAGAGGTGGGGCTTTGGTAGTCATCTCTCAACCTTTGGATCCAGCCTTTCTGAGAGATGAGCACTAATTCTGGGTGAGTTAGCAATAGAAATGAATGAATTCCCTCTTTTCGTTTTAATTTGAGCTGAGCATAAGGGTTATTCACTGGGAAGAGGAGAGATTTATAGAGATAAAAGAGAAGGAAACCAGAGGCAAGAATAAGGATGGCGTATTCAGGGTCAAGAAAGAGAAATAACAGCAATCCACGTGGAATCTACTTGGAGACCTGGATGGGTCTAGACCACAGACTCTCGAGAAAAAGGCAACATTCTGGAGGATCAGGATATCTGTCTATTTTATTAACTCAACAATAGGCACTCAACAAATACTCATGGAATGAACAAGTGTGGAATCTGGTGTGTTTGGGTGCAGTGAGTGGGGGCGGTCATTTTTTGGTTAGAAGTGTGGTGATGAAAGTTTCAACTTCAGAAATGCTGAATCTGAGATCACTATCTGATATCCCAGTAAAAACACCTCCTCAGTTGATGGGAAACCATGGCTGAATCTTAGGCAAGACATTCTACACGGAGAAGAGGGATGAATCCACATGTAGAAAACCTCCTGGAACAGAAGTTGAGTTGCCAGGTTTACCAAATAAGAATATGGGATACACTGTGGAGTTTGGATTTCAGATAAACAGCAAACAATTTTTAGCAAAAGTATGTCCCATGCCATATTTGGCAGCCCCAGGGAGAGAAAATATAAGGAGAGAAGAAAGTACAGCTCATCTACCTTTACAAACATATCCTGAGTTCAGAGGAAACTCCTGTATCAACTCTTGAAAGTTCATAACACAGAGAAAAACAAAAAATGAAGGTGACCAGAGTATTGAGACAATCGTTCTCTTGAAAGGCTATTTTGAAATAAAAGGAGAATAAAGTATAATTGTCCTTGGCCATGTTTAGAAGAAATGGATTTCTTTCATGGTTTTTAGAAACAACAAAAACGCCTCCACAGTTTTGCTACTTCAGCAGAAGAAATTCTGTTCTAGGGAAGATTTGGGGAAAGACTGGTCAATAATTTAATTTTAAGAAGCATTGCCTTTTGCTAAACCCTTTGTGCTTTGTCTTGGTCAGACCCTGCTATCCTGTGCAAACCATAAATCATATATCATGTATAAATAAAACAAGTGATAGAAGACCTTCTGGTTGCCTAAAATATTTATGCTGGCTGAATAGTTAATGAAAGAAGGGGTGTAAATGACTACAGGGCCTCCCCGAGGACCGAACGCGTGTACAGAAGTGAACGTAACTTTCGCTTGCCCGGGACAAGCATTTGATTTGTACATTACAATTTATTTTGTGGGTTCCTTGTGATTTAGCTATTGCTGAGCAAGTCATAATTTGTGTGTAGAGTGGGGAGTCTTTTTGCTAGTTTTTTTCTCCATTTATCTGAGTTGCTTTTAAAATGACTTTAACTGTTTTATGTAACTACACAGACACATACTGTTGTGTAATACACAGTTGCAATTGTAATAGACTGTATTTTTGATGTTTGATGTCTGACAATTTTCACTCCCCTCTTCCCTTTTTCCTTTGCCAGACTCTGTGCAGTCTGATTTCAAAAAAAAAAAAAAAAAAGCCCATGGCCTTCCTTCCCATGACGCTGGTGGAAATTTCAAACTGGGCTAGTTCCTGGTGCTGCCTCGTCCTAGTTCCACTCAGTAACCACTGCAAACCAGCCCACCGCCGTTTTTTGCTCTCCTTTGCCTTCTGGTAGAACCGGAGCCCTCCCTGGGGAACCCTTCTGTTGTTTGTTATGTGAATGATAAACTGTATCATATGTATGGGAAGCTCTCCTGGAGAAGGAAATGGCAACCCACTCCAGTATTCTTGCCTGAAGAATCCTATGGACGGAGGAGCCTGGTGGGGTACAGGCCACGGGGTCCCAAAGAGTCGGACGTGACTGAGCGACTTCACTTTTTTTCACTACTATGCATGGGTGCCCACGTGTCATTTGTCCAGACATCTGTACATTTCTGCAGAGGTTGTGACGGGAGATGAAAGGCTGCTCAGCCCCCAGCAGGGAAAGCTAAGTGCCCAGATCAAATCATGATCATAGACGTCCCTTCTTAGTGCGGTTATTTTGCACCGCCTCCCACTCTGCTCCTTCTCGTATCAGCAGTCCCCACGTGAGGTCCTTACCCTCTTGACATTAAACATGACGGGTGAGTTTTAGCAAGCAAAAATTACATATACATAGAATAATACCGTGTGTATTTTGCCGATGACACTCAACATTTTGTTCGAGAGCTTTCCTGTCTTCAGAATCGTTAGCTGGCTTTCATTGCGCCGTAGTGCCCCAGGGGCTGTCCCACAGTTTATCCAGTGTGTCTGTTATGAACGGTGCGCCTGTCAGCATTATTCTCCACACATTTTGGTGCACGCTCCTACAGGATATTTACCCAGGAGTGGGATCACCGGATCATCAGATATGTCTACAGCTGGTAATCGCCGGAGGAGGGCATGGCAGCCCACTCCGGTACTCTGGCCTGGAGAATCCCATGGACAGAGGAGCCTGGAGGGCTACAGCCCACGTGGTCTCGGAGTCGGACTCGACTGAGCGACTAAGCACCGCACGACTGGTAATAGGCACAGGCTCCTATTTGCAGGGCGAGAAGAGAGACACAGACGTAGAGAAGAGACGTGTGGATACAGGGACGGGGCCGAGGGGGCTGGGACAGACTGGGAGAGTAGCCTTGACAAATAGATACCACCACGTGTATAACAGATCAGCTCAGCTCAGTCCGGCTCTGTGCGACCCCATGGACCGCAGCACGCCAGGCCTCCCTGTCCATCACCAACTCCCGGATACGTACCTGGTCTAACAAAGAGCTAGTGGGAAGCCGCTGTATAGCAGAGGGCGCTCAGCTTGGTGCCCTGTGACGACCGAAAGGGGTGGGATTGGGGTGAGGCGGCTCAAGGGCGGGTATATGCGCACAGACAGCTGATTCACGCGGTTGTACAGCAGAAACTAACACACCATTGTAAAGCAATTATGCTCGGATAAAAAGAAAGACATGAGAAAAACAAAACAGAAAAACCCCCAAGCCCCAAAATATCCCAAATAGTTCTTTAAGACTGTTACACTGATTTATAGCTAGTGTGAGGTGCTTCATAATTTATTACTTATACTCCTAGCCAGAATCAATCTTTTTCATACATTTAAGGCCATTAAGGAATATTTTATATAATTCCAGTATCTTAAATTATTTTAGTGTTGATTCAAAATTTAGGTTTCTTTGTTATACCCATAAAAGGTATTAACTGACAGAAAGTCTTTAAAGTGCAATGACAGTTTCTCAGAATCCTTGTAATTATTTATATATAGCATAGTTTTTAATAGAAGAGTTTTGATCTTGCCTTTAGGCTACAAATTGGAGTTGTTCCCAGGAAAGGTTGAGAAGGAATTGATGGTTCAACTAAGCCTCGTATCTATCAGAACACGAATTTTGTGTGTCATGTTGGCTCTTTACCCAGACTCTTTTGCTTGCATATATTGAAATTCATTTATATTAGAAATTGTTTTTTTTTTTTTTTTAAAGCAGGGACTTTTTCTTCTGCTGTAATGAGAAAAAGTTCAGACACTTCATTTTCACCTCCTACTTGGGAAGTTTCTTAGTTATGATCGTCACTTATATATAAAGTTTTGAGACAGAACGTACAGCTCTTCAAAATTAAAGGCCAGTTGCTACCTTAGGCTGTTTATTCATCTTGTGAAGCATTAAATGCCAACCATAAAGTGATGATGTTGGTAATAAGCACAACCTCTATTACCACATGAATGCATCAATTTAATCTAATTTATGACAAAATAAACTAATGATTTAGTGATGATTCAGTGGCTCCATGGATGATTCAATGATCATTCAATTAAATGTGTTAAGAAAATTGGCAAGTGAACTGTGAAGGAAGTATTTAATTTTTCTCTCTTTTTTAAAATTCATACCCTATTTCAAAATTGATTCAAGATGGATTAAGTAGTCAAATGTTTAAAAAAAGAGAAGAGAGAAAAAGCAAAAATTCTTTGAAAGATGAAATTTCACCTTGAGATAAGATGCTATTGCCTAGATCATTTTCTTTGTGATTTCTTCCATTGTGCTTATGTATTTATATGTGTGACTGTTTATTGTATTAGTCAGATATTTTCAGATAAGCAGAAGGAAAAGGGTGTGTGTGTGTGCATTTTTATATACATGTATCATATGTATAATATATAAAATGATAAGTAGACTCATGAAATGATTGTTAGTTCAGTTGCTCAGTCATGTTTGACTCCTTGCGACCCAATGGACTGCATCACTCCAGGCTTCCCTGTCCATCACCATCTCTTGGAGCTTGCTCAGATTCATGTCTTTCTAGTCAGTGATGCCATCCAACCATCTCATCCTCTGTCGTCTCCTTCTCCTCCTGCCTTCAGCCTTTCCCAGCATCAGGGTCTTTCCCAATGAGTCAGAAGTGATTATAGAGGCTGTGAAACGCCAAGGTCTGCTGTCTGTAATCTGAAGACCCAGAAAAACCACTGGTGTTATTCAGTTCAAATTCAGTGTCCTGAGGACCAGGGAAATCTCAGTCCAAGGGCAAGAAAAGAAGAGATGAACTGTTCTAGCTCCTGCAGTGAGACAAGAAAAAAGGTTGAATTCCTCCTTCCTTTGACTTTTTTCCAGGGTTTCAACTGATTAGATGATACCTACCCACCCAGGGAAGGGAAATCTGCTATGGTGAGTGTTCAAAATGTTGATCTCATCTATAAACATCCTCACAGATACCTAGAAACAATACCTAATCAGGGCATCATGTGGCAGGTCAAGTTCACTCATAAAATTGACAATCTCTCTTACCAAATGGAAAATTCATGAAATCAAAAAATCAAAAATATCTGATTGAAATTTTGATACAAACATGGCATAAAATTTAGGAGGTTTACAGCTTTAATATATAAATGATGCAGATAAAATTGATTTTCTTATTCAAAATATATTAATAGGTGATAATTAGGACATAAGAAAAGAAACATACAAAAGAGGAAACACAAATGCAAAGAAACCTATGAAAACATATTTAACCACCCTAAAAAATCAATGGAATGTATTTTCAACTGTTATTTTTGATGGCTGTTTTGTTTATTAAAATGGCACATTTGAATGAGATGGTTTCAGTCAATACCAGCGAGGTTATTGATTGAAACCATCAACCTCCTCATGTTCTTCCTATGGAAATGTAAATTGGTCCAATCTTTCTGGAAAGCAATTTGCAAGATTATCAAGACACTTTAAAGTGTCTGTAGACTTTGGTTTCCTCTTTTGTACATTTTGTCTGAGGAAATAGTTTATGATAAATCATAATTTATGTATAAAAGTGTTAATTGCAGTGTCGTTTGTAACACCCCTAAACTTGATAAACTGCTAATTGAGAAAATAGCTCAGTACATTACTGTATGTTCATATGATAGGATATTGTGAAGCTATTGAATCTGCCACAAATAAAATTTGCAAAAGAATGTGATAAATTAAGTGGGAAAAAACAGTATAAATTTATGATAACATCTGCTAAGTGTTGACCAAAATCCACTTCCTCCTTTTTTTCTGGTGATAAATGGATTATATTTGTAGTTGGGTAGGGTCAAGTGGCAGGCTTCCCTGGTGGCTCAGAGTAAAGAATCTGCCTTTAGTGCAGGAGACCTGGGTTCAGTCCTTGGGTTGGGAAGATCCCCTGAAGAAGGGAAAGGCTACCCACTCCAGTATTCTTGCCTGGGGAATTCCATGGTTAGAGGAGCCTGGCAGGCTGCAGTCCACGGGGTTGCAGAGAGTCAGATATGAGTGACCAACTAACACACACACACACACACACACACACACACACACGCACACACACACACACAGGGTTAGGTGACTAAATTCTAATGGAATATTTGTAGAAATTTCCTTATCCCAAAAGGCATCCCAAGAAAGATGATCTGTGCTTGTCCCCCTTCCATTGAGTATGACCATGGTGACGTTAGAATGAACTGGTTAATGACTCAGAAACTTCTCCCTGAATGAACACTCCCCATTCCTAAAACACACACGTGCAGTCACGCAAAACTCACAGTGAAAAATACACTTTATGTGGTTGTTACAGATTTATGTTTTGCTTTTGTTTAGATAGCACTGGGTTTTCTAAAACTTACCAAGGATACACATGAGGAGATAACATGAAGAATAACAGAATTCTCATGGATTCTTCCCATAACTGCACATGAAGAGCAAGATGCTGCTCAGGCATTTTGTAAGTCTCCTGGAGCTGCCCTCCCCTGTGTTTTGCACATAGGCTGTTGCTTCACCTATAGTGGCATCCTCCACTTAGGCCCTTTCTGGAGCTCTGAGAACCCTCCAGGGTGCATCGCCATAGCTACCAGGCACCCTCCTGTCTCTTGGCGCATCTCTGAGGTCCAAGAGAGTGAGAAAAACTGAAACAATGCTCAAGTAAAATCTGTTTTATTCTTTCAGTGTCAACACTGCAAATGAAAAAAGAAGTGTTTACTTTCTCGAAGATGTATCTTCTTCAGTGCAGTGAGATGTTCCCTTTGTTAAGGAATTAATTTTGCCATATAATTATTTTAATCAAATTAGGCTGCTCAATTAATATAGTGTGGTGATTTCATGGAAACATATCTAAGATTTCATTATTTCTACTTGAAGTTAAAAGGATAATTAAAAACATCAGTATTAAAAGTCCTTTTAATGAAGTGGGATGAGAAAATTTTATTGTGTTCATTTTATTCTTCAAATAATTAATATCTATGTTTTATTACATTTTATCACATTTGATCTGTATAATCAAATTTGGCAACATTACAGTATTAATTTTATATATTCCTAATGATAATCTGTATAATAGATTTAGAATTTTTGATATTTATTATAACCTGAATAACCATATTCTTCAGCAGCACAATTATTCATATTGTTCACATTTCATAGAGAACCAAAGTCAAATAGTTTTTTACTTAACCAAGGCCGTGTGGTTTTGGTGAAGTCAAGACATAATCTGTATTATCCAGGCTCCCAAGAGGAAGCAGCTGGCATACTTGGAATAGGGTAATTCACAGAGAGGTTAATCCTTAGAGAGGCTTTTTACAAAGACCTGGGCGTGGATAATGCAGGAACTGGCATCGTTACTTCCTGGAGACCTGCAGGGATAAGAGGAGGGAAGAGTTACTGGAGTCTGGAGGGGTCAGCTGCCTTGAGAGAATCACCGACCTTCAGAGAAGGCAACCAGTCCGCTCTCACAGGGAAGGGGGTGGGAAATAAGTGCGCAAACCTCATCTCCTTCTTCTGTCTGATCTGCCAAGGCGGTCTTTGACCAAACCCAGCCAAAGCCAAGGGGAGCTTTCACAGGGTTCCTGGAAGTCTGCCCACCGACCAAGGAGGCGTGAGCAGCGGGGCGGGCACGCGAGACGAGCCCGGGCTGCATCCGAGGCGGTTGCTCCTCCTGCCTCCCCAGCGAGGAGCACCTGTCTTGTTCACTCTCAGAGGTTAACTGATGACAGAAACGCTCTGTTTCTGGCCTTTCTCCTCGGCGCGTTACTGCAGAGCGTTGGTAGAAGAGGAGATGGAGACTAAACTAGCGGTTTCTGAGGATTCTACTGAATCCAGTCAGTTATAAATAAAACTCAGTTACTAGAGATTGAGAAGAACTCTGTGCGGTATGTTTGGCGTTTGGCAGCTCTGTCTAGGGCCTCCCTGGCTCCCAGTGCGGGAGACCCAGGTTGGATCCCTGGGTTGGGAAGACCCCCAGGAGAGGGCAATGGCAACCCACTCCCGTGTTCTTGTCTGGAGGATCCCGGGGGCACAGCCGCTGGTGGGCTACAGTCCACGGGACTGCAAATAGTGGGTCATGACTGAGCGACACACACACGCAGTCTATTGTAAGTCAAATACAGGTTTCCACTTAGAGTCTACAACTGAAGGAGGAGGATGCACGCACACACACGCACACACGCACACACACACACGCACACACACACGCGTGCACACGCGCGCGCGCACACACACACACACACGCACACACACACACACGCACGCACGCAAACTCCACCGCAGCGGAGTCAGTCCTGCCGCGATGCTGTGGCTGTGCAATGATGTTCCCACCAGCACACGGCCGCCAGGAGGAGCCACGGCAGCTGTACCTTATCCAGACGGGGCCCTGGCATGACCCTGGCTTTCTTCTCCGCTACCCGGAAGACTTAATTTCTGTTACTTCGCCGATGGGGAAAGTATCTTCTCAACGCAAGCATTATTCTTCAAACCGCAGGTCACAACCAGTAGTGAAATAATAGGTAATCAGCAACAGTTTAAAAAAGGATTAGAATGTGACAGAGAAGAAAAAAATATCACTTCTATTAAATTTACATATTATTTCATGAGAACTTCGGAATTTGTGTGTGTGTGTGTGTTATTGTCTGTATATATGTGGTAGATTCGATGTAAAACAAATTTTAGTATGGAAAACGATGAAAGAAGCTTGCAAAACATTCTGAAGTGTATTTTGAGAGCCTGGTTGTCCTTTTTATTCACATGACAGGTTAAGGAATTCATGGACTCACTACAATAAAGACATAACATCAGTAATTTTTGAATGGGTTCTATAAGCCTGATGTTCAGAACAAAAATCATGTTCACGATGAACCAAACTGAAGTCTTAGATCATGCGCTTTAAAAACCCCCCTGTATCCTAAGCTTTCACGTGGCATGGTAATTTTCTCTCCATCAAAAACTTTGGAAACAGGCAGAGAGGAAAACATAAGAGAATGTGTGAGTGTTAAGAAGGAAGTTGTGTGGCAAAACCAATACAGTAATGTAAAGTAAACTAAAGTTAAAATAAAAATTAAAAAAAAAAAAGAAAAGGAGGAAGAGGAAGTCAACAGCTGACACTTGTGCTGTGCTATTCAGTTTACGAGGGCCACTGAATCATTTGATTTTGTAACTGCGGCTGCTGCTGCCAAGTCGCTTCAGTCGTGTGCGACTCTGTGTGACCCCAGAGATGGCAGCCCACCAGGCCCCCGCCCCACCTCGTCCCTGGGATTCTCCAGGCAAAAACACTGGAGTGAGTTGCCATTTAAACCTGTAAACAAGTAATGTTATCTGATACGTATGAGAAAGCTAGGATTCAGAGGTTATACCTTGCCCAACTTATGTATAACATATATAGAGATCAGAAGTGGCTTAGCTGGACTTCAAATCAAGGTCATGTGATTATTCAATGAATAATTATTATCTTTAGAAATTGAGATGTATTCCTTCTTTATTATCTTAAACTGAGTGTCATATGGACCAATTCATTCTTTTTTATGATCTCTTCTTTAAGTCTGTTTAACTCAGAAAATGATTGCTTTGATTTAGACATTTCAGTATTAGTCTTTCGTATTGTGTCTCTCAGCAGTTCATGCCAATATTTAGATATATCTGGACTGCCAGATGATTTGAAGAAATAAGATTTATTTATGATGAGACTTGTAGAATTTCCTTAAAATAATGCATTAAAGAACATGAAAAATATAGATACACAAACTTGGTCCAAAGAAGAGGAGTTCCTGTTGGAGGGAAGTGTGGATTCTGATTATACGACCATGTGTGTCTCTGAAGATTTCCTTTATTCCAGCCCGTTTAAACGCGTGTCCTAATCCCAGGGTTACGGAATTTCATTGATGAGTGCGTTAAAGCTAAGGTCACCTGAGAGTTTTGCTTTCTTCTCTGTGATACAGGAAATACATGGGTTCTGTGTAGGAGTGTGTAACCCTGTCCTTGATGTGGGGCGACTGCTGGAGCCCACTGGGTACCATCAGGCTTCCCAGGTGGCTCGGTGGCAGAGAATCCGCCTGCAGTGTTGGAGACGTGGGTTCGATCCCTGGGTCAGGAAGATCCCCTGGAGAAGGAGATGGCAACCCGCTCCAGTGTCCTTGCCTGGAGAATCCCACGGACGGAGGAGCCCGGCCGGCTACAGTCCTCGGGGTCGCAAACAGGCTGACACAGCTTAGTGGTTGAGCATACGTTGGGTTTACTAGTTTAAGCCGGTTCACGTGGGGTGGAAACAGAGGGAGACTATCAGCTTGTATTGAAAGGAGTCCGCAAGACTCCTTTCTTTCACCAGGTATATGAATAATCCCAGCGCTCAGGGCGCTGCTCTGAGAATGAGCACCCGCCGTGAACCGGAGCCTCGCCGCGGCCGCCGGAGCGCAGGCGGGGAGCGCAGGGAGCCCCAGCGTGCAGAGCGCAGCTCCCGGGAGTAGGCGCCCCAGGACTCTCGGCGCGATGTGCTTACTTATTCAGCAGATGCTACAACCGCAATGCAGCGTTAGCTACTACGGTATAACGGTAAGCCAGACAGACGGGGCTACTGCCTCCTCACCTCCAACCCGAAGCGGATTAGAGTCTCTCCAAGAAAACAGAGAAGTGAGGAAATAATAACACCCCCAGAGCTGTTTGTGCATAACTGGGGTTGAGTGGACGGAGGAGCCTGGTGGGCTGCAGTCCATGGGGTCGCTAGGAGTCGGACGCAACTGAGCAACTTCACTTTCACTTTTCACTTTCGTGCATTGGAGAAGGAAATGTCCAGTGTTCTTGCCTGGAGAATCCCAGGAACGGAGGAGCCTGGTGGGCTGCCGTCTATGGGGTCGCACAGAGTCGGACACGGCTGAAGCGACTTAGCAGCAGCGGCGGCAGACTAGACTTCCTGTAATCAAGGATCCGGGCAGAGCCGGAAGAGAGTGGTTTATTCCTGGGAATTCAGTCCTGGTGTGGTCTCCAGATTAGTGTGACCAAGGAGAGTTGTTACAGCTCTTTTGCAATGCTTCGGAGAAGGCGATGGCCCCCACTCCAGTCCTCTTGCCTGGAGAACCCCATGGACGGAGGAGCCTGGTAGGCTGCAGTCCATGGGGTTGCTAGGAGTCGGACACGACTGAGCGACTTCACTTTCACTTTTCACATTTCACTTTCATGCATTGGAGAAGGAAAAGCCAACCCGCTCCAGTGTTTTTGCCTGGAGAATCCCAGGGATGGGGGAGCCTGGTGGGCTACTGTCTATGGGGTCGCACAGAGTTGGACACGACTGAAGCGACTTAGCAGCAGCAGCCCCAATGCTTGCTTGGTTCTGCATTTTATTTTATTTTAATAATTTTTATTTTTACTTTAGTTTACTTTACATTACTGTATTGGTTTTGCCAAACATTGACATTAATTCACCATGAGTGTACATGCGTTCCCAAACACGAATCCCCTGCATTTTAATATGGTGGTTTCTATGGAGGTATTTTCTCCCCACTAGTTTTGAATGTAGTTAAAGACAGGAAAGAATATCTTCTTTAAAGTCTTTGTGTTTCCCGCAGCAAGATGCCTAGGATAACTTAGTACAATGGAGTTTTGTTTAATTAAGTAATGGATATTGTAAAGTATGATCTCAAGAGTATGTGCCTTTGAAGTGGACTTTAAAATTGTATCTTGATTATTTATATAGCTGGTAAAAGAAGATTATTGCAGAGATGAAAAACGAGGCATCTCTTCCCAGGCTAGGATTCCTGGAGGACATGAGACTGGGTGCTTACATCCTTCCGTAAGAGAAGCAATTTTGCCATTGTTGTGATTAAGAGAAACTAGTTTTAAATGAAAAAATTCACAACATACAGAGGACTCACCTAGTCTAAGTTGGAATTTGTTGTGCTTTATAGATGAGTCACTGAAGTTCCTGGTAAGTAAGGTATTACAAGATCTTTGGAATACTTAAATTCACAGAGATAATGCCTAGACTATTCTCTAGCACAGGCTTCTCTGGTGGCTCAGATGGTAAAGAATGTGCCTGCAATGCAGGAGACCTGGGTTCGATCCCTGGGTTGAGAAGATCCCCTGGAGGAGGGAATGGCTGCCCACTTCAGCATTCTTGTCTGGATAATTGCATGGACAGAGGAGCCTGGCAGGCTACAGTCCATGGGGTCACAAAGAGTTGGACATGACTGAGCGACTAACACTGTCACTCCACTTTCATTCTTTAGTACAACGTACCTGTTTAACCAGAAAAAGAGCTTTCCTTTAAAAACTTGTGGTCTGAAAAGATTTGGACATAATTTGAATGAAGCCATTGGAGTAGGTATTACATTTCAATGAACTATGTCATAATTTAATTTTATTTAGACCTTATTATTTTTCCCTTGAGAAAAATCTTGACTCACTCAACAAAATTTATCACAAGGCTTATTCTTTTTTTCTTTTCCTGCAATTTCATTTGAGGCAATCATTTTCTCGAAAATTTGGCTATTAAATTTCTGAGTACATTGTCAATAAAGGCTATTTCATTTGAACT
>SJYQ01000097.1:156098-166405 GCA_006410935.1 Redunca redunca | reverse complement strand
GCTTTGATTTTTAAGCCTAAGGAGTTTTAATTCAATGTCTTCTTGTTAATGTTCTTAACCATTAGTGAATAAATTCACTTATCAAACTTTTATTTGTAAATTAGGCAAAGAATAATATGATTTAAAAACTGTAGCTAGTTTTTATAACCTCTCCAGAAACACATCATTTACTTGCCAGACAATGTTGATTTGAAATTTCTTAGTTACGAATGTACTTTCACATGGATATTATTCTTTGTTCCATTTCAGTGATTTTGATGTATGAACTCACTGAATTCTATTGTACATCTCCTATGCACAAAGAATGTGGGATTTTCTTTTCCATAGTGATGTTTTATCCTATTACATTTTATCCTCATGAGTGGCAAATGCCATGAGGATAGCACAAATAAAATACTAATAGGAGTTCAAGGAGCTAATATTCATTTCAGTGAACATTTTAGAAAATAGGAGGCATTTGATGTAAGTCTTATGAAAGTGTCAGATTAAAACTGGCAGAGTTTAGGGGAGAATGGGTCACTCTAGGTGAGAACAGTATTAGACTCTCTCCTGAATCAACTGCTACTTCTCAAAATATCATCAACATTCCAACCACCTTGTTTGGGATATTAACTGGTTCTCAAGTGTATTTCAGAGAAGGCAATGGCAGCCCACTCCAGTACTCTTGCCTGGAAGATCCCATGGACAGAGGAGCCTGGTAGGCTGCAGTCCGTGGGGTCGTGAAGAGTTGGACACGACTGAATGACTTCCCTTTCACTTTTCACTTTCATACATTGGAGAAGGAAATGGCAACCCACTCCAGTGTTCTTGCCTGGAGAATCCCAGGGACGGGGGAGCCTGGTGGGCTGCTGTGTATGGGGCCGCACAGAGTCGGGCACGACTGAAGTGACTTAGTTGCAGCAGCAGCAGCAAGTGTATTTTTACCTTCACAGTTTCTGTGCTTCTGTTTATTTTTATTTTCTTTATATTTTTTCTATAGTATTCATCATCTGTTGTTGCTGTTATGATTCCCTAACCTGCCTAGAATTCTTGTAATTATTCTTTACTCCGGTGACACCTGTTTGTATCTCCCATATGGCATTTTACTTCCAATATCTATTTTTTAATTTGTTAATTTGACTAAGTCTGTTTTTTATGAACTCTTAATTCAACTCTAAGCTATAAATATTATGACTTCATCTCTGCATTGTGTTTGTACAGTATCTAATGTGTAGTACACATTTGATAAATTGGATAAATATAATTTTATCTTAAGTTGTTTGCTTAGGAGACTATCAGAATTTTAGAATGGTGTCATCTCATACACAATACTTACTCTAATATGGGGCCAAACATAAAAATTCTCTTGGACACAATTGTTTCCTACTATAGTGCTTTAAAATAACTATAAGAATTTATTCCAAAATCTAAAATTAATGCATTAAATATACTATGGACTCAACCTATAATTGATAGGTAACCTGTAATTGAGGTAAGATAGCTTCAAAGGAGTTATGTTTTCTTGAGGGGACTATATGTATATAGAAATTCTAGAGCTAGTGGTTTAGTCTCCAGAATATATAAATAACTCTTGCAACTCAACAATGATGCAATTAAAAAATGGGCAATAAATCATGCAAATGGCCAATAAACACGTGAAAATATGCTCAATATCTTTAACCACTGGGGAAATGAAAATAAAAACCACAATGATATATCACTTTATTCCTGCTAGGATGACTGTAATAATTACTTTCGAAACCCTGGAAAATAAAGAGTGTTGGCAAGTGTGTGCAGAAATTGGAAACTTCCTACATGGATGGTGGGAAAATAAAATAGTACACTTGCTGTGGAAAATACCTTGGCCATATCTCTAAAAGGAAAACAGAATTATCATATGACCCAGATGTTCCAGTCTTAACTTTACACCAAAAAAATTTGTAAAGACATGCCAATCATAAACTAGCCAAAGTTCAGAAACAACCCAAGTGCCTACCACCTGATAACTGAATAAACTAAAATGATATACCCATTTGACGGAATGTTATCCAACTATAAAAAGCAAGTGCTGATCCATGCTGCAGTGTGAATGCGCTTTGGAAACATTATGCTAGATGAAAGAAGCTGGGCCCAAAGGGCCACAGATTGGATAATCCCATTTTAGTGAAATGTCCAGATTAGGAAAATTCATGAATACTGGACACAGATTAGTAACTGCCAGAGACTGGGGGAAGGAGGAAATGGGACGTGACTGCTTAATGAGCGTGTGATTTCTTTTTTGGCACAATGAAAATATTCTTAAATAGAAAGTGATGATGTTTGTATAGCATTTTGAATGTACTAAATGCCACGAAATCACACACTTTACAATGGTTGGAATGGCGAGGTTTATTTTACTTCAATAAAGAAAATAAATTTGAAAACCAGTCAAAACACTTTGCCTAGTTACCTTGAAGAGGTAAGTGTGCTAAGATGAAGGTTTTCATCACATGGGCTCTTAAAGAAATATACTGGGTTCCAATTCCCATATTAAAACTCACTCCAGAGTGAATCCTAATAATCCTAATGAAAATACTCTTTTGAAATGTTGGCAGAATTTTTTTTTAATAGTGAAAACTTTTATATTTGGAATTAGCCAGCTGGACTCAGTTTAGATAATCCCAATTTTGTTGGCAACATCCGAAGCCTCGTAGTCAAGACCAAGGTGAACATACGCCTCCATCGGGCCGACCAGAGTATTGACCTTAGCCATACCAACTGGCAGAATTTTCATGACTTGTGTGTAACCAATAGATTATGCCAAACATACAGCCTTGTGAGACAGTGAGAGGACATGGGTAAGCCTTTGAGAATAAAAAGGGATTAATCATTATGTGACAACTGGTGGAAACTGGGCTGTCCTGAGCAAATTGGAATGTGTTGTTGGCCCTAAGACTGCGTATTATCCGAACTCTGACATCAGTTCAGTTCAGATCAGTCTTTCAGTCGTGTCCACCTCTTTGCAACCCCATGAATTGCAGCACGCCAGGCCTCCCTGTCCATCACCAACTCCCGGAGTTCACTCAGACTCACGTCCATCAAGTCCATGATGCCATCCAGCCATCTCATCCTCTGTCGTCCCCTTCTCCTCCTGCCCCCAATCCCTCCCAGCATTAGAGTCTTTTCCAATGAGTCAACTCTTCTCATGAGGTGGCCAAAGTCCTGGAGTTTCAGCTTTAGCACCATTCCTTCCAAAGAACACCCAGGGCTGATCTCCTTTAGAATGGACTGGTTGGATCTTCTTGCAGTCCAAGGGACTCTCCAGAGTCTTCTCCAACACCACAGTTCAAAAGCATCAATTCTTCAGTGCTCAGCTTTCTTTACAGTCCAATTCTCACATCCATACATGACCACTGGAAAAACCATAGCCTTGACTAGACGGACCTTTGTTGGCAAAGTAATGTCTCTGCTTTTGAATATGCTGTCTAGGTTGGTCATAACTTTCCTTCCAAGGAGTAAGCGTCTTTTAATTTCATGGCTCTGACATAGATGAGATAAAATTATAGAGTAGAATACAACCCGAATTTCATGCCTTCAATCCTTTTGCTTCATGGTTGTTTTAGTCATTTGTTCATTCACTCAATAAATATCTATTTAGCCTCTATATAGTGCTATGTGTGGTGTGTCGGTGTGATCAGCCGTGTCTGACTCTTTGCAACAGCATGGACTGTAGTCCACCAGGCTCCTCTGTCCACAGAGTTTTCCAGACAAGGATACTGGAGTAAGCTGCCATTTCCTACTCCAGGGATCTTGCCAACTCAGGGACATAACCCTTTGTCTCTTGCGTTTCCTGTTTCAGTAGGTGAATTCCTTACCACTGAACCACCTGGGGAGCCTCAATTAAATGCTAGACAGTCAATTTATTCTTCAGCGGTAAGAAACCTTCAATGCTTCTGGACTTTATATTCCACTCAAAGATGAAAGTGTCCGTCATAAAGTAATTTCAACGATACGCAGCTCTCTAATTTCACACACGCAGCTCTGCTGAGGGACTTACAGGATGCAGTAGCGCTCTCTGCTGCTGCTGCTGCCAAGTCGCTTCTCTGCAGTTCCAGCTTTGTTGTGACTCTGAAGGGTGCTTGTCAGTCCTGCATTAAGATGCAGGTGGTAGAGTTTCCGGGCTCTGTTTTGCCTTATATTTGCAATTGTCCTTTAATTGTTTGCCTCTCAATGGCTTCTCCATCTCTGCTCTGAGAGTGTCTACTGTTTGAGGAGTTACTATATTTTTGAGTTTTCCTCTTTCATCTTCTCATTTCTGTCTCTCATATTGCTTGTATATTCTGCCTCTTGTTGCATCTTGAAAGTGTGGTTTTGAGTGCTTCTGGGCTAGAGTAGTTCTAAAAGTCTGAGATTTCTGGGCATTTTTTCCTCTGTGGATCATACTTTATTTGTATCTGGGGGGAATGATCTAACATACTAGCATTCGAGTATTCAATATGACCCAGGCACTACAGTGCTTTACATATATCATCTCANCTCTGTGGATCATACTTTATTTGTATCTGGGGGGAATGATCTAACATACTAGCATTCGAGTATTCAATATGATCCAGGCACTACAGTGCTTTACATATATCATCTCATGACAGTTTTATTAAATAAGATCATCATTTTTCAGATGAAGAACTTGCAGATCTAAGATTAAATACATTGCAAAAAATTAAGTCCAAACTCAAATCCAAGGCTTGTTTGACGTTAGAGTTGTGCCTCCCACAATGCCTTGCTTTAAATAGTAAAAAATCTAAGACCTCTCATGTTAACTGTATGCTTTCTTAAGTGAAGATTATTAACATTTTTTATAAGATTTTCCTGGGATCAAAATCAGAAAAATAATAAAAGAACATTAATTTAATATAGTAAGTTTTTAAATTTCGCTGAAGAACGTCTTGCCTTTTCACTTTTGTTTTTTTATGTTTGGAAATCCATGAATAGGTTTTAACATACTTCTGTATGTTATTTTTTTTTTTTGTGAGAGCAAGTTATGTGTTGCACTTTTTGAATGGCCTGTACTCTATTACTTTCTCTATGCTAATTTTCACTTGGTACAATTCTAGGTTGTTGCCAAAAAGATAAGAATTGCTTTTCTGTCTAAATTTTAATGTATGATGGAATCTCAAACTTTAAAATTAATATGGTATTTGTTGGGGTAGTGGGATACTAAAGTAATAGGCTAGCCATTTAGAAACCCCATGAGTTACAGCAGACCTGTAGAATTCAAAGATAGTATTGTTTAATCCAAAAAATTTATTGAGCACCTATTATATGCCAGGAGCTGGAGATAGGGAAATTCTAGCACATTTCTTGGAAATGTCCTTCTCACTCTGCCTGCCACCACCACAAAAAAGACCATAGACGGGGGGAATATTTTGCAATATATATAGTGACCACAGGTTATCTTCCAGAGGACCTAAGGACTTGAATGAATTAATAAAAGAAGAGAAACAATGCATTTAAAAAATGGAGTAATTCACAGAGGAAGAAATCTCAAAGGTTTATAAAACAATCTCACAAGAAATTGAAGTGCAAATCAAAACTACAAATACAATTTCACATCCATTGTATTATCAAGAGTTTTAAAAATGTATCTTACAAATGTTGGCTAGAGAGGAGAGGAATGGGAATTGCTGGTTGAAGTATGAAATGACAAGATGACACAAAATACTTCAGCGAACACTTTGTCAATAGTCTTTCTAGGTGAAAATAAAAGTAGATTTCAGCAAAGAATTCAGCTTTTAGACACATATTCTGATTCACATGCATAAAAATATACCACAAAGCAGAAATAAAGATCAGCCTAAGACACCAATAAGAAAATGGACAAATGCATCAGCACATGTTTTTTCATTGAAATAGTACATATCAAGTAATGTAAATAAATTAGAACTACATGTATCATCGTGAAAAAGAAACTTAGGAACCTAAATATTGTATCAAACTGAATTGCAGAAAGATAAATACAGTGGGATGTCACTCATAAGCACAAAACAGTTCATTGCATTTTTAAGAGTGCATATGTTCATGGGAATGTCTCAGGAGAAGAGTCCTTGGCCGAGCAAGGACTGGGAGGGCATATACGTGCAGTCTGCAGTCTCACTGCAGGGCTTTGCTACTCGGCCTGGCTGAACAGAAACGTTCATTTCATTATTCATTATGCATTGGCATATGTGAAGTGTCACTAATAAAAATGGGAAAGCAGTGTTCAGATGGTCTCTTTTCTGGTAGTATGAGTTTGTACCTAGAAAGCTCAAGAGACTACAGTAAGGCTATTATACTTACACAGTTTTGTAAAGCTGTCTGGGACCAGATAAATTTTATTCAACTCTAGCAGTTAATTACTAGAAATGGAAATAGAAAAAAATTTCCATTCCCAATGGTAACAACACTCGCAATTTAACAGAAAAGAAGAAAACTTAACAGGAAATTTAACAAGAGAAGACATTTAACAGGAAAAAAAATCAGAGCCTTTAGGTAGAAAGCTATTAAATTGAACTGATGGCTATAAAATATTATATAACACATGTAAGGACATGATGTGCTGTTAACAGGAGGTTTTATTGCCATTAAAACAGTAATACTCCAAAATTGATATATTAAATAATGAAATTTCAATTATAACCCCAATTGATTTTTTACTGGAAAATTATATTACATTGTATAATAAGTAACAAATGCTTTAAAGTATCCAAAAAAAAGTATAAAAAAAACAAAAACTGGTGGTTGACTTCCATTTTAGACATTCAGTTCAGTTCAGTTCAGTTGCTCAGTCAAGTCTGAATCTTTGCAACCCAATGGACTGCAGCATGCAAGGCCTCTCTGTCCATCACCAACTCCTGGAGTTTACCCAAACTCATGTCCCTTGAGTCGGTGATGCCATCCAACCATCTCATCCTCTGTCATCCACTTCTCCTTCCACCTTTAATCTTCCCCAGCATCAGGGTCTAGACATTAGATCATGTTATAAAATCAGTGTAATTAAGTCTCTCTGGTCTTGCTCTTTAGATAAGCAAACTGATTGCAGGAAAAAAAAAAAAACAAGAGTATTTAGAAATTAATTTCAGTGTAGATCAAAATTTGATATATGTAATAATGATGATTAAATTTATTCAAGTTCTGGATGCATTAAAGTTTTAATTGTTTAAAACATATATTAGAAAATATCTAAAAACATATATTAGAAGATATCATCTGTAGGTGAAGGACGTCTTCTTTCTCCAAACTGGAAATCTAGACTCTATTAAACAAAATGAAATATATTTAAATCCCCAAAGAGTTTTTTCTTAAATCCTGGGTACAGCAAAGGAATATATAACCTAAACCAAGAGAGAAATAGTAGGTTTTGAAAAGCAAGATAACCAAAACCAATACTAGGAGCTGTTGCAAAATGAGAAGAAACAAACTCTAATATCAAATTAAAGACGTGCAAAGAATGTAAGAAAACAATTCACAGAAGGGCAGCTGTATAAGTCCAGCATATAAATGTAAGGATGCTCAAATTCTCTAGCAGTCAGGGCAGGACTAGTGAATGTTACCATGAGCTATTTCTTTAAAACCAATTATACTGAGAAAATCTGAAGGAGCTTATGTGGAACGACTTTGGTTTGGCCTTCCGAATCTTCTCCATCCTTCTCCAGCACGCTCTGTGCCCCGACAGCCTTGTATGAATTGGTGGTTTTTTGACTCCATTGTCTTCCGGTCTCCAGCTGGGTCTGTCCAATGGGAAGCAATAGCAGCAGATGCTGAGCGATAGAGAGCAAGGCTGGGTATTTATTTTCCAGCTCCCTTCACCGAAGTGAAAGTGTTAGTCTCACAGTTGTGTCCGACTCTTTGCAACCCCATGGATACAGCCCATCAGGCTCCTCTGTCCATGGAATTCTCTAGGCAAGAATACTGCAGTGGGTTGCCATGCCAAGCAATCTTCCTGACCCAGGGATCGAAACTGGGTCTCCTGAATTGCTCACCCTTCATCAAAGTCAAGTACTAATCATATGGCCTTTTCTGCTCCCTCCTTTTGCTTCATCACTTTTAAAGGTGGTAAAACAATCTACCTCTAACAAATTCTGGTTACAATTTCTTGTGAGTTCCCTTCCCTCCTGCCAACATGTTTGAAAATATCTCTTTACTATATTCTCTTCAAATGACCAAATTTGAGAGTGACATCTGCTTGCTATTAAGCCCTTGGCTGATGGCTAGCTATAACACTTGTTGCAAGGACCAAGCTGGGGAAGAGCACTGGAAGTTGCTGAGCAGAAAGGGAAGGAGAGATCAAGAGATTTACAGGCAAGAAAAGCTGAGTTCACACCAGGAAACCAGCTCTATGAGAAGTGTTAAAGGGACTTCTCTAAACCAAAAGAAAAAGACAAAACACTAGAAATAAGAAAATTATAAAAGAAAATCTCATTGGTAAAGGCAAATACACTGTCAAGTTACTACAGCAATCTACAAGTTACTACAGCAATTTACAAAGCTCGCAGGAAAGTTAAAGGGAGAGTAGTGTAATCCTTTCTATCCCTAATATGTTGTTAAGGGATACAGAGAATAAACAGATGTAAAAGATGTAAAACATGATGTCAACAGAGAGTGAAAATGCAAGATGGTAAAATAAGTAGCTAAGAGATCAGCAATATATTGTATATAATTATTTTTTTGTATAGTGTTTTGTTTGCTTAGTCACTTAGTCACGTCCGACTCTTCGTGACCCCTTGGACTATAGCCCATCAGGCTCCTCTGTCCATGGGATTTCCCAGGCAACAATACTGGGGTTGGGTTGCCATTCTCTTCTCCAGGGGATCTTCCTGACCCAGGGGTTGAACCCAGGTTTCCTGCATTGCAGGCAGATTCTTTACCATCTGACCCAGCAGGGAAGATGCTATATATAAACCTCATGGTACCCATAAATCAAAAATCTATAACAGATTCATATACAATTGAAAAAGGAATTCAAACATAACACTAAAGAGTCATCAAGTCACAAGGGAAGAGAGAAAAACAAGAACAAAGGAATGAAAGAACTACAAAAGCAACCTTCAGACAGTGAGCAAAATGGCAATAAACACTGTCAATAGTTGCTTTAAAGGTGGATGGACTAAATGTTCCAATCAAAAGACAGATTGACCAGTCTTTGTATGAACTGGACTTATTGTGGTGATCATTTTGAAGTGATCATTTTGAAGTGTATCAGGAACTAACATAGGGGTTGTAGGTCAACTTCATTGGGTTGGCCAAAAAGTTTGCTTGGCTTTTTCCATAAGACCATACGGAAAAACCCAGATGAACTTTTTGGACAATACAATACTTCAAAAGCAAACTCATGAAAAGAGACCATATTTGTGGTTACCAGAGGCTGTTTGTTGACAGATAAATCTTGAATTAAGTAGTACCCAGGACAGCCTCAGGGGTGAATAATAAGAGGTATACTTCTTTCATGGTACTTTTGACATTTAGTTTGCGAAGTCCTATGTTAATTTTTATGTTTCTCCATATGCCCAGTCTTCTTACTAATCACCCTACTTAATTGCATGCTAAGTCACCTCAGTCATGTCTGACTCTTCGTGTCCCCATGCACTGTGGCCCGCCAGGCTCCTCTGTTCATGGGATTCTCCAGGCAAGAATACTGGGGTGGACTGGGATACTAGCCCTAATTTAGAAGGAATTATCCAAAAATGATGCACTATTCCTGGGGGTGTTATGCCTCAGGTCAGAATCCTCTGGGAAGTGAACGTCTGCAACCTGGGGGAAGGTGTTTTAATTCCACAGCACTCCCCTACCCGGAACAGGCAGTGCGGATTCAAAGTATTTTAGAGAAGTCAGACTTAAATCCTCTCTACTGAGGCTTCCCTGGTGGCTCAGATGGTAAAGGAACTGCTTGCAATTCGAGAGATTTGGGTTCGATTCCTAGATTGGGAAGATCCCCTGGAGGAGGGTGTGGCAACCCACTCCAGTATTCTTGCCTGGAGAATCTCATGGACAGAGGAGCCTGGCGGGCTACAGTCCATGGGGTCACAGAGAGTTGGACACGACTGAGCGACTAAGCACACTACTGAGGCTAATTGATCAATAATTATTAAATCACCAAATTTAATAGCTGTTTAATCTAAGAAAAGTTCCTCTCTTAAAAGTTTCCTGATATTTCAGTCCAATAACTATAACTATTAATATTACTATTATTAGTAATAACTATTACTAACTGTAATTCAGAGTAAATGATCTGAATATACAGAGAGTAATTTATAAGAAAGAATAATTTCCACTTTCTTTATTTCTGTACTTGTTCTACATAAAACACCCATTGT
>SJYQ01000097.1:87336-146231 GCA_006410935.1 Redunca redunca | reverse complement strand
TAAGATTCTAAATAGTAATAGCAATATAATGTATTCTGTGCTTCTCTCGATTTTATGCAAATATTTCTACTTATCTAAGTTATATGTCTCTGAATTTTTTATATTTTAGTGCTCTTTTCAAGTTGCTCTCTAGAGAATCCAGTCATTTTTAAATGACAGCCGCATACTGTATGACATGGAAGTGCTCAGACTGAAATCTCTAATCTTTGTCCTTTAAAGCTCAGGTAGCTGTTGTCGTTTAGTTGCTAGCTCACATCTGACTATTTTGTGATCCTATGGACTATAGGAGATCAGTCCTGGGCGTGCACTGGAAGGACTAATGCTGAAGCCGAAGCTCCAATACTTTGGCCGCCTGATGCAGAGAGCTGACTCATTTGAAAAGACCCTGATGCTGGGAAAGATCGAGGGCGGGAGGAGAAGGGGACGACAGAGGATGAGATGGTTGGATGGCATCACCGACTCGATGGACATGAGTTTGAGTACACTCTGGGTGTTGGTGATGGACAGCGAGGCCTGGTCTGCTGCAGTCCGTGGGGTCTCAAAGAGTCAGACACGACTGAGCGACTGAACTGACAGACTGTAGCCCACTAGGCTCCTCTGTCCATGGAATTCTCCAAGCAAGAATGCTGAGCGCGTTGCCATTCGCTTCCTCAGGGGCTCTCCCTGGCCCAGGGATCAAAGCCGCATCTCCTACATGGGCAGGGGAATTCTTTGCCCCTGAACTACCTGAACTCTCATGTAGCTACCAATGATAATTCAGGGTAGAGCCATCGTAAAAACAAACACACCACTCAGCACTGCATACTCATTTTTCTCTCCCGTCCTGTGTTTGACAAGCTAGCGATAAGCTGTTCTGCATCTTTTGAAGGCATTACTTTCTTTCTGGTGAAACAAAACCAAAATGTTCCCAATAATGAATGATGTAAAGTGGGAAAAAAGCTTTTCTCTGTAGTAAAAGCAGCAAAGACTTCAGGATTTTAAAACTAGGCTGTTGCCGTTTATATAAATGCAGAATATTTTAATAGGACTACTAAACTTTTCCTTCTATCAGAGTAAAATAAAGCAGTTCTTTGCAAGGAGACCCATGAAAATTACACACAAGTGCAGAGTGACTGGGTTGCCTGATAGTTTGTGTAATTTCATGAGCATCAGAGCAGAGTAGCCTCCAAAGACGTCCCAGTGCTGGTCATCTATGAAGGATAATTCTTCATATCTCTTTCTCTCATGTGCTGTGCACTCTCAGACTCTCCCCTCTCTCTCCTTGCCCCACCCCACCCTCTAAAACTCTGTGAGTGTACCATTGCTACTATTACTAACGAATAAAAACTGTAAAGAATAAGATTGCCATACATTTTGTGAGAGTGAAGTCGCTCAGTCGTGTCCGACTCTTCGCGGCCTCGTGGACTGTAGCCCACCAGGCTCCTCCATCCATGGGATTCTCCAGGCAAGAACATTGGAGTGCGTTGCCATTTCCTTCTCCAGGGGATCTTCCTGACCCAGGGATCGAACCCAGGCCTCCCACATTGCAAGGAGATGCTTTAACCTCTGAGCATACATTCTGCACTTGTTCATTAAATCAGGTTTCTATTTAAAACCGTGGTGGTAATCCTTAGAAAATCGTTTGACCATTTATGTTTCGGCTCAGTTCTCTTCACTTTGGAACTTTGGGGAGTAAGAGTAGCTCGCATCGGCTTAGCGTTTCCGTGCACCCGGTGTTATCACAGCAGCCCTGTGAACAGGTCTTGAAGCCCCCATAAGTCATAGATTAAATGACTGAAGCACAGATGGGTAAACAACTTAAGGGCACGCGTCTAACAAGTGGTGAAGTTAACACTGAAACTTGCTTTGTTCCTCTATATGGGACAAAACTAATGGACGGAGACATTCCTCGGAAATGTAGATGCATAAATCTGTGCTTCTTTTCTACATGAAAGGGCCGTATAATATAGATACAAAATTTTATCATATTCTCCCAGTTTTATAATATTCTTGCCAGTTTAACAACCCAGGAATACCTTTCTCAAAGACCTAGCAGTCATCTCTATGGCATGTAATTACTAGAAAAGATGGGGCCTTTCTTTCCAGTCCCTGCACTGGGGTAGGAGCCGAAACTTTGATAAGTGGCAATTTTGCAAACACAAATGGCCTCCACAATGAATAACATCCTCCAATGCTTCTGCATTAGCTCACCTCAGGATTGAAAATTCCTCCTGCCTTTTGTTTCGGCAAAGTGAAGTTTAATCTCTCTCCCTGTGGCAATTGTTTTGAATCATTGCAATTTTCTTGTATAAAGTCTTCTTGCCTGTTTAACTCTATCTGTTATAATTTTCCTTGACACCCGAAGAATCTTCTTTTTGAGAGAAGATGCAACAAAATACGGATGAAATTCTTCCACTCTCTTCTGTCATCTGTTAAGGAATCTGGGCAACATCAGCAAATCCATTGGCCCCGGCAGAGTGCATCTCTTCCTATACTCACTTTTTTCCACCAAAACTTTAAATTCAAGGCTGGTAGATGTACTAAACAGGTGCCTATAAAAGATAATGTGGTGTGATTAGCAATAGAATGAAAGGTTTCAGATCCATCAAATATTCTATTCTCTGGACTTTCCTTTTCTCTGCAGTTGGCTGGAGCGGGAACAAAGTAGTCTCAACTGCTTTCTGTGTAATATTCATTGCTATTCTGAAGTCTGTCTCACCATAGGCTTTTTATATTCTTCACTTTCTAAATCCTCTGTAATTTCCCTGAAAATTGGAAAGAATATGATGATCCTGTGGTTACTGCTGCGGATTACGGATGATGGTAATGAGACCTATCATATAATAAAAACTGTGCCAGTCAAATGCTAACCGCTGTATGCAAATTAGCACATTTAATTCTCACAAAACCATGTGAAGAAAACACTATCATTCCCTTCATTTTACAGCTGATGAAATGGAGATAATGGAAAGTAAATGACTTGCTTAGAATTATAGTTAGAAAGTGGTCCTTTTCTGTCCATCAGGATCTTTATCTAATTTTCTTGCAAAGAAACAGTCTATTTCAAATCCTGACTTGCCAATTATGAAAGTTTTGAAGGGTGGTATTTATCTTTCTCTGTCTCAGTTTCTTCATCTTTAAATGTGCATAAGAAATGCCACACGAGATCTTGTTACCTTTAAAGGAATGATGCCTATTAAGCTTTTAGCACAGAAATCTACCAAAATAAATATTAACGGCACCGTTTAACCTCAGTGTGTGTATGTATTTGTTAATCGCTCAGCTGTGTCCAACTCTCTGCCACTCTATAGACTGTAGCCTGCCGGGATTCTCTGTCCATAGAATTCTGTATTTTGGTTTATTTAGCATATTTGCTTCAAAATGCTATAGTATTTTCCCCATAAGATATTAGAGGTCCAAAAACCATACACTCATATACTGTTATTCAGCTGACTCTCATTAACCAGAATGAGCTTAATCTATAAAAAAAGTTTTAATATTTGAGTTCACAAGCAATGTAGAAACTTGATGAGGGAAATGAGAATTTTTAAAAATATATTCTTCTTGAGAAGGCAGTCAAGTGAAGACTGGGATACTGCAGAGGGGAGATTAGGACAGAAAGGCAGAGGGGGAAAGTCACATACAGTCCAGCAGGTAACAAAACTCAGTGGGCCCAGTCCTGGTGTTTGTGATTCCTGTCTTCCAGGATGCAAATGGGAAACTGCCCACGTTAACTGATGGAGGGATTCCTTCTATTTTGCTGAATTCCCCATTGTTGTTGTTCAGTTGCTAAATCGTGTCTGATTTTGTGACTCCATGGACTGTAGCCTACCAGGCTCCTCTGTCCATGGGATTTCCCAGGCAAAAATACTGGAGTGGGCCACCCTTTCCTTCTCCAGGGAATCTTCCCAACCAAGGGATCAAACCCTTATCTCTTGCATTGCCTTCTTTACCATCTGAGTCACCAGGGAAGCCCCTTGCATTGGCAGGTGGAATCTTGACCACTGAGTCACCAGGCAAGGGAAGGTTTGATATTAACTCAGATCAGAGTTTCAGAGAGTTTAAGAACTAGGGAAATGTTTGATCTTTTATCAAATGTCGAGCCTCTTGCTGGTATGTGAATCCCAGTTTTTCAAAGCTCGTTTTCCTCTTCCTTTCTCAGTAGAGTCATTCCAAAGAAAGTGCTTCTGATTTTCAGCGCTGCTAAAATGCCACTCTGAAGGAAACGGGGACAGCACCACTTCAAACAGCATGAATATTACATCAGAATAACATTGCACAAAATGGGTTTTTCTCAAAGCTCTCTTTTCATTCGTTTGGGAACTGAATCTCTGCTTGATTTTTTTTTAACATCTGTGAGCTACTTCAATAATTAAATAACCTTTCTTTGATTTTGTAATGTAGGAGATATTTGACACTCAGCTACTCTTAAGTAGCACTCTGCTTGCCTTGTGTCTGATCATTGAAAGAAGGTGATCACTGATCCAACACTGTTCTGTTTATCTGTTATGAAAAAACATTGTACATAAATGGATTTGAAAATGTCTTTATCTTCAAAACACACATACATCTGTTAAAATAACCTGCTTTCATACACACACGCATATATACATAAAGAAAACAAGTAAGGAAAAGTGAGGACAGAATCTATTTTATTATCTTGTATTCTCTTGCCCTCATATAGTCTACAGGACCTTTGCTTTCTGAGCATTTTGGTCTCAGGACATTAATGTTTGTGCATATACATAATTAAATATATTTGCATACATATATATATACATACATTTGAGTATATAATGTGTGCTTATATATGATTTATATATTCTTACATGTTTGCACACATGCCTAATTTTTCAAAAAATGTTTCCTTTTATTCATAAAAGTAATACATATTCAGATACACAATTCACTTATTAGTTAACCAAATACTCTTTGGAATCAAGTTGACTTCATCTAGAGTCTAAGCTCTGACCNCGCTGCTAAAATGCCACTCTGAAGGAAACGGGGACAGCACCACTTCAAACAGCATGAATATTACATCAGAATAACATTGCACAAAATGGGTTTTTCTCAAAGCTCTCTTTTCATTCGTTTGGGAACTGAATCTCTGCTTGATTTTTTTTTAACATCTGTGAGCTACTTCAATAATTAAATAACCTTTCTTTGATTTTGTAATGTAGGAGATATTTGACACTCAGCTACTCTTAAGTAGCACTCTGCTTGCCTTGTGTCTGATCATTGAAAGAAGGTGATCACTGATCCAACACTGTTCTGTTTATCTGTTATGAAAAAACATTGTACATAAATGGATTTGAAAATGTCTTTATCTTCAAAACACACATACATCTGTTAAAATAACCTGCTTTCATACACACACGCATATATACATAAAGAAAACAAGTAAGGAAAAGTGAGGACAGAATCTATTTTATTATCTTGTGTTCTCTTGCCCTCATATAGTCTACAGGACCTTTGCTTTCTGAGCATTTTGGTCTCAGGACATTAATGTTTGTGCATATACATAATTAAATATATTTGCATACATATATATATACATACATTTGAGTATATAATGTGTGCTTATATATGATTTATATATTCTTACATGTTTGCACACATGCCTAATTTTTCAAAAAATGTTTCCTTTTATTCATAAAAGTAATACATATTCAGATACACAATTCACTTATTAGTTAACCAAATACTCTTTGGAATCAAGTTGACTTCATCTAGAGTCTAAGCTCTGACCTTCACTAACTAGGTGACTTTGAGAAAGTCACTTAATATCCCTTAGCCTTAGTTTCCTCACTAAAATGCAAATAGTAATAGAACCTATCTAATATAGTTATTGGGAAGATTAGTTAAGACATTGTAATTGGATTGCCAATAAAATCATGGTATTCAGTGCATGCTAGCTNTGGAGAATCCCAGGGACGGGAGAGCCTGGTGGGCTGCCGTCTATGGGGTCGCACAGAGTCGGACACGCCTGAAGAGACTCAGCAGCAGCAGCAGCAGCAGCTGATTCACATAACCACTGTCTGGAAGATGCTTGACTTTTACAGGATGGAGATGAAAGAGGAGATGAAAGCGCACATGACTGTGTATGTCATTGCAGTTACTACTTTGTAGGAAAAAACTGAGAGAAGAAAAGTGAAGGTGAAGCCATCGTCACTCCGCCTGGGCACCACAGAACACAGGCTGTAGGGCCTACGTTTGTTTGGACCAGTTATTTTTGTTTCCTTTTCCAACCTGCCCTGGATTTATAGAGCAAACAAACCCCAGTGTGGATAGAGCATCCCCAAGAAGGAAGAGCAGCTTGGACTGCTTGCCTGGCTGTGAGGAGGAGGCGTCTTCCCCGGGGCTGCAGGAGCACCAGCTATGGCCTCGTGTCTTTTGTGTAATGTTGCCCAATCTTTTGTCCACAGGTGAGCATCGTTGCTGTTACAGCAGTGCTGAGACAGCGGGCTTCGTGAACGTTGTACTATAGGACAAGAAAATGCGTTTGCTACAGGATACTAAGAATTATTTTATTAACTAGTTTGTAGGTGGCTCTTTAAAACGAAGCTAGATCCATATTGAAGAGCACTGGGCTTTTTGCTTAATTAAGTCTAGATTTGCCTCTCTTAAAGAAATGAGGGTGTGGGTTATTTCCGTTATTATTCTACCACTAAACAGATTATATAAATTAAACATAATGCCTCACATTTAGTTTTCCACTTTCATTTTCTTTTCTATCTTTTAATACTCCCTTATTAGACTATATCAATCCATGTGTTTATGAAATGTAATATAATTACTAAATACTGATGATTTTGTCTTTTTTTCCTGTAATTGTAAAAGAAGTTTAAAGAAGCAGGAAGTATCTAGTAAATTTTTTACAAATTTTATATTTTAATGCAGTGCTTTAACTTTTTTATTTAATGGGAAAGGAAGATATATGATAGGATGAATTAAAGAGTATAAAAGAGATAAAGTAAGATTGAGGGGAAGAAGAAGCAATTATGCCTCTGGTAAATGTTAATGTTGCTGTAATTGAGCACAAATTTAGATCTTATCTCCTGTAGCTAAGGCAAAAATGGAAAGTAATTACTAACAGAACTTATCTTCTTGTTTCCATAGCAACTTATGTATATCTCTAGCATTCAATTTATTGCATTGTTTTAGAATTAGCTTTCCCACTAGACTGAGTTCCTTGAGGTCAGAGACCCTGCTTACCCCAAATAATTTCTCCAAGAAATACCTATGATTTTACCACCACAAACTGAAACTCATTGTCTATAAAGACAGATTATTTCTGTCTTCACTTCCAAGTTTTCACAACTATATAAATTTTTTTACTAAATCTGAAGGGGAGTTTGCTGCTCGGAATATTATGAGAGGTCCATTGGGTAGATGGTTGGATGGCATTCCCAACTAGATGGGCATGAGTCTGAGCAAGTTCCGGGAGTTGGTGATGGACAGGGAAGCCTGGCATGCTGCAGCCCATGGGATTGCAGAGTCGGACAAGACTGAGTGACTGAACTGACCGATTGGGTAGACCATCAGAGTGTGTCCTCAGCAAGTTTTATAGCAAATCCAATATTTGGAAGTGAAATCCAATATCCGTTTCCTGTGGTGAAATCTAATTGATTTGAGAGCCTAATATTAAAGCACCCATTAGAGGAGCGACTTACAGGAAGCACACCTAGGTTAGCTGCACACACGGAGACGTTGGGCAGTCTTAGTTAATTCAGAGGTGACACTGAATGCTTAGAGGACTGTGAGTTATGGACTTACATGTGTGTTCCATGAACCTTGAGGGTTCTGCGGGACTTCAGAATTCACTAAAGAGTAAGGAAGAGATGGGAGCTTTTGATGTTCCAGATGACAAATCATTTTCAAACAGAAGATGTATTCTTCAGTCAAGTCCAACTCTTAGCGACCCCATGGACTGTAGCCAACCAGGCTCCTCTGTCTAATGAATTCTCCAGGAAAGAATACCAGAATGGTTGCCATTCCCTTCTCCAGGGGATCTTCCTGACCCAGGGATCAAACCTGGGTCTCCTACTTACAGGCAGACTCTTTACCACCAGGAAGTCCTCAATCTGACTAATGTATTGTTTCTGTATAAACGTAACTACAGAAAACTGCACTGTTAGACAAACATACAGACAAATGAGTTTGAAAGATAATGAGTCTAAATATTTAGATGGATGCTATATACCTTGCAGGAGTGATTCTCAAACCTGGCTGGTCAATCTGTTCAGCTGGGGGTCTTTCTGTATCCATAAGTATGAAGGTCCTGCCCCTTAGAAATTCTGATCTATTAAGTACAAGTTAGAGCACAAAAATTTGTTCTAAAAAATTAAAAATAAAAACTCTTCAGAGGCTTCTGTGATCACTCAGCTTAGTGGAACCCACTGCTTCTACCACTTCCAAATCCATAGTCTCTATGGACAGCTGTTAAGAGGTGAAAGGCTGGATTGTGTTCATTTAAAAAATAGTCACAACCAAAAGCTGAGGTATGTTTTATTCAGCAGAAAATTGTAGACTTAGGCCCCGGAGGCAGCATCTCAAGTAGCCCTGAGAGAGCTGCTCCAGGAGGTGAGGGGAGGAGCCAGGTTACCTAGAAGTTTTGCAACAAAGGACAGGTAGTCTGAACATCAAAAGATTATTGTCCATTAAAGAACACCAGGTATCCCAAGTTAAGGAATTTAGTGCTTTTCTGTGTGTGGGAAGATGCAGGAGTCTGGGGTCACTGAAGTCGCTCCTTTTGTGAGCATCTCCTGCGCATCTCCACTATCTGGGGCCAGGATCTTGTGTTTTTCACATCCCGCGCTCCCTTGGGGCTCACCTCAGGGAGCGGCTGCAGTCTGATGGCTGCCCGGTCACAAGTATTCCTCTCCTTCCTGAGTGCCCTTCGGGCTCACCTGCTCACATTGGAGGACCGCCGTTGCTGATGACCGTGACATCTGTGTTTGCTGATATGGCAGGAAATGTCCCATTGCCAAACTGTATGTGTTCATACCATCCCCAAATAGCACATATATGGTATTTAGTATTAATTTTTAAGGAGGAAAACCATTAGTTTTGGATCAAATGGAGACTATTTCCAAAAGGCACGACGCAAATGAAACATGGTAACTACCACGTGAGGAAATGGAGCTAGGAGACTAAGCTCTGTCCTTTTTTTCTCCTGACAAAGTTGGTTATTTGTATCTTAGGGAAGTGAGCCAGAACTTAAGTCGGCTTGCATTGTCAGGAAAAACTGTAAATAATTAAAATGAAAGATGTGAAGATAGTAAAATTGCACTAAAAGTGGGAAGGATTTTCATCTGTAACATGAACGTTATTTTCAACATAATGGTGTATAGTATTTATCATTGCTCTGCATAATTAAGAGTTCTAAGTAAATATTTTAAATGCATTCATATAACATTTATGCTCTTGACAAAGTCTAACCCGAGGACCAGTTGGTGAGTTAGCGTCAGTAATCAACATTTCTACAGTGAATATGTGTGCAGGTATAAGCATCTTCTGTAAGAAGCAGATGTAGATAGAGCAGATGTACATGGCTTTCTTTATGAAATCATGCAGGAAATTTAAAATTTAGGAATATCAGCCTCTAACTCCTAGGAGCCTAATGACTGCACATTACCCAAAAAGATGGGGAAAATGTTGTAGTAACACATTATCAATAACAATGGCTAACATATCCTGAGTTCTTACCGTAGGACCAGTAAGTGATACGCGTACATTCATCCCTTGGTATCCTCAGGCATATTGGCTCCGGATCTCTCACAGATATCAACATCCATGGATGCTCAAGTCCCCATATAATAGAAAGTGGCAGAGTACTTGCCCATAACCTATGCATATTCTCCTCTGCACTTGAAATTATCTCTAGAATATTTATACCTGATTAAGGTAAATGCTATGTAAATAGTTGTAAATACAATGTAAATGCTATGGAAATGGTTGCTGATGCACAACAAATTTAACTTTTGCTTTTTAAAACTTTTTGGGATTTGTTTTAGAATATTTTTGATTATTGTTCATTGAATCCGAAGATGTGGAACCCTGGGGTTACAGAGGGCTGACTGCACAGGCTATCTTTAATATCACAATGACCAGATGACATAGATGTAGTATAATTCTACTGGTGGCTCAAATGGTAAAGAATCTGCCTGCAATACAGGAGATCTGGTTTCGATCCCTGGGTCGGGAAGACCCCTTTTTGGAGGAAATGGTAACCCACTTCAGTATTCTTGCCTGGAGAATTCCATGGGGGATTCCTGGACAGAGGATCCTGGCAGGCTACAGTCCGTGGGGTCACAGTCAGACACAACTGAGTGACTAACATACACACCCACAATGATAAGAAGTCAATCTTTATAGAAGCTAGTCAATAAATAGTAGGCTGGGACTTGAACCCTTGCAGTGACTTAAAACTCTTTGATCAGCTCCTGGGGGAAAAATAAACACCTGAATTAAACACTTTCATTACTGCTGTGCTTGAAAAACACACATGAAAAGGCTTAAGATGTTGTAGGTGCCCCCAGAATAATGCCCTGTGCAATAGCAATAATAGATTGAGAAAGATTTGCTGTGTTTTTTTAAAAGATGATTCTGTCATATATATGTAATAGTGAGCAGTTCAATCCTTCACCGAGTGTTTATTATTTGACTTTTTTTTTTCAGCACTTCAGAAAAATAGAATTTATAGTCCTGAAAACCATTTGATGTCAAGTTTCTTTAAAATAAACTTAAAAGTAATCTTTTCACTTTTGATCTTAAATTTTAAAATGCCCTTGGAATGAAAACACGACAATTTTGACTACATGAGACACACAGTCAATTGAATCTAACCTGGTTTTTAAACTGCCCTTCTCAAAAGGGAAAACTAATTTAATCATTCAAAGTGGGCCAATTTTGTGTTGAGACAAACTTTAATCTTTAATAGATTGAAATAAGTGTTCTGATGAACAAACAACATAGCGTATCAGTATAAGACCAGTTATAAAAAAGGTGCATACATAGAAGATCTGTCTGATCAAGAAAATCAACAAGGAAAAATAAACAACCTAGCCCATAGAAGGTATTTAATAAATATTTGCTGGATGATGAATTATTTATTTTATATGCTTGACTCAACTATGCGATGTCAAATTTTTTTCTACAAGGTCATACTACGGATATTAACATAATACAGCTACTAACTTGGGCTTTCCTGATACAAGGAAGATGGAAAAAAATTAAAAATAGTGTAGAAGAATTGAAAAAAAAATAAAGAAAAAAAAGCCAGGGAATTTAAAGATTTGGTATGTTTGTGCAACCTCAGGTGTTTATGCCTGCCCCTCTGCGACCCCATGGACTGTAACCCTCCAGGCTCCTCTGTCCATGGGGATTCTCCCGGCAAGAATAACTTGAGTGGATTGCCATTTCCTCCTCCAGGAGATCTTCCAGACCCAGGGATCCAAGGCTAGTCTCTTTCGTCTCCTGCATTAGCAGTCAGACTCTTTATCACTAGTGCCTCCTGGAAAGCCCTAGCTATGTGTGGTGAGTTTGAAAGTCAAAAGTCACATTCTCTAAACATGGAAAGCTGCTGCCAGTCTGGGAGATGGTCAGTTTCCGTAATAAGTGCAGCGCAGAGGTGAGTGAGCAGCGTGGGGAGGACTGAGGAGTGGCAGCAAACTCTTGATCAGTGGTCAGGAGAGCCTTGCAAACAATGAAGCTGTTGGATTTTCTGACTGTGATGATATCTACCAGAGTGGTTTGGATGTTTGGAGAGTCGGTAAACATATAATGCGTTTTGTCCACCTCTTTATACCCCATCAGTGAGTGGGGGATTCCTTCACTAGACATATGGGGATGGCCAACGCTTGACACCCAACACTTGACAGATGAGATCACACCAGTTTGTTAGTCACATATACGCACAGCCTCGGGGAGGACGGCTATTCCGTGCAAGGCCACCCTGGGGCTGCACTTGGGAACAGAACTATCAACCGGGGGCTGGGCAGGCAGGGTTTGAACCATCGAGAATGTGAGGTGATCCCTGGTTCTCACTCGAGGATGTGACTGGCTTCTTTGAATAATTCCCAGCTAGCAGTGAACTAAAACACCCTAATCTGGAACTAAGCAGGAACTGCTCCAGGCCCCTTTGATAAGGAAGGCCATTCAGCTAAGGGGCCTTATTCTTAGGAACAGAGTCAGGAGAAACTGGGCCATTCAAAGCCCTCTCAGTTTCTCCAGGTATTACAGTAGCACTTAATGTGTGGTTGCGTTTAGTCACTAAGTCGTGTTCGAATTTTTGCGACCCCAGGGACGGTAGCCCGCCAAGCTCCTCTGCCCACAGGATTTCCTAGGGAAGAATACTGGAGTGGGTTACTACTTATTCTCCAGGAGATCTTCCCAGTCCAGGGACTGAACCCTCGTCTCCTGCATTGGCAGGTGGATTCCTTACTACTGAGCCACCAAGGACGCCTAGCACTAAATAGTGAGTTTTATTTTTAGTCCTTATACCATATGATGATATAAAGCATTCTCAAAGAATGAACACTTTATTCCACATTTTGCTAACAGAGTGAATTGCAAAGAGGCCTTAACTGGGTAGGAAACATTTCTTTTCCCCCTTGAACAGAGGTGACATGAAGGGAAATAAATAGAGCTTTTGGCATTCTGTACCCAGGGCTTCCCCAGTGGCTCAGCTGTAAAGAAGCCACCTGCAGTGCAGGAGACGAAGTGGACTCAGCTTCAGTCTCTTGGTCGGGAAGCTCCCCTGGAGAAGGCATGGCCACCCACTCCAGTCCTCTTGCCTGGAGAATCCCTTGGAGGGAGGAGCCTGGCGGGCTGCAGTCCATGGCGTAGCAAAACAGTCAGACATGACTGAGCAGGTGTGTGCATTTCCCATCTTTGGGCCCCTTTGACCTGCTGACATCTTCTTGAACTGTTTTCCTCGTGTTTTTGTGCCATTTCTCTGGTTTATTTTGGCACCTGAGAAGAGCTAGCTTTAATCAGACGTTTGTCTTTCATTCAAATGTAGGTCCATTCTTTATGCTCATCAGAACTTGATTTCTCTTGTATGTGCTGTGGCATAAGGAGAGTAAGATCTTGAACAACAGACCTGGTCTCTGGTGTTAAGTCTGCCATTCACCGTGTGAACTTCAGCAACCTCCTTCATTGCTCTGGCGCTGAGTGCTTCCATTTGTCGGACTAACTAGTTGAACCGTGATCTCTAAGGCATCTTTTAGTTTCTCCATCTCATGCCTCTGAATCTGTTCATCAGAGGCCTGGGCCTCAGGCATAGTTTAAGATAAATTAAAAAGTTGGTTCCTGTTGTGTAAAGAATGAACGTGATAGGCTTCTTTCTTGAGCTGAGGCTGATTCCAGTTTTGAGGTCTATGTGCCCAGGGGATATCACCTGCTTCTACTCTCTATTTGGACCTCATTTTGGATTTCGTTCCAGATTTTCTATTCTGCCTTTGACAGACTCTAGCTTTGGATTTTCTTCTGGAATGGTTCTCTCCCCACTCAACCCCTACTCATTAAAAAAAAAAAGATTATCTGTCTTCCTGCTCAGGTTTCCAGTCCCAGAGTTTAATTGGGGTTTGTATGAAGGGAAGGCAACTGTGTTAACTGGTGGCTGGAAGGAGAGTCTCTAATGAAGCCTTGCGGGGATGAATAGACCTTGAACTGGATATAATCTGGAGTGGCGTCACATAGGTGCCTGCCCCCTTTGCTTCCTAATAAATTCATTTGTGCCGGCAGTCATTATGGGGGGCAGTTTTCTTTCTTTTTCTCCACAATTACCATTCCCTGGTAGCTCAGCTGGTAAAGAACCCGTCTGCAATGCAGGAGACCCCAGTTTGATTCCTGGGTCCGGAAGATCCCCTGGAGAAGAGATAGGCTACCCACTCCAGTATTCTTGGGCTTCCTTGGTGGCTCAGCTGCTAAAGAATCCGCCTGCAATATGGGAGATCTGGGTTCAATCCCAGGGTCGGGAAGATCCCCCGGAGAAGGGAAAGGCTGCCCACTCCAGTATTCTGGCCTGGAGAATTCCATGGACTGTACAGCCCATGGGGTCACAAAGAGTCAGACACGACTGAGCAACTTCCCTCCATTTTAGTTCACCATTCCTGAAAGATTTCACCAAATAGTCCTGGTTAGATGTAGTAAAAATCAGCCTTGGTGTCTGCTATTGCTGATACTTAATTTTATTCAGCTTTGACTTCAAAGTAGATGGTTTCAAACTCCTTCGTCCATGAGATTCTCCAGGCAAGAGTACTGGAGTGGGTTGCCATTTCCTTCTCCAGGGGATCTTCCCAATCCAGGGATCGAACCCAGGTCTCCTGCATCGTAGGCAGACACTTTAAACTCTGAGCCACCAGGGAAGCCCCTGTATAAGGATCTAGTCTTATTTAATATTCTTTTTATCTTTTATTGATACAGAGAAGAAACCCAATAAGGGAAAACACTAAATGTGATTAAATGAATTCTCATAGGAAACAATTTAAAAAAATGACCTTTTTTTCTTTTTTTTAAATAAACTGTTGAGATTTAATTGTATGTGCTTAATGTTGTTGTTGTTGTTGTTCAGTTGCTAATTTGTGTCTGACTCTTTGCTACCCCATGGATTGCAGTGTGCCAGGCTTCCCTGTCCTTCACTACTCCTGGAGTTTGCTCCAACCCATGTCCACTGAGTCGGCGATGCCATCCAACCATCTCATCCTCTGTCACCCCTTTCTCCTCCCGCCCTCCATCTTTCCCAGCATCAGGGTCTTTCCTAGTAAGTCGGCTCTTTCCATGAGGTAGCCAAAATATTGGAGTTTCAGCTTCAACATCAGTCCTTCCAGTGAATATTCAGGGTTGACTGGTTGGATCTCCTTACAGTCCAAGGGACTCTCAAGAGTCTTCTCCAACACCACAATTTGAAAACAGCAATTCTTCAGTGCTCACCCTTCTTAACTCATTATTTCTGGTACACTGGGATTGTTAATTGGATATAACTGATATTTAAAATTTATCACTGTTATTGAATAATTGTAAAACTTTTTAATGATATGAATGTAATAACATGATGATTTAATAATAAATTTCATCATTATTTAAGCTCCCAATAGAAAAATTAAACCTTGACTTGGTTTGGTAAGGCCTTTCTATAAAATTCAAAGCTAAGGAAAAGAGAGAAGTTTTAATTTTCAAGGGCAATGAACAGCTTTGGAAATGCAGACCATTATTCTGATCAGTACAGCTGAGAACTTCCTGTTCTGAGAGGAAGGCAGAAGTAGTGTTCACTGAGTAGTTTGAGGACTTGTTGAGACTTCCAGGTGAATCAGTCGGGGGGCACTATAGGTATAAAGTCATTCAAAATATTGCACATTAGATTCTAATTTGCCTATCCCACTGTGGATCAGCTGGTGGAAAATGTACACATATTTGGATTTCAGAACAATTCAGAAGAACAACACTCGTGCTTCTCAAGGGAAGGATTTCACTGTCTCTGTGACACTGGAGGTTTCCGTTGGGGTCTGCATTCCTGCTGAGCCTGCCTCAGGAAGTCACGGCAGGACTAGAGACATGCATCATTGTGCCAAGCAGCCAGCGTAGGAATAAAGAGTGTGAGCTTCGCAGTTAAACAGATACACGTGAAATCTGTCTTCTCCGTTTACTGTATGCCTTTAAAATTTTGCTTGACCTCTCTGAGTTCTAGGTATCTCATGATACTTACCAATACCATAACTTTGCCCCGTGAGAGAAATACTGTAAAAGGCAGTGTCTAGAATATTTTAAGGCTTTTACAAATGGTACTTAATATTATTTTACTCAAAGAAATTCTATCTATGGTACTCCTCCCCATGAAAAACCTAGTCTAATTATCTTGTATTATGAGAATAATCTTAGCCTGCTGTGAAGCAATAACTTAGCATGAAACCCAGCGGAGTTAATCATTACTAGACTGCTAGACTGGTTTTCTCCGTTATTCGAAATTGGATCCCCAAGATCACCTGGGAGGCAGCCCAAACGAAGGCTGAGATTAAAGACTCTTAAGGTACTTTGATTTTGAAAAAGGGCAAGTTATAAATTATAACTTTATAAATTTATGAAGACCAAGAAAATAAGTATTTTTATAATACAACTGTTGTTTACTTCTCTGGCCTTTTTACGCTTCTAGACGAGAATTTAACAAATACGCTTTACATTTAGGGTCCATGCTACATCAGTATTTTTTTTTTCCTAAACAGATTAATGCAATATTAGGAGTTGAAGAAAGTCATAAACATTCATGTCATTTTAAGCACACTGTAATAAAAACCATTATCTTGTGGGTCACTTTTTAAAATTACTATTTTATAGAATAAATTCATCTATGAAAGGTTGACTGCTAACCTTTTTACATCAAGTGATACCCTGGAGATAAAAGTCCTCTGTAGCTGTTTAGTTTGTCCATTGTAAGGTTAAGATAATGACCCACTGCCATGAAACATGTTCACAACCCTAGGTTATCCAAAAATCTGTTTTCCTTCTTCAGCCTTTCCCTTGAGGTAAAGGACTATATTTTTAAACTGAAGACTAGAGTACAAAAGTGGGTACTGAAGTTTCGTGTTATAGCTGAGTGTTAGAGATAAGGGAGGAAGCATAATTTGGATGCAGAAAAAAAAGAGCGTTTTTAGGATATTTCCGGTTGTAGGACAAATGTTATGTGAAATCTTTTAGATCAAAAGTATTCCAGGACTTCCTTGCTGGAGCAGTGGGGAAGCATCCGCCTGCCAACACAGGGGACGTGGGTTCGGTCCCGGGTCTGGGAAGATTCCACATGCCTCGGAGCAACGGTAGCCCACGTGCCTCAGCTGCTGCGCTGCGCTCTGGAGCCCAGGCCCTGCAATCAGGGCAGCCACTGCAGCCAGAGCCCCTCACCACTAGCGAGCAGACCCCGCCGGCCACAGCTGGAGACAGCCCGCACGCAGCCACAAAAGCCAGCACAGCCGAAAGCAAATGCGTGAGTAAAGTCAGCTTCCGAGAAAGAGAAACAGCTGTAAGAGGGTGTTCAGAGGTGTGGCGGTGAGGCGGGGACGGGAGGCCTTCTGTGGTCCCGATGCATTAGGTCTCCATCTGTAGGGAGCTCAGGCCTCTGGACTGTGCACTTCACGAGTATTTCAGTTTTCTTTTTTCTCTCCCCTCTGGTGAGGCAGGATGGCTGCATTAGATTAGTGCTGGCAACAGGCATACCTCAGAGACACTGTGGAGTTGGTTCTTAGCACTGTGATAGACTGAATATTTTAATGAAAAAGCCACATGAATTTTTTTTTGACTTCTCAGTGCATACAGACGCGCCCCTGTGACAGCCTTGGTGTCGCATCCATTCCCCCTATCGTGACAGAAGGAACCGTCTTTCGAGGCCTCTCCAATCGCCAACGCGTGACCTCACCGCGTGTGGTCCCTTGTCCTGGACCCGAGTGCCCGGCCCAGGCCAGGCCAGGCAGGCCCCCGCAGCGAGACGCAGTGCGTGTGGAGCCCGTGCAGCACGTCGAGGCAGAAAACCGCACCGCGGCCGAACCCTTTCTGCAGCGGCACGCTCACTGTTGCAACCCACCACCCGCTGCTCCCGCACGCGCTCTTGTGCTGTGACCCAAGGGGGCCGCGAAACAGGGAGATGCCGCGACCCAAAGCGTGTCACGACACGCACGCGGAGCCACGCCGGGGACGCCCGCGCACCGCGACGTGCAGAGCGAGCCGCGTGGACTGTGCGAGCGCGGCGCCACCGAGGGAGTCCCAGGCGCCCGCCGGGAAGTCAGGAGGGATTTTCTATGTTGTGACCCGCACAGATGTGATTTTTCCTTCTGGAAAAATGCGGTCTTACAGGCTAGGGGCTTAGCTCCAGGCAGAACCCAGCTAGGTCGCCCGGCCCAGCTAGGTCTGCCCTGTAAAGGACAGCGGACTGCCCTGGGAGCCTGAATGCTGCGCGCGGAGCTCGTCTGCAATGCGGGAGACCTGGGCTCCATCCCTAGGTAGGGAAGAGTCCCCTGGAGAAGGGAAAGGCTCCCCACTCCAGTACTCTGGCCTGGAGAATTCCATGCACTGTAACCCATGCGGTCGCGAAGAGTCAGACATGACTGAAGGATTTCACTTTCAGAAATGGGCAAGAAAGACATGAACGCTTGTCCCTGAACGTCACAAGAAGTTTGCTTTGGAGTTTCTCACTGCCTCCAGCCTGTTAACAAATAGAATGAACGGCTTTGTTAAATCATTCATTCATCCGGCAACAGCTCATATGGCATGCAGAGAGGTTTTCTGGTTTGGAAATTTATATTTACCATCATAAGGTAGAGACGGGCTGTGTAACATCTATTATATCCCAAGTCTTAATTCTACTAAGACATTTTATTCTAATTTAAATACAGTCTCAGAAAGACTTTACTATTTTTATCAAGTTCCTTTTTCACCAGCGTCTCGGGAGAAGTCCACTGGGAAGAGTTCCGAGTGGCTTCATTTGGATTGGTGGTGTTGCTGCCTAGTCCCTCAGTTGTATCTGACTCCTTTGCCACCCCTGCCAGGCTCCTCTGTCCATGGGATTTCCCAGACAGAAATCCTGGAGTGGGGTGCCATTCCTTTCCAGGAGATCTTCCGACCCAGGGGTGGAGCCTGCGTCTCCTGCTTTGGCAGGTTAGTTCTTTGCCGCTGAACCACGTGGCAAGGCCTTTACCTAGACTGCAGCTCCATATTCTTGATTATCTGCAGAGGTCACCTTCTTTTTCCTTAATAATTTATGCCAGTACCTTATATATAAATATATAAATCCTTGGTTAAAGGGGTGATAATTACAGTTTCTGAGTCCATAGCATAAGTTTTAGAATAATTCATAAATGTGTTCAGTTAATCTCTGAAAATTAACTAGGTCTGTGATCTTGTGTAATTTATTTAATTTCAATGAAACTGAGTATATTTATGTGCAAAACGTGTCTAATAAAAGTCTCAGAGTCTTTTTAGGATGAAATTAGATTAACATAGTAAATATTTAAATGGGATTAACTAATCTTTTTCTTGGATTTATTAATATATGTCATAATATATTTTTAAATAAAAGGGTGAATTCATTTCCCTCTAGGTTCCTCATGAAACCAAAGACCCCATGGCCTAGATCTGATATTTTGTCTTGGTGAGTTAAAGCATTTCATTACCTCTTATGCTTTTTTAAAAAAAAATATTAAAAACCTACAAATTGAATTCATTTAAGATAGTATTATAGAAAGCTAGTTGAAATTATTATGCCATTTCCAAATATAAAATGCTTGTGAAAGCATAAAATTAAATCAAAGGGAACTTTTGCTTTCTACCATGATGGAATCATTGGAGCTAGGTTAGCCCTACTGTCATAATTCTATTAATATAAAATAGGGAAAAAATGCAGGTTTTGGGCAACAGGCAAAGCAAGTCTGTGGTAGGAGAAACTGAGTTTGGAGGATATGAAACTCTCTCTACTATACTTGAAATTTTACCATAAATCCAAAATTGGTCTAAATTTTTTTTAAAAAATGATTAAAAACCACAATTCTCTCTTATATACTACTTTGCAACTTGCTATTCCCATTATTTATAATACACAGTAATTTATTATGTAATATAATCAAATTTATTGAACAACCCTTTACTGAACTTTATAGTATCTGAAATAATGTTGTAATGAAATTTGTTGCACAAGCTTTTTTTTGGCCTAGTGGTTTGAAAGGATATATTTCAAAATGTCACCAGCAGTTACTGATGGATGGAAAGGTGAAAGTGATTTTTTAATATGTTTATGATTTTACATCGCTTCTCAATTTTCTTTCTTTGTTTTGAAGATGTATTATTTCTACAATCAGAAGATTTTGTCTTGGTTTCCTCAAGTTTTTCCTCTTTCTTTTATTTTTTAAAATGCGTTTATTAGATAAAGCAGTACCATTTTAGGAAATATTATATAATTATTAAAATCCACTGCTGGGCATACACACGGAGGAAACCAGAATTGAAAGAGACACGTGTACCCCAATGTTCATCGCAGCACTGTTTATAAAAGCCAGGACATGGAAGCAACCTGGATGTCCATCAGCAGATGAATGGATAAGAAAGCTGTGGTACATATACACAATGGAGTATTACTCAGCCGTTAAAAAGAATACATTTGAATCAGTTCTAATGAGGTGGATGAAACTGGAACCTATTATACAGAGTGAAGTAAGCCAGAAAGAAAAACACCAATACAGAATACTAATGCATATATATGGAATTTAGAAAGATGGTAACGATAACCCTGTATGTGAGACAGCAAAAGAGACACAGATGTATAGAACAGTCTTTTGGACTCTGTGGGAGAGGGAGAGGGTGGGATGATTTGGGAGAATGACATTGAAGCATGTATAATATCATATATGAAACGAATCACCAGTCCAGGTTCAGTGCATGATACTGGATGCTCGGGGCTGGTGCACTGAGACGACCCAGAGGGATGGTACAGGGAGGGAAGGGGGAGGGGGGTTCAGGATGGGGAACATGTGTGTACCTGTGGTGGATTCATGTTGATGTATGGCAAAATCAATACAATATTGTAAAGTAACCTCCAATTAAAATAAATGAATTTATATTTTAAAAAATCCAGGAAAAAAAAAGTCAGAACAATGTAATAGATGTATTGAAATTAAGGCAATCAAGTACAATAAGCCCACCCATTACAGTTTCTGAGTTTATTGTAGTCCATGACATGCCTTTGCAGCCTTTTTTCAGGTAACCCTGAAGGTCCATCGGATCCTTTCAGGGGGAAGGCAAGGTCAGCCCCACTTTTACAATAACACTAGTAAGTTACTTATCTTTTTCACTGTGTTCACATTTGCACCAGTGGTACAAAGGCAAAGAAGAATAACATTAGTGGTTCCTCAGCACAAATTGAGTTATGCTGAGCTGGCCTCCTAGACATGACGACTTTGCTCTCGCAGTCAACCCAGACCAATCCCAATGCACACACACAGCTTCACGAAAGCCCAAAGCAGAACAGAAGAAACAAGCAAAAGCCTAATTTTACTTAGGAAGGGGTGGGAGGAAGCAGCGGAAATTACTTGCGTTAACAAATGTTGGTCTTTGTCATGCTGTGCTCAGTCCCTCAGTTGTGTGACTCCGTGACTCCACGGACTGTAGGTCTCCAGGCGCCTCTCTCCATGGACTTTTCCAGGCAAGAACCCTGGAGCAGGTTGCCTTACCCTGCTCTAGGCGATCTTCACGGCCTAGGGATGGAGCCCCTATGCCTTGCTTCTCCTGCGATGGGAAGTGGGCTCTTTACCGCTTTGTTGCCTGGGAGAAATAGTCTATATAATGCAATAGGAAACACACGTAAAGCAGATGCTGGGCAGCCAAGTGCCAAGTCTGTCCTAAGGAGAAGCACTCGTCCCACTGAATGGTGAGCTGAACTGGCGTCTTTTTTTCATCTAACACTGTTTCGCTTTGAAGAATGACTGACAGCCTGTGGTTCTTTTAGACTTGGCTATTTGGCAGACATTTTATTACTAGTGAACAGAATGAGTCTGCCATTTAGAGGAAAACAATTAAAAAAACATTCTCCGACATACATTTAGGAGCCAGTCTTTCAATGTGTTTATTTTCCTATCTGGAATAGTCAAAGAGTGGCTCTTAGAAGTATGTAGGAGAATTTATTTATTTATTTTTTATTTTGAGGATAAAAAAGAAACTGCTAGAAAACGCACACACAAACACACAGGCACACATGAACACAAACTAGTTGCAAAGGAAGAAATAACAGGCTTCTTGAACTGTGGAGTTACACAAGTAACAAGCGTAAAGAAGCAACAGATAGTTTCACAAGACGCATTGCGACAAACATCTCTTGCGTATCACGTTGGGTTATTACGTAAGGTAGTGTGAAGACATTGTTCTTATTCAGAGGCTCAGATAAAGTATTACTTCTATTATTTTCATAAAAACAATGACACAACGGCAAGCGCAGCGCTTAGAGATTGAATGAAGATAGAGACAAAATGCAAATGTAGACAGAGACCTGGAGGTAGACGCAGATACAGGTGCAGACAGAGGCTCTGCAGCAGCTGTTGGGGAGATGGAAAGCTGAGCACTATCCGACAGTCTTTTTCTTAAAACCAATTCATACAGTAAAAAACAAAGTAAAAACAGCAAAGAAAGACAGTTCAAAGAGTAAAAGACAGAAAGGGTAGAAAACAAGGTACCATGAAATACAAATATTGCCTAAAACAATTCAACAAGAGCAATGAGACCACATATATTCTTTTAAAATTAAGTGTAAAAAAATGAAACTTATCTGTTAAAAGATTAATGTTATTAGTGCCATGTAACAATATCCAGATATTTGAGTGTTTACCAAGAAACATTCCTCAAATAAAGTGCTACAGAAAGTTACCATGAGGCATAGTTGCAGTGTAAGAGATTAATAAGAAATTGGATTTGGGATATATGGGAACTCTTTGTACTATGCTTGTTATTTTTCTGTAAATCCAAACTTGGTTTATTAAAAAAAATAGAATAGTACTCCATATACTGCTTTGCAACTTGCCCTTGTTTTGTATAGGTATATGTTGTAGAAGGTTTTTCCCATATTAACAATGGTAGATTTACAGTATTATTTGTAATCTTTGCAGACTAATCCATCATGTAATACAATAGCATTTCTTTTAAAAATCCTTTGCCGAATTTTATATGTCTGAAGCAATGTTGTAATGCTCAAAATTCTCCAAGCCAGACTTCAACAGTACGTGAATCTTGAACTTCTGGATGTTCAAGCTGGATTTAGAAAAGGCAGAGGAACCAGAGATCAAATTGCCAACGTCCGTATATATATATATTTTTTTTTCTTTTTCACTGTGGTTCATCACAGGACACTGAATACAGTTCCCCGTGCTACGCAGGAGGACCCTGCTTACGCGTTCTATGTATGATGCTTTGCGTCTGCTGTTTCCAACTCCCAGTTCTCCCCTCCTCCATCCCCCACCTTGGCAACCCCATCTGTTCTCTATGTTTGTGAGTCTGTATTTCATAGGTATGTTCATTTGTGTCGTAGTTTAGATTCCATGTACAGGTGATATCATATGGTACTTGTCTCTTTCTGACTTTCTTTGCTTAGTATGATAAGCTGTAGCTCCAGCCATGTTGCTCCAAATAGCACTACTCATTCTTCTCACACTAAGCTGTTTCAATATCCTATACGTAATTCATAGTTTTAAATGCTGTTATTAAGTCAGAAAAATCAGAAAATCAATATCCAATTAAAAATTAGGAAAAAGTAAAATAAGTGTAAGGAAATCACATCAAAACCATGAATGATACCTAATAGTAAAAATGCTATACAATAAGTAAGTGAAATTGCTGGTCTTTGAAAACACCATTACAGTACACATCCTTCAGTGAGGGTAATTAAGAGAAGAAGACAGCAAGTCTGAATTCAAGTTTTAGTTTAAAAAATATATTTACCAGAATATAGATTATCTAACATATTAATTAACATCAATGAGAATATCTTGGTGGAATTACTATTCTGCACTCTTCAAATACAGCTTAATTTACCAAGATAGAGTTAAGTAAAACACTGTCAGAGTAGACTACTTTTTCCATTTTAAATGACTTTGTAATCTGGACTTATAAAGTTCTATATTTAAGTTTACACAGACCTATAAGACTCTTTTCTTTTTTTAAATTTATTTTATTAAAGTATAGTTGATTTACAAAAGTCATTCAGTTACATATATGTGTGAATGCACACTTGCATGCACACACACATGCATACACGTATATACTCAGTTATGTGTGAATGAACATATGTTATATACACATACTTTTTCATATTCTTTTCCATTATGGTTTATCACAGAATACTGAATATAATTCTCTGTGCTGTACAGTGGGACCTTGTTGTGAGACTGTCTTTTCTATACATTTACTGTTCTAGATCTTAAAGGAAGAATGCTTCCCAATTTTTTCCATTAAAGTAATATAACACTGATTTCTAAACTGCAAAAGACATAGCTATCTGGCATCCCATTTTCTTTACACAGCCGTGAATCAAGGCTCACATGTATCCCCAAAGCGTGCTCTCTGCAGACCAGCTTGAGGGCAAGCCAGTTAGTAAATTTCTGTCATCCGGTGGGTTGTGACCACACTTTTTCCAATGATGTGTAATTCCTAACACCAGGATGAGGGTCTCCTTTCAAGATTTCCCTTCTTAGAGTGTGTGCCCTTCGTCCCTGCATGCTGTACAGAATTCTCTCACATTTAACAGTCACTCTCAAAGTGTTAAGTGCTCAGTCATATCCGACTCTTTGTGAGCCCATAGACTGCAGTCCACCAGGCTCCCCTGTCCACGGAATTCTCCAGGCAATAATACTGGTGTGGGTAGCTGTTCCATTCTCCAGGAGATCTTCCTGACTCAGGGACTGAACCCAGGTCTCCTGCACTGCCGGCAGATTCTTCACCATCTGAGCCACCAAGGAAGCCCCACTCTTAAATCACGGTTTAATAATTCTTTATATTAACTTCTCTGTAATATTAAATCACTACGTGGCTTCTGTCTCCTGATTGGACCCAGACTGATACTCGCTTCCTTGGTTTTGGTGTCTCTTTCAGTGGAGCCTGTGAAAATGAGTGGGCAGCTTTCCTTCCACCACAGGCTTTTTCTTAAAAGACACCTTAACTGAGGTTATAACAGACATAGGAACATCATACATGTGTAAGATGTGTGAGTTGATGTTTTGATATGTATACATTGTTAACTGATCACCACAATCAACTATTACATCCATCACCTCTATATAGTTACCATTTCCTTTTTGTGTGTGATTGAAAATTTAATTTCATAGTTACCCTCTTAGCAAATTTAAAGTATGCAATATAGTATTAATGACAGATACCAGGCCACCAGGCTGTATATTAGATCTCAAGAACTCACCTTCCACAACTAACCTTGTGCCCTCTGAGCAGCGTCAGCCTCTCCTGCGAGTCTTCGGGAGCCACTGTTCTACTCTCTGCTTGTATGGATTTGTCCACACCAGTGCCCCCTTGGGCTTCCCAGGTGGCTTAGTGGTAAAGAATCGGTCTGCCAACGCAGGAGGTACAGGAGACCCAGATTCCATCCCTGGGTCAGGAAGATCCCTTGGAGAAGGAAATGGCCACCCCCTCTAGTATTTCTACCTGAAAAATTCCGTGGATAGAGGAGCCTGGCGGGCTACAGTCTATAGGGTCATGAAGAGCCTGACGCGCCTGAAGCGACTAGGCACGCAGTCCCTGCTTGTCTGAGGCCACTCTGTCTGCAGTTTCAGTGACTTTCAATGAACCGTGATGTGATGATATTAAATGGAAGATTCCAGGAACAAATGATTCCTAAGTTTTGCATTGCTCGCCATTCTGAGTAGTGTGATGAAATCTTGCGCTGACCAGCTCCATCCCTTGGTGTGAATCTCCCCTTTGTCTGATGTCTCCAGGCTCTTAAATGCTTGTTATCAGATCGACTGTCGATGTAACGGTGTTTTTGTACAAGTAACCCTTATTTTACTTAATATTGGCCCCTAAAAGCAAGAGTAGTGATGCTGGCAAGTCGGATATTGTCTTATTTTACCTAATTTATAAATGGAACTTTATCATAGGTATGCACGTATAAAGAAAAACATAACACATATAGGGTTCGGTATTATCTATGGTTTCAGATATACAGTGGGGGTCTTGGAAGGAATTTTCTGTGGTTAAGGGGAGACTACTGTATTTTAGATTCCATATCTAAAATGAGACCATGCAGTGTTTGTCTTTTTAAAGTTAGCTACGAAAAGAGACTATAAATTATCACAAAGTACGTCTTGAATTAATTGACTCTTCCTCTCTTGTACCCTCCAAATTTCAATCCGTTTCAATTTCATACTGTTCTCAGTTGGCAGGAATCTCAATTTTGGCCTCTCAGCATTTCCAGCCCCGAATGTGTTCGTGGTCCCCAGCGGAGGTGGGGCCACGTAGTGGAGGATCTTACGGACGTAGGGCTTCTCCCATTACGTTGGTGTTTTCATAGCCTATATGATATTTCAGAACCGATTGAATATAAGCCCTGATTATCACCAGTATTACCCCTGTAGGGAAATGCATGACTTTGGAACTAGCAGCAGGAAAGACACTGAAGCTTAAATTTGTTTAAATAAACCTCAAATATACAAGATCTGGTTTCAGGCACGAGCTGGGGAATCCTGTAGTCCATAGGGCTGCAAAGAGTCAGGCTCGGCTGAGTGACAAGAAAGCCTAATGAGCAGTAAATGCAGGAAGAGAAAATATCTGTCCAGATGAATGAAATCTTTTCTCATTCCTATCTTAAGATTATAAGCTATATTTATATTTTCTAAACTTTAGTCTTTATAAATTTTCTGAGAAGCCAACAAATGTTTTTCAGTAGAACAATTTAACTATCTCACAAGAACAGAGAAAACCCTGATCTATACAAACATGCTTTTTTGATTTATCCTTCTGGAATCCAAAAACATCAAGTGCTTAACATGTCAAATCCAGGAAACTAAAAGAAGAAAAGCTCTGTTGCCTAGTAGAAAAAAAATCAGTGCTTATAAGAGAAAAGTGGTTGGTGATTTGCTACCATGAAATCAGAAATTTCTTTGTTCAAAGATGGAAGGTAGAAAATAATTGATTGCATCATCAATAATATGACTCACAATTGTCTATTTTAATATCTTCAGACTACCGAGAGTCAGAAAGTTAATTCATAGGATGAAGCCCATAAATGACACAAATGTCTCTAACAAAGGAAAACACCAGTCTCTCCTTCTTCAATATTCAGTATCGCCCTTTGATTGAACTGAACATTCTGGTAAGTGAATAGAAAGTAAGCAAAGTACTATTCTTGAGGTTTCTACTAAGTCCTTCAATTGAAATCAACTAAAGACCAGTTTATCACTGACGTAAAGCAACCAAGAAATCATGCAACCAGAAATAAAGAGTACATTTCAAACAATGTTATCTATCACACACATTGTTTCAGAAATCAAGATTCTTACCAGAAGACAGAAATGTCAGCAGGCGGTCAGCATGGGCATGCTTTGGGGAGAGAGTAGTACCCTCATGCTCCGCACTATTAACTCAGATACCCCATTTCTTGGAATCGCCGAAGTGCTATGTGTTTATCGTCTTTGAATGTGGTTCTGCTAGTTGTCATCACATGATGTTCCCTGAAATTCAATCTTAGCATCATCAGTTTCACCACTTTAGAGTGAGAAAACTGCTTCTGCTACATCTCATCCTATTGCCTTACCCAAGTGCATTACCAGAGGGTGATATGGCTTACTTATGAATTTATCTACTCATATAAACCATTAGCCATTGAGATAAAATGAGTAGTCTTAGCACAGTCCTACTCACTCACTTCATGGATTTTTAGGTCCTGTAAACATCAAACTGTTTTCCATATATATGTGTGTGTGTGTGTGTGTGTGTGTGTGTGTGTGTATATACACACACACATATAAATACTTGTCAAGTTCAGAGAGGCAAAGCATTTTTCTTATTACTGACCCTCCCAAAGAGTCACCAATTTCTTTAAACTTTTGCAGGTGTACCTCCTGTAAAGGGAAACATCCCAGGCATTCACAATGGCTTAAAAGAAAGAGTGTGTGACTTCATGAATGTGAGAACCCTGACCACACACTCATGAATACAAACCATTTCTTTTTCAAGACATCACTGCTGTACAAAGAACATTAGAAAGGTGCTCTCCTTTAAGAATGTGGACATTACAATGCTTTGAAATTAAGCAAAGTGAAAGTGAAAGTGAAGTCGCTCAGTGTCCGGCTCTTAGCGACCCCATGGACTGCAGCCTACCAGGCTCCTCCGTCCATGGGATTTTCCAGGCAAGAGTACTGGAGTGGGGTGCCATTGCCTTCTCCAGAAATTAAGCAAAGCATGATTTTCCAAGCTCCACCTCTTACTTACACGAATAGTTTCATCTTTGAGCCTCATCTTCAAAGTGAAGAAGAACGGCCCCACTCTTACAGGGCTGTTTTGAAGCCCTGTAAACGAAAAGCCTAGGGCATGTGAATGGATTCATGTCTCAATGCACAGGAGTTTGGGCAAGCTCTGGGAGATGGTGAGGGTCAGGGAAGGCTGGCGTGCTGCCGTCCAAGGGGTCACAAAGAGTCAGACATGCCTGAGTGAATGAGCAGCGACTACAGGGGCATGTGAAAGATGCATTCCTCCAAGTAGTGATGGGAGATTAGACACAGTGTCTGCGCATCAGTGATGTCACTACAGAAAGGTATCCACAGTATCCCGGAGGCAATGAACCTTAGCCAGTTGCCGCAGGCCATTTCTCCTGCTCCATACCCAACTGATGTGCAAAGACTTAGCATATAACGATAGTTGCTGTAACTAGGGAGAATAAAGGCAGGAAGCTGAATTCCTGCTCTGTGCCAGGCATTTTTCAAGGCTTCTTCTATTAAAAGTACAGCTATAATGAACTTCCATGACTTTTTCAGAGAAACAATTAGTTTCCTGCCGAGAGAACGCCAGCTCTTCATGGGGAAATTGTTGCTGTTTGGTCACTAAGTTGCGTCCACTCTTCTGTGACCCCATGGACTGCAGCCTGCCAGGCCCCTCTGCCATGGGATTTCCCAGGCAAGAATACGGGAGTGGGGTGCCATTCCCTTCTCCAGAGGACCTTCCCGACCCAAGGATCAAACCCGCANAAAGGCAGAGGAACCAGAGATCAAATTGCCAACATCTGCTGGATCATGGATAAAGCAAGAGAGTTCCAGAACAACATCTATTTCTGCTTTCTTGACTATGCCAAAGCCTTTGACTGTGTGAATCACAATAAACTGTGGACAATTCTGAAAGAGATGGGAATACCAGATCACCTGACCTGCCTCTTGAGAAACCTATATGCAGGTCAGGAAACAAAAGTTAGAACTAGACATGGAACCACAGACTGGTTCCAAATAGGAAAAGAATACTTCAAGGCCATATATTGTCACCCTGCTTATTTAACTTCTATGCAGAGTACATCATGAGAAACACTGGGCTGGAGGAATCACAAGCTGGAATCAAGGTTGCCAGGAGAAATATCAGTCACCTCAGATATGCAGATGACACCACCCTTATGGCAGAAAGTGAAAAACTAAAGAGCCTCTTGATGAAAGTGAAAGAGGAGAGTGAAAAAGTTGGCTTAAAGCTCAACATTGAGAAAACTAAGATCATGGCATTCGGTCCAATCACTTTATGGCAAATAGATGGAGAAACAGTAGAAACAGTGTCAGACTTTATTTTGGGGGGCTCCAAAATCACTGCAGATGGTGACTACAGCCATGAAATTAAAAGACGCTTATTCCTTGGAAGGAAAATTATGACCAACCTAGATAGCATACTCAAAAGCAGAGACATTACTTTGCCGACTAAGGTCCGTCTAGTCGAGGCTACAGTTTTTCCACTTGTCATGTATGGATGTGAGAGTTGGACTATAAAGAAAGCTGAACATTGAAGAATTGATGCTTTTGAACTGTGGTGTTGGAGAAGACTCTTGAGAGTCCCTTGGACTGCAAGGAGATCCAACCAGTTGATCCTAAAGGAGATTAGTCCTGGGTGTTCATTGGAAGGCCTGATGTTGAAGCTGAAACTCCAATACTTTGGCCACCTGATGCGGAGAGCTGACTCATTTGAAAAGACCCTGATGCTGGAAAAGATTGAAGGCAGGAGAAGGGGATGACAGAGGATGCAATGGTTGGATGGCATTACCGACTTGATGGACATGGGTTTGGGTGGACTCTGGGAATTGGTGATGGACAGGGAGGCCTGGTGTGCTGTGGTTCATGGGGTTGGGAAGTCGGACACAAATGAGTGACTGAACTGAATAACTAATTGCTATTTATTCATAATAACTATTGCTATTTAAAGAATCAATGATTTAGTTTTTTGTTACTGTTGCTGATATTCACTAGAATGTGAAATAATAAATATCAATGTCTCCAGCCAAACATAGGACAGAGCCAAAATGGATCCTTTCCATTATAAATAATAAAATATTGAATAAAATATAAGAACACTTAAAATATACAGATGTGGTGTAAAGAAAAAAATTTTGAGTACTAGAAATAGATACGACCCTCTATGCCAAGTCAAGAGACTAAAACTGATGATTTCAAAAACTTTGAAAATGGGAGGAGGGGACAACAATACCAGATATAAAGCCTAGAAATTTGGAGCAGAGGTTCTGGCTCCACATGGAGCCTTGGACTTTTAATTAAGCCTTATAAATAGATTTAAAAATCCTCAATAATACCACAAGACTAGGACCTTGAGATATTCCCTCTTCAGTGAAAACGAAACAGGAAAAAATCTTTTAACCAACCTTGAAAAGTAGAAAGAAGCTTGTAATTTTCCCCAGGTATGGGCTGGCCTATTGTGGGGGAGTATGCCTTTTAAAATTGAAAACAAACAATGTGACCCATGAGTGATGTTCAAATTAACTATCAAATGATGCAGCATATTTAATTATTAGAATAAAGAAGAGAAACATGATCATATCAAAAACTGCATAAAAAAGCATTTGTGAAAGACAAGCACCTTTCATAGTAAAAACAATCAGCAAACTAGGCTTAGAAGAGAACTTTGTCAAACTGATGAGTGTCATAAATGAAAAAAACCCACAAAAATTATAGCTAACATCATACTTATACATGAAAGACTGAATGTTTTCCACTAAATCAGGAATAAGATGAGGATGTTCACTGTCCTACCTCTACTCAACAATATACTGAAAGGGTGTAGTCAGTACAAGAAAAAACAAAGGCATACGGACTGGAAAGAACAAAGATTTTCTCTACCTGCAGATGACATGCCATGATTTTGGATCTAGAAAATACAAGTGAATCTACCCCCACAAGTCTGTTAGAATTAATAAGAGAATTAAGCAAAGCAGCATGACACAAGATCCACATTAAAAAATCAATTGTATTTCTATAAAATAGCAATCAGAAATCCAAAAATAAAATTTAGGAAATGGTTAAATTGACAATGCTATTAAAAGGAATCACATATCAATACTTGAATATAAATTTAACAGAGTAAACGTAAGATTTTACATTGAAAATTGCAGAACCTTGTTGAAAGAAATTAAAATAGAGCTAAATAAATGAAAAGATATTGTGTATTCATGGATTGAAAGACCTAATATTGTTAATAAGGCAAATCAAATCCCTATAAAAATGCCAGTGTTTTTTGTTGTTGTTGTTGTGAAAATTAACATCCAGATCCTAAAAGTTCACATGAGAAGGCTGGGAACCTAAATCAGAGCATAAACAATCTTGGAGAAGAATGCAGAGGGAAGCCCCGCATAAACACGGATGAAGGCTAGAAAACAGTTTTGAATATATACAGGAACTTTTTAATGTAATAGAGAGAGCAGTATAAAGAACAAGGGAAAAGTGAGAACGTTAGGGGAAGCACGCTGACTGAAGCCGCCCACCCTGGCCAGGCACCACAGTGACCATCTGCACGAGTTGTTTCAGGACAGGAGGTCCGGGTAAGGAACACGGAACTAATAAGCCTCCGCCGACCGGAAGAGTTCAGGAAAGGTCAAAAGCAGACACCACCTCCCAGAATCCTGCGCTCTGGCATCCATCTTTGCTGAGCAAGGTGTGCACCACCAGGAAGGATGCTGAGTCAGAATGATTGGCTAAAGACTCCCGGAGACTAACCCCACCACCATGAGACCCGAGACTGCAGTCAGGTGGCAGAGCTGTCCTCCTGGGTTCCCTTCCCCTGCTTCTCTCCACCCGGGTGCCCTTTCCTAATAAAATCTCCTGCTTGGTCAGTACACGTGTCTCCTTGGACAATTCATTTCTGAGTGTTAGACAAGAGCCCAGTTTCGGGTTCTGGAAGGGGTCCCCCTTCCTGCAACAAAAAGATGGATTGCTTTATAAGAGTGATGTTTACCATTCAGCTATATATATGGTTAAAAGCTTAGATCCCTGCTCATAGCATAGAGAACATTAAAAATCTGAAAGTAAAAACTGAAAGTTTAAAACTTAGAAAAGTACAGATAAATGAGCAAGAGAAAATAAGTCGATTATGAAATCAATAAAAAACACAGGTGTTCACCGAAGGGGAAGCCCAAGAGCCAAGAGACAGACGAAAAACACCCGATCTTACTGTTTCTTAGGGAAATGGAAGTCACGACAGCAGGAAAATACCGTTTTCACACAGTCAGCACACCTTAAAACACTGAAAATGTCAAGTCTTAGCTAGAATGTGGGGAAACAAAACCTCTCCTACTGGGCTTGTAGGAATACAAATGTTTGCACTGTTTAGAGGAGCAACTGGCAATTTCTAGTAAAGCTGAGCTCTGCCTGTGTTTTGATCCTGCCATTCTACTTACAGAATTAAAATCTATTTAAAAGACCTGAACATATGTGCAGGTGAGCATATTAGTATAATCATTCTAGCCTTATTTGAAAAAGCAAAAACAGATGAAAAAATAAATGTCTATCAATATATACAAGGAACACCTTACTATGGTGCTTTTATACAGTAGAAAGAAATTTAATAGTTCCATTCAGAATTGATAAATCTTAAAATCTAACATTGGGGTACAAAAGGAAGGTAAATCATATTATGGTGTAAATTTTAGAAATACACAGAGGAATTGTGTTTTTTATTTATAGATAGTGAATATGTTATAATGTAATAAATCATAAAGAAAAGGATATGCATGGTTTACTCACGAGGGGACAGGTCGATGGTGAGGTAGAGATTTTCAATCCTTTTTGTAACACTTTATATAAATTTTATTTTTATATATTCAAAAGTCTGTATATAATATATTATTGTTCACATATACACATTTTATAGTAAATGTGTATATATAAAATCCCTAAGTAAATATGGTAAAGCAATTTTAAAATCTGGGTAGTCCGGGAGTTGGTGATAGACAGGGAGGCCTGGCATGCTGTGATTCATGGGGTTGCAGAGTCAGACACGACTGAGCGACTGAGCTGAACTGAGTGAGCATATTGCTTCATTGTTCTCTGTACTTTTATCATGCTTGAAATCTTTCATAATTAAAAATAAATATATGAAAGACTTCTTTTGAAAGTAAAAAATATCACTTGCTTCTGGTTCTGTGAAGAACTGAGAAAGCATAGGGCATGCTTTAGTTTAGTATATAGAGGTAATAAAAGGCAGGGCTTCTTTTTTCCCAGCTCTGAGGAAGCAGTTAAAAACCAAACTGAGTAATAATATGTTCTTATCATCTTAAGTTGCTTCTGAAATACTGAAAACCAAATATCTTTAAATGGCCATGTCTGAGATAATGCTTATCTTTCCTTTCGCATGTGTGAGATTTAGTTTGGGTTTACTCCTGTACTAAACCGGCGGTCCTGGGTTTATGACGCAAAGATTATGAATTTATACTTAGTATATACTAGAAGAAATGTAAGCATTCTAGGGAAACAAATGTGCGCCTATAAATCACTGCTATTTATAGAAAGAATACTATTCACTAGTAACTCCATAGTCAGTACACTAATATCAGTGTTTTTTTTTAAAGACAATATCCTTAATGCTTAGAATGGTAAATAGCACTTAGTAATCAATTAGTTATTAATTTTTTATCAAATAAATGAGAGAATGAGTGAGTGGAAACATTACTTCATTTGACCTTCAGAATGATCTTAATGAAGGTGGTATTGATCTCTATGAAGTTAATGAGGTTTTCTAACTTACCCAAATTCACACCATAAATCGTTGCTTCTTTCACAGTGTCCCTTGAACCATCCTCCAAGAGAGGAATAAGGATTCCTCTCCTACAGAACAGGGTTCCTGTGGATGTATCGGCAGTAAAATGTCCAATCGAGCTGTTTTTCTAGCAGGTAGAGACACTGTGACCTCCGGAAGTGGGTTCTCCTGCCTCTTTCCTACAAATTAGTGGTGGGAGAATCGGAAGATTTCCTCTTTGGAGAGAGAGTCTGCCTTCATCTCTGTATTCTGTTCTTCTCAGTTAAGAGAAAACTAAACACAAAATTCAATCGCTTCTATCTTCCATCATTTTATAGGAATATACCTCCTTGAGGAACTCTGTGTCTGCACATGGTGGGTAATTGAGGCTGTGTGATAATGGACCAGTAACTTCTCTTTATCTCATATGTGAAATTATCCTACTAAATGGCATTCAGTTTGTTAATGCAAGTTTCAGGCCTGTGTATTTTAGCAGTAATCTTTCTATTCTCAAGCCCTTAAACAGAAAATTTTATATTTACCTTGGTCAAGAAGCCATGTAGTTCAGTCTGTAAAGAATCCGCCTGCCAATGCAGGAGACCCGGGTTCGATTCCTGGGTCGGGAAAATTCCCTGAAGAAGGAAAAAGCTACCCACTCCAGTCTTCTTGCCTGGAGAATCCTATGGACAGAGGAGCCTGGCAGGCTACAATCTATGGGTCGCAAGAGTCAGACACGACTGAGCGACTCAGCACACGTACATATGTTTACCTTGGCTAGTGAGGACCAGCCCAAGTGACACGGCAGGGTGAGACAGAGGCTGCTCACCTGCTGGGGGAGAGAGGAGGATGGGGTCACGGGTGGGGAAAGGGGGCTGAAGAAGGAAGCTGTGCAAACCGTTCCACTTCTCCAAGTAGGTCCTTGCTGGGCCTTTGGTTGGAGGCGTCTCACCTAAGACCAAGAAGGACAGGTGGCTGGCTTTGGTTCTGGGGTCTCTCGACTGAGGCCTCGTGACCATGGGTCTCGAGAATCTAACGAGGGGATAACACACCCTCACAAGCGACTGTGATATGATGTGTGATATGGCAGGATACAGAATGTCCCTGTGCGGAAAGGAAGAAAATGATTAGTTTCCTTTCAGGAGAGAATGTGTGGGTCACAGGCACCAAAAGACTTGGCGATTAAGGTGAAATTTCTCATGACTGCTAACAATTTGGCAGCGTGTTTGATGGAAGGAGAAGAAATGGGATAAAAAATGCACTTATCTCAATCAAAAGAGGCAATTAAATACATATGGCCTGCATCAAAAAATGAGTGTAATGAACAAACTGAGGATTATTGAGTGTGGATAAAGAAATACTTTCGCTTATTGTGGGAATCCTGGATAATCACATCTAAAGCATATTTTTTCTGTAAATGTGATCTCTCCAAGCCAATACATATGTTCCCTAGAACTGAAAAACAAGTACCACCTGACCCATTTGAATTTATCCTCTTCATTCTAAATAATTTTATTAATACTTTTGCTATATTTGTAAACAAAATTCCTGCATGAATAATTCAGCAATACGATTTTCTTAATACACTGAGAAAGGGAAAAGCTCAGGTTGGACTATCAATGGTTAAAAAATACTTTTGTCTCTTAATACACTGTAAGAGGGAGAGACAGCGTGTAGTAGAAGCTATTAAATAGTTTAAAAAAATAGTTTTGGTAAACAAAGGGAGGGAAGCGGATCTTGCCGAGCTAATTGCTTGAATTCCATCCTGCACAGGCTTCCCACATCTGATTGCAAGTCCAAGAGTGCCATCTACTTCCCATTTTCTGTACAGAATTCCAGTGTTTGGAAAACAACACAGAATAATCAAGAAAACAAAACTCTGACCTCAGATTTATGATTTACATATGCAAAATAAAACAAGTATAACAAGAAAAATTTAGTCATATAATCTTTCACCTAAAATACATAATTCTCAATGTTTTTTATTTCTAAATCAGCAATATCTTTTGCTCTTTTAAGAAGATAGGTGTGTGGTATAGGTTGCTGGAAAAAAATTAAATCTTACATATTATGACACTTTTAAAGCCATATCTGAACTTTAAGTAATTTTAGAATTTCTTTTTTTTGTTTTTAATGTGATCTCTAAAGGTGGTCACTGCTTGGAATTAGATTTCCGGAAAACTTGCTCCTGTACTATGTTTATCTTTGAGATCAAATAACTCTTGAGTTGCCAGCTGTTAATTGTCATTAGTCATCTTTACTTGATAGCTTCATATGTTCAGAAACAGCACCCTTTTCTAGATGATTTCTCCTAATAAAAGTAACATAGCAATTTCTTTTGATGGACTCCACTTTTGCTAATCAGTGTTCTCATTCAGTTTGACGGTTAAGGGCGCTGACGTGTGAGGAGGCGGTTCGTTGAGCGGGGCCGACTCAGCTACCTCTGAGCTTGGTACATGGTCACTGTGGCCTAATTGATATGAATCAACAGTTTCCATTAGATGGAGAATTTTATTTTGTGATTAGAGGTATTATTTCGCAGGTAAACATTTTGAGTCCCGACGAAGACGTTCAGGACTGTAAATGGTTTTAAGGAAAAAACAATAATTGATTTCTTCCAGGTCATTATTAGCTACTTAGTAAGTAACACTGGGAGCAGGGCACCGCAGCCCACTCCGCCTTCGTGCCTGGAGGATCCCCGTGGACAGCGGAGCCTGCTGGGCAACAGCCCAAAGTGAAGTCACCTGGTCGTGTCCGACTCTTTGTGACCCCATGGACTGTAGCCTACCAGGCTTCTCCATCCGTGGGATTTCCCAGGCAAGAGTACTGGAGTGGGGTGCCATTTCCTTCTGGGTCACAGAGTCAGACACGACTGAGCGACTAACCGCAGCACAGCATATACCACTGGGCTTCCCTGGTGGCTCAGGGGTAAAGAGTCTGCCTGCGACACAGGAGGCGTGGGCTCAATCCCTGGGGTGGCAAGATCCCCTGGAGGAGGAAATGGCAACCCACTCCTGTATTCTTGCCTGGGAAATCCTAAGGACAGAAAATCCTGGAGAGCTACAGTCCATAGGGTCGCAAAAGAGTCGGACACGACTTCGTGACTAAACAATATACACCATCCCATCTTGGGAACCAGAGCTACAGAAGTGAGTAAACTGAGAGCCTCCTTCTCCTGGGGGCGTTAGAGAGGGTGTTCAGACAATCACATGGTCAATAATCGATGAATTTCACACTTTCAGATAGTTTTGAGTGCTCTGAGAAATTCAGGTCAGAATGATGAGGAATGGATAATTTACAGTCGGAGCTCTCACTGACTTGTCGGAAAATATGAGGCAGTATCAATATTCAGGATTGCACCAAAACTCATATAACTAACACCATTGGTGTGAGAACTTAGAAATTCTTATTCTCTTCTGTACAGGATGGAATGCAAAAAAAAAAAAAAATGGGAACTGACATAAGGAAAATTCGGGATAATAGCTTGGTGCTATTTTTGCATTGGATTTAACACTTGGCACAATTTGGAATTAGAATATTTTAGCAGTCTTTCAATTACTTTTTTGGGGTGTGAAACAATTCTTAATTATTATTAAAAACTAACAATTCTTAATTATTTAAATCACATGTAAGTGGCTAGTCTGAGGTCTTTGCTTTATATTGAGTTTGTGTTTTAACTAAAAGTCTGATACTGTAACATACTTAAAGTTAGGTGAATTTAGATAATCGATATAAAAACATATGTACTATTTATTTTTCTTGTTTTAGTTATCTAATATTTATGCTTTCCTTCAAAACAGTCTTTTGCCCTATTTTTTGAGCATAAAAGACAAACTGCAATTAATTGCTATTGACCACACCTACTCCCTCATAAGGCTATAAGGAAGGTTCTACCCTTCATCTGCAAACATTGTGCTTGATATCCGTGAAGTTTCTAAGTGAAACAATTTGCTGCTCAGTCTCTAAGTTCTGGACTCTTTGTGACCTCCCGGACTGTAGCACGCCTGTCCCCCATCCTTCACTATCTCCCGTGGATTGCCGAAACTCAAGTTCACTGAGTCAGTGACAAATATCCAGCCATCTCATCCTCTGTCACCCCCCTCTCCTCCTGCCCTCAATCTTTCCCAGCATCAGGGATTTTTCCAATGAGTCGTCTCTTCACATCAGGTGGCCGAAGTATTGGAGCTTCAGCATTAGCAACAGACCTTCTAATGAATAACGGCTGCTTGTGAATACAATTCTGTAAGCTTCATGGTTTGTATTCTAAGGCAAGAGAAGTCTAAATTAAGCCCCAGCATTTTTAATAGATGCTGAAATCGCAGGTTTATAAAAATCATGCCACAGTCCTTTCATGAAAACCAATAACACAGTCTATATTTTTCTTGGCTGATAAGAAAACTGTAGCTAGTCTCCAAAATAACTGTAATCCATCATGTGGAAATTGGAGTTTTCAAAGGGAAGATTGATCCAGTATTTTCACTTTTGCAGGCAGGATGAAGTTATTCGGATCCCAGAGAAACTAACACGAAGGCAGATTCTGGTTTAAAAGAATATGATGTATCATTTGACACAGATATTTCAGAGGAGATGCTCTACCTTTGGTAGAGTAATTAAATGAGATGGTCTCATGATGAAATGTATTGCTAACTTATTTATACTATAGATGATTGCTATAAAAATTAAGTTGAAAAACTTGCTGAGTTCTTTGCTGACACCTTGGCTTTCTGTGCCTCAGTGCTAAACAGAAATACAGAAACAGTTACAGAGGAGAAGGGAAGAATGGCTTCATTACTTTCCAGGCAAAGAGGGAACATAGTGGCCTAGCGCCCCAAGGACTGCGCCCCTCTCCCTGGTGAGTAAGGAGAAGCTATATAGTCAGGCAAGGCTATGTGATAAGGATCAAGGCACTAACAGCAACTTTGCATTCTTTCTGCTGCAAAGTTCCAAAAGGAAGAGACTGCTGACAAGATTAGAATGTGTAGAGTCACGCAAAATGCCAGGCTGGATGAGTTACAAGCTGGAATCAAGATTGCTGGGAGAAATATCAACAACCTCAGATATGCAGATGATACCACTCAAATGGCAGAAAGTAAAGAGGATCTAAAAAGCCTCTTGATGAGGGTGAAAGAGGAGAGTGAAAAAGCTGGCTTAAAACTCAACATTGAAAGAAGTCCATGGTATCCAGCCCCATCACTTCACAGCAGATGGAGGGGGAGAAGGTGGAAGAGGTGACTGATCTCTGTGTCTCGGGCTCTAGGATCACTGCAAATGGTGACTGCAGCCCTGGAGTTAGACGATGACTGATTCTTGACAGGAAAGCTATGACAAGCCTAGACAGTGTAGTAAAAAGCAAAGACCTCTCTTTGCCGACCAAGATCTGTTAGTCAAAGCTGTTCTTTCTAGGAGTCATGTATGGATGGGAGAGCTGGACCGTAAAGAAGGCAGAGCACTGAAGAATTGATGCTTTTGAGCTGAGGTGTTGGAGAAGACTCTTGACAGTCTCTTCGACTGCAAGGAGATCCAACCAGTCCATCTTAAAGGAAACCAACCCCGAATACTCACTGGAAGGACTGATGCTGAAGGTGAAGTTCCAACACTTTGGCCACCTGATTTGAACCACTGACTAACTGGAAAAGACCCTGATGCTGGGAAAGACTGAGGCAGAGAAGGGAGCAACAGAGGATGAGATGGTTGGATGGCATCACAGACGCAATGAACGTGAACTTGGGCAAACTTTGGGAGACGGTGAGGGACAGGGGAGCCTGGTGTGATGCAGTCCGTAGGGTCCCAAAGAGTTGGACATGACTTGGCAACTGGACACACAACATAGAGTGGTGGGTCTCCTGATCTTAATGAGCCTCCCTGGCCTTTTTAATCTTGCCCCAGGTAGTTTCATTGCTTGAGCTCCCTTGATTAGCAACTGATCTGCCCCTTGGAACTCAGGAAAAGTCATGGAGGCTGGAGTCTTGCCTGCAAGAAATGCAGGACATGCCGGGAAGTCCAATAAGGTACTACTCAGCATCAAGTTGATATAAGCCATCTAGTCGAGTTATTCAAGTTTATTCTGCCTTTTTTTTTTTTTTTTTTTTTACTATTCTCTCTCTCTCTCACTTTCTTTCTTAATACAAGTCTTCAAAAAGTAATGGAAAATAAAGCCAATTTAATTATAGGATATTAATAGCAATTATATCTTTCAACTGGAAGACACTGTACTTCCTTTCCATATGGTAAATTTTATAAAAGAACAAAGGAATAGTTCAAACAATACTTGAATGAACAGTAATTGAATTTCATGCCCCATCAGCCAAATTTAAGGATACTCCCATTGTCTCAGAGCACAAAGCATGGATTTCATGATATTCAACATAGAACAATATCCTTTAGAATGGCTGACCTTCCGAGTTTTGAGAGACTGTGTGGGCGCTTATATGTACTCAGTTGTATCTGACCCTATATGACCCCAAGGACTATAGCCCAGCAGGCTCCTCCGTCCATGGGATTTTCCAGGCAAGAACACTGGAGTGGATTGCTGTTTCCTTCTCCAGAGGATCTTCCCAATCCAGGGGTCCTGCAATGCAGGTGGCTTCTTTAGCCTCTGAGCCATCAAGGAAGCTGGCTGACCTGATCTTTGACAGGCTAAATGAAGACAAATAAATATTTTTTTAAAGCAAGCTTCTTTCTGACAGTTCATTTCACAATAGCTGATGGTTAAATTAAACTCCACCTAACATTCACCTCTCCCACACATGACCGTGCAATACTTGAGATAAATACCAGTACTTCTCAGCATCAGCAGTAATTTGGAGGTAGAATAGTTATGCTTTAACTCAGCTCCCTGACTGTCCACGCTGTGTGTGCGGGCGTATGTGTTAGAGGCTGAATCACCTGTAGTCACCTGCTTCTTGGTTTTTACGGAAAGAAAATAACTGGCCCTTGGTCTTGACAGAGCAGCCTACTGGACACCTGACTGTAGTGTAGGGAGATAGCAAGTCAAGGTCAGAGGGGAGTGGAAGTTCGAAAATTGGAAATTAACTGGCTGGACCCGTGCAGAGAGGTGAAATAGTTTAACTGGAATGCTCAAGGGAGAATACAAAGGCTCCTTCCCCTTCACACAAGTTTCTAGAACTGAGCACTCACACGATGGTTTTCCCTGATGGCTTAGATGGTAAAGAAGCTTTCTGCAATGCAAGAGACCCGGGTTTGATCTTTGGGTCAGGAAGATCCCTTGCAGAAGGGAATGGCCATCCACTTCAGTATTCTTGCCTGGAGAATTCCATGGACAGAGGAGCCTGGCGGGCCACAGTCCACGGGGTTGCAGAGTCAGACATGACTGAGCAACTAACTGTTATCTGGGACCAGCATCCTGCATTTTCCCATCCTCCTGTCCGCCGGGAGGGGCAGCAGCTGTATCACAGGCGGGACTCACAAGGCCCAGGCCTTCCCAGGTGGCACTGGTGGTAGAGAACCCGCCTGCCAATGCAGGAGACGTAAGAGACGTGGCTTCAGTCCCTGAGTCGGGAAGATCCCCTGGAGGAGGGCATGGCACCCCACTCCAGTGTTCTTGCCTGGAGAATCCCACGGGCAGAGGAGCGTGGAGGCCTACCGTCCATAGGGCTGCAAGGAGTCGGACACCACTGAAGGGACTCAGCACACGCACGTGCACACGACCCAGGAGTGGGCTGTCTCGGAGCTGGGTGACTGCAGATAGCTCCTACCTGCATCCCTGCTTCCCCGGCTTTAGGTCGATGCGCTCAGCACACTGTGGCGCGTATTCATAACTGAGGCCTTCAGCCGTCTATGTTCAGATCACAGTTCCATTTGCTTGAGACGCTCTTCTACCCTCCTTTACAATTTAACTTATACATCTAGTTAAAACTACATTTTCTTCCGAAGCCTCCCAACTCTCAAGCAGAGTTGGTCATTCTCTCTCCACGCTCCCATGCTGCTTCATGTATCTCTCTTTTCTATCTGTTATAGTTTGTATTTTTTTTAATAAAATAGAGTTAATTTACAATGCTGTGTTAATTTCTGCTGTACAGCAAAGTGACTCAGTGACTTACACATGTGCATAACATTCTTTTCTTTTCTATTACGGTTTATCCCAGGATATTGAATACAGTTCCCTGTGCCATATAGTAGGATCTTGTCCAGCTATTCTATATGTAACAGTTTCCATCTACTATCTAATCTACTCTGACTATTGATTTCAAATTATTTGATTATAGTTCAGTTTTCCAAGTCAAAGTGCCTGAGAACTTTTAGAAAAATCTAGATGTTTTTCCAGAGAAGGCAATGGCACCCCACTCCAGTACTCTTGCCTGGAAACTCCCATGGACGGAGGAGCCTGGTGGGCTACAGTCCATGGGGTCGATAAGAGTCGGACATGACTGAGCAACTTCACTTTCACTTTTCACTTTCATGCATTGGAGAAGGAAATGGCGACCCACGCCAGTGTTCTTGCCTGGAGAATCCCAGGGATGGGAGCCTCGTGGGCCGCCGTCTACGGGGTCGCACAGAGTCGGACACGACTGAAGCGACTCAGCAGCAGCAGCAGCAGATGCTTTTCTCCCTGACTCCCGTAACTTAGCCTGTTATCCTGGCCCATAGTAGACAGTGTTTGTTTCTTGCACTTGTTTCTGTTTTATTTTTAAGAGCATCCACAGATTATTTAGTTTGATATTCACAATTTTGAGTGATTTTCTGAGATTTTAGCAACTATTACTAAACCAATCTCACCAATGAGAAACTTGACTTTAAAAGTTTTAAAAACTCGGCTGCATCTCAAAGGTTTTGCAAAAACCCATCCATCTCTCTGGTTTCAATCACTCGTGTATGTAAATAGCTTTGCAAATACTTAGCATTTCCTGCCGCCTGCTTTTGGCGGCTGACTATCATTCTGTCCTCATTCACTCCTTCAAAGTCTGGAATCTATTGCTGCCACACCTTATAGTATTTATTTTTGGTGTGTATTTTATTTTTATAACATGCTTTTAGCTAAGTAAATACATTTCTTTTTCTTTTATTGGAAGACATACATTGTTTTGTAAAACATTTTCTCATGGATGTCACTGACACACCCTAGCTCTTTGAATTTATGTTAGGATTGAAAGTCAGCAATTTTCTTTACCCATCATAAAGAGCCTAGTTTTATGAACATGGCTCTACTTAAGAAAAATGGATTTTTGAAGTCATATAAGAGACTTGTTGCTATTTATTTTATCTACAGCGACATGTTAGGAGACACAGTTATAAGACTGACAAAGTCACGGCAGAGGGAAAGAGCACAGTAAGGCTGTGACTGGGGTGTTATCAGTGGGGCTCCAGAGCAGCGTGTCTAAGAAATGTCACTGCTAAATCTCAATAATTTTCTTCCAAAATATTTTGTCAGTTATTCCCTAACAACATATATCATTGTTAATACAGAATCAGGGAAGCTAATTTTAAAATAGTTATATTTATTAGGGTTTTTTTGTTTTTATCAAGTTCACATTGTCCTTGAAAATTTATAATATGCCAAGCTCTGTGCTGTGTGGAGCACAGTAGGGAGATGTTGAAAATAGACTTTTTTTTTTTTACAAGCGGCATCAGTCTTGCTTAAGAAATATCCTCTAATGCAAAACTCAAACATTGACATATTATTTCATTTAATAGATATTTATTGTCTCTTAAGAAGTCCAGAAATTGATGTGAACTGAAAGATCACCTCAAAACAGAAGTGACTGCTTACCTGTGTAAATACTGAAATATGTTAGCATAAAATTCCAAGGAATTGCATAGGAAGGGAACCTAATTCAGTTTTGTATGCTCTCGGAAGTTACAGAAAATGAAAATGTGCAATTTATGACCAGAAGGATGAATACCAATTAGCTAAGCAAAGTGTTAGGGAGGAGGATGCAGACTAAAGGGATTACATTTTAAATGGACCAGATCAGAGAACATGAAATTGTGTTAAACAGATTCCCCTTGAAAATAGGCTATGAAGGCTGGGGAAAGAGATGTGTTAAGGTTGGTGGCATAGACAGAACCAGAAAGGACTTTATATATCATACTAAGTAATTTGGGCCTTTGTACCACTGAAGGATTTTAGGTAGGATAATTTTAAAGTCATATTAATGCTTCAAACTGATGACTATAAATGCAGTGTCTGTCAAGAGTGGAAGTTAGGGAATCAAGATAGTAGAGATGTAATTAAGAGAAGTATAAAAATATTGAACTACTGAAGAAGAAAAGTCAAAAGTACTTAACTATTTAATAGGAGATGCTGGGGAGAAGAAGGAGAAGGGTCAACATATTTCTCATCTGGGAAAGCGAATGTACAACACTGTCATTCACAGGAACAGGAGAAAGTTCAGGAAGGACAGAAAATGAGTCCTGGCTTAAATATGTCATTTTAGAATATTAGTTTATTTTTCCAATGAGTTTAAAGCCCGGCAACTTGAACTAGAACTTTGAAATGATGAGCATGGAAAGTAAAATAAGAATTGAAGAGAGTCATGGCTTGAACTCTAAATAAACAAATATCAAAGATAAACAGGATCCCAGTAGAGCTAAAGATGGTGTGATCATCAGTAAGAAATGGAGAGAAAAGCAGCATAATATGATATTATAAAAAACAAGTTAAGGAAGCATTTGAGAAAGGAGGGTTAAAATTTGGAGACAAGAAAGGAAAAAAGTTTCAATACCTTTGAGGCAGAATGCAAACTGAAACGAATTGAATAATCGACTAACAGTGGGGGAAACACAGGTAAAACGGCTTACAAGTTAGGAAGCCTGGTGCTCAAGAGGAAGAAAACAATCGTGTGATAAAAGTGAGTCATATGGGTTCAAAAATAGAGGAAGTTTTGAAGTTGGAAAAGTTTTGAATTTCTGTAAGGACACTGAAATCTGGATTAGTTTGTTAGGGCATCCATAACACATTGCCACGGGTTGAGTAGCTTAAACAACAGGAACTTATTTTTTCTCAGTTCTAGAGGCTGCTGCTGCTGCTGCTAAGTCACTCCAGTCGTGTCGGACTCTACAGCAGCCCACCAGGCTCCCCAGTCCCTGGGAGTCTCCAGGCAAGAACACTGGAGTGGGCTGCCATTGCCTTCTCTAATGCATGAAAGTGAAAAGTGAAAGTGAAGTCGCTCAGTTGTGCCTGACTCTTTGCGACCCCATGGACTGCAGCCTACCAGGCTCCTCCGTCCGTGGGATTTTCCAGGCAAAAGAGTGCTGGGGTGGGCTGCCATTGCCTTCTCCGATTCTAGAGGCTAGAAGTCTTGAGATTAAGACGTCAGTAAGACTGGTTTCTTCTGAGTCTGCTCTGTTTTCCTGGCTTTGTAGGTGGCCGCCTTTTTCTGTCTTGTTCTTTTCTCTGTATTTCCATGACCTGATTTCTTTTTCCTATAACAGCATGAGTTATATTGGATTAGGATCCATCCTAATAGCCCAGTTTAACTCAATCAGCTATTAAGACCCTATTTCCAAAAGCAGTCGCATTCTAAGGTACTGGGGGGTGAGACATCAACATATGGGGTTTGTGGGGACATGACCCCACCCCCAAAACCTTCTGTTGGAGCTGTGTTTCCTGTAAAGGGGAAGGAGTTGAAGTCAGAGGAGAAAGAACGCAAACAAAAGGGAGTGAAGTTCCCATGGGAGACAGGATAGAAAAAGATGCAGATGAGGATGGGCCAGAGAGGAGGGGTCTTTACGATGACAGAAACTGGAAACCAGGCAGATGCAGCTGCCCTTAGTGTGCAGGCATATTGCAGCTCGATGGTTTTTATCATCGCCGGAAGAAGAAATATGGTAGAGGAGTTGGGCCAAAATTTTGAGGAAGATTTGCTGGGTGGGAAAGAGGCTGGAAAACAATAAAGCAAGATGGTGAGAATATTGCAGTAATGAGAATATTGTAGTAATGAACCGTGGGGCCTCTGCTAGGTGGGGAAGGGACTAAAGATAGGAAGTAGTTAATGGGAGGGTATTAAAGCAGGTGTTGAGAACTTGAAGCTCTCAAGATCTAGCATTGATTCATTTGAAAAATAAAATCTATGGGATTTTGCTTTTCCTAACTTTTATTATTAGCTAAATCTTTCAGTGTTTTATCATCTTCAAACATCATTAAACTCTCTATATAAGAAAGCTGTTTGTTCTTTGATAGAGGTTAATAAAATCACGCAGTACCTCCTTTTATACCAGGTATGGCTTATTTACAGCACAAAGCATATTTGCTTTACTATCGTATGATGTTTTGAAAGACAGTGCCCTTGGATTTAAAAATACAACACTTATTTTGAAGGAGTAGAACTGAGGGTTTAAACATCCATGACTACTAATGAAAATTGTTTGTTGCAAAGGATGAGAGATTGCAGAGGGCACCTACAAGTGGAAGGCAGAAAAATAATTTTTTAAGAAATCTCTGGAACAGAAAACAATGGTGGGTGTGGGGTGGAGGAATAAATCTCCCCTGCAAGAGCATCAAAGTAAATAAAATGAGAGCTAAAGAGAGTGACATAATTACGGCTGGGTTGTAAATGTCTATTTTAAGTCTGCTTCTTGTAGTTTAAACTGTTTTTCAGCTCCTTACTTGTAAGTTAGTACTGCACAACTATTAAAGTCTGTTAAAATTCATGCCTTTAAAGCAAGAAAACCAAGATATGAATTTATTAGGCATTTAGGTCAACTAGTGCATTCTTTAAAATAAAATTTATTTTCCAAAAGTACAGCTAGTGTGTCGTGTGATACAAAAATCCCACCGATGATTCGCCACTTTGACCACCCTCACCGCTTGCTGACCACTGTTGCTGGTGTGACGTAAACTCACAAATGTCTCTCATGAAATGTGAGTCTTCCTTCAATCTCCTGATTTTGCAGTTTCACTCCTGTTCCATCTGACCCTTGATGACAGAGAAATAAGTTATTTGATGATTTAGAAAATGGAATTAAATGAATTGTACATGGTTATGCTCATCCAGGGAGAAGGCAATGGCACCCCACTCCAGTGTTCTTGCCTGGAGACTCCCAGGGACGGGGGAGCCTGGTGGGCAGCCGTCTCTGGGGTCGCACAGAGTCGGACCCGACTGGAGCGACGCAGCAGCAGCAGCAGCAGCATGCTCATCCGGTCTTTACCTCAGAGTCCCACTCTTACCTTGCTCAGCCTTTTCCAGATTTCTTCCTCAGCTACATTCCTTCAGCCTTCCGTGGATGCGAGGACCCTGCTGAGATGAACTTAAGTGGAATCTGAACCTCAGAGTGAAGGAACTTTTGAGCGTCAGTGTGAATTTTAAAAGTTAGAATTTGGTTCAAATTTAGAATTTGGATTCATCAGCTGGACTCATTCACATTTGCTTTATGGGGACCAGTTTGAGCAGATGGAAAATCTGTTTTGGGATGGATGGAGAAAGCCAGGTAAAATTCAGGAAAAAGAGGATGACGTAGGGATCCTCCTCACAGCTTATTTGAAGGGAAGCAATCCAGTTCTGATCCAGTTCTGAGGCTGAAATAATATTTTTGTTCATGTGAAAAGTCTGAATTGAATATGTACTAGGTCCTAGGCATATGCCAGAGCCCCGAGATATGGAATAAAGCAAGCAGTATTGCCAACGCTGAAAAGGCCCCAGTCTAGTCAAAGATATTACTTGGTTTGAACTTACTGGTTGCCATGGCTCAATCAATTACACAATTGTAGCGGTTCATATTGGAGAAGGAAATGGCAAGCCATTCCAGTATTCGTGCCTGGAGAATCCTGTGGACAGGGGAGCCTGGTGGGCTGCCGTCCATGGGGTCACACAGAGGCAGACACGACCGAAGCAACTCAGCAGCAGCAGTGGCTCACAGGTACCTTGGGAGGAGTAAGCTGTTAGCAGTACCATAAGAAGAAGGGAAACTTCATCAATAAGATTAGAACTGACTTTGAAGTATCGATTGGCTAGGTAAGAAAAAAGGAAAGTATTCCAGGCAAAGGGAATAATACAAAGACACACACAGAGAAGTGTACAACTGCTTAAACATAGTTCCCATCTGCTCTGAATAGGGAAGGCTTTCCCCCATGGTTTTTCTCCAGAAAGAAATAACTAATCTTTATGTGGCCATTTAAGATTAAAGAAGTCCTTAAGCTAACTCAGTTTTGAAGAATTAAGCATAGCAGAAAAGGGAAATTATCGGGACGCTACATAATATTGAAAAAGAATATGTCGAATGAGTAAATGACTTTTGTAAACAAGCGTCTTCGATCGTATTGTTTTAGAGTAAATTACATCAAGTGTGCAGCGACGGGGCTTCCCTGGTGGCTCAGTGGCAGAGGATCCGCCTGCCAGTGCAGGAAACTTGGGTTCGATCCCTGGGTCAGATCCTCTGGAGCAGGAGATGGATACCCACTCCAGTACTCTTGCCTGGAAAAGGCCGTGGACAGAGGAGCCTGGCGGGCTGCGGTCCAGGCAACGCAGAGCCAGACACGGCTGAGTGTGCCCACATGCACACGTCTCTGGGACACGGCTGAGTGTGCCCACATGCACACGTCTCTGGGACACGGCTGAGTGTGCCCACATGCACACGTCTCTGGGAATTCTCTTCAGCGGAGAGGGCACTGGTGCGAATCTGCGCAACAGCCTTAGTCTTCTTGTTCCTGACAACCTCCCACAACTGGTCTCCCCTCAGACTTCCAGCATATTCTCTTATCTTTAGCTGAAAATTGTGTTTAAGGTGGTAGCTTGGGCCATTTTGGGAGTTACAAAGGTTTTCCTGGCTAAATCTTATGTATGCAGAAGGTAAACAAGTTATTAAACTTATTATTGTTTTGACAGGGAGGCCTGGTGTGCTGCGGTTCATGGGGTCACAAAGAGTTGGACATGACTGAGCGACTGAACTGAACTGAACTGAATATGTCTTTGTTACAGGCGAGTCTCAGCCAAGAACCTAGAATTTTCTGGAACGAAAAACATTTTTTCCTCCCCTACAGACACATTACAGTCAATAAATGTCCTTTGAAGAAATCAATGAACTAACATAATACTCACTTTACTGTGGTTTTTAAGCATTGAATAAAATTTAATTAATGTTACTTTGTTCTGAATTTTCCAAATCTCCTGTAAATGTGTTATCATACCTTCATAATTTAAAAAATGCAAAAGAAAGAAATATAATTACAGAGAATAAATTCAGTTGTGAAACTTTTGAAATCTTGCTGGCAACTTAGAAGAAAATGAGACAAAGATATGATTTAAGTTGACTCCCAGAAATGGAACCTTGCTGTCACAGATGCCTCAATTCTAGGTCTATATTTTGCATTTATTCCAAGACTTAAAAACATGCATTTTATATTTCTTCTTTCATGGTAAGATATGACATGTTCTTAAATTCTTATTCAATAATAATACAAAATACAATGATGGTATTCTTGATGCTTTATTTCCTTGGTTAAAATTTAATTTTTGGTCCTCATACCAGGTGATTTGGACTAAACTGATAGAATTTTCTGAGGTTGTTTAATTCACTTCATTAACACAAAACAGCCATCTACTAAGTTTTCAGTTTTGTACTACATCACTATAGACAAAGGTGAGAAAGACACAACAGCAGTTACTTCAAGAAACGGATAACGCAGTCAATGAAACAGAACGTATAAAAGCAAATAGTTACATTGCAAGACAATCAACACCCTAAGGCAAAAACCTGGAATACTGGAAACATTCTGTGTCAATAATAAGGAAACAGAAAAGGATTCCATCTTATGGTGCTGAGAAAGAATAAGTGAGTCCTGTAAGAATAAGTAGGACTTCAAATAATAAAGGTAATTTGGGGAAGCCATGCAAAATTGAGTTAACAGCAAAACGAATACATTTAATAATTAATTAACTCAAGTGACTGAAGTCCTCTCATCTTGTATATATAGTTCACACTGCAGACTAAGTGAATGACAACTGATAGATGAATGGAACTCCATCCTCATTCCTAATGCAAACTAGAAAGATGAGAGACAAATGTATTGTCCGCTGCTCTTTTCTGGTTAATTATGGCTATCTCAGACAGTTTTAAAGCTTTCTAATGTGTAAACAAGAATCAAGCTAATATCTCATTTTCAAATAGTGTTCAATTATGCAAATCTCTGTCTTCCATCTTTGCTTTTTATTAGCACAGTGGTATCCAGTGATTATAATGGGAGAGGGTTTTTTAAAACTATTCAAATGTCATTTATATAAGGAGAAAAATTTTTGTATAGAGCATCTTCTACAAAAAGATGCATAGATAAATAATTCAGGGGATATTTCTGAGTTTATTCATTCGTTTTATCTGTAGAAGAAATAATGCACAAATAAATATTCGTGAGCCAATTTGTGTTATTGGTTTATTTCGTGATACCCAGATGTTATTTTTTCCTCTTTGTATTCAGTAACGATCATTTGAGATTCAAATGCAAACACTAGGTGTAGTTGTCATACCTGTCCATCATTAAAAAATGAATAATACATCTTCATGAGGAAAAAAAAAAAACTTATTACCTCCTTTTCAAAAAGACAGTACCATCTGAAATCCTGTTGTGTATTTCAGAACAATTTTGTTACTACACTGACGTTTACAAACACAGCACTTTATAACTTTTTGGTCTCAGGATCCCTTTACATATAGTCTTAAAAATTAGTGAAAACCTCAGAGAATTTGCTTTATGTGGGTTATATCTAATAATCTGGTTCTACTAGAAATATTACAAATAAAATTAGTAAATTTAAAATATTTATCAGTTCACTTAAAAGCAAAAATTGTAAATCTATTATATACATTGCACTTCCCTGGCGGCTCAGATGGTAAAGAATCTGCATACAATGCATTATTGGGTCAGGCGCCCAGGCGCGTCCTGCTCTGCGACCCCGCGAGCCGCAGCCAGGCCCCTGTCCGTCACCAGCTCCCGGGGTCCACTCAGACTCGAGCCCATCGAGTCCGCGATGCCATCCAGCCATCTCATCCTCTGCTGTCCCCTTCTCCTCCTGCCCCCAACCCCTCCCAGCATCAGAGTCTTTTCCAATGAGTCAACTCTTCACATGAGGTGGCCAAAGTACTGGAGCTTCAGCTTTAGCATCANAATTTCATGGCTGCAGTCACCATCTGCAGTGATTTTGGAGCCCCCAAAAACAAAGTCTGACACTGTTTCCACTGTTTCCCCATCTATTTCCCATGAAGTGATGGGACCGGATGCCACGATCTTCATTTTCTGAATGTTGAGCTTAAAGCCAACTTTTTATATTAACAGAAATTACATGTTGTTTTTTTTTAATAAAAAACAATTCTATTTCCCAAAACCAATCTAAAACTCATCGTAACAACTATTTGTAGCAAACTGGATACTGTCAACACTTAGCTGTTTCCGGCCCTCGTGACTGGGCTGACCTGAGCTTTGCCTTTGTTTGCTAAAGCTGCTGTCAGTTAGCGCAGATGTCACAGATCTGGCTCAGGCCAGGTTCCACTAAACTCTGTGAAATTCAACTTGGAATTATTTGTTGCTATTAGTCCATATTCTAAAATCATGCTTCAAAATGTAGGCTTTGAGAAAATGTAGGAACTTCTGAGAAAAGAAACGTAAAGTGCACGTTTTAACAAATAGAATGTAGCAACATGAACTGGCCATTCACTCCCCCAGGGAGGGGCTTCCCTGGCGGCTCAGATGGTAACGAATCTGCCTGCCACGCAGGACGCCTGGCCTTGATCCCCGGGTTGGGAAGGTACCCTGAAGAAGGGGGTAGGGAAGTCAGGAATTTGCAAAGCCAAGGATCAGTATTACTTTACATATTAATACTTTACATTGAAGTGAAAACACACACCAACTGAATGCAATATAAAATACTGATAACATGATAGCCTGTATTTTAAAACGTCACGAGGTGGAAAGAAATGGGAAATGGTGTGCTATGTTGTTTTAATAAAATGAAGAGATTAAAGCTGGAAGATCTGCGTTTTGGTCTGGGGTTGAATCTCTGTTCTGAAAGTTGTTAGTTATACTTTGTAGGGGGCAAACTCCCTAAGTTTTCTGTAAAATAGTTTCTATACCGTTGGCATTTTGTTAGAATTATGTATCTGAATAATGGGAATGGCATTTGTTTTGCTTTGCTACAAAAAACAAAGCAAAACAAAAAAAGCTCTTTTTCTGCTTTACAAAGCAAGCTGGTAAAAGAAAGATGTCCTATAGTCTAGACACAAAAAGTACAAAGAAAAATATTGGTTCAAGTATATTGAATGATTATAATCTTTTCTCCTTACAATGTGCAAACAGTAGGTTTGCAAGTGCGTATGGGAAAACTAGAGTGAAATGTAAGATGAAAGAATCACATAATTGTAAAGACCCGATTGTTCCATAAAGCAAGCTGTTCTCTCTGTCCTTTGTATATTTAGAATATTGTGCTTCATGGTATTGTTAAAATCGCTTCTCAAAGACAAAAACAAATTCTCCCAGGAGAAATCAGTGACTAATGAAAACAAATGCAGTCAAACCTTACAAAGTAAACACATATCAATGTCTCCCGGGTGTTATTTGTATCTTTCTGTTCCACAGCCTTAGTTATTTACTCTGTCTTCAAATATATCTTTCTATTTGAACCCAGATAATCAGACATTATATGGAAAGAAAGGCTAATAAATATTTCCAGTGAAAGCAGTGACAAGTCTTCTTTGGACTTTATAGTATGACTAAGCATCATATAGATATGAAAATAATTAAATGATTTTCTGAAGACAGAAAAAAATACTCTTAAACATTTTTTTCTGTCTTCAAAGTTTATGGAATGTAAGGCATAGAATATCAACACAGGCAAAGTTAAAAAAATAATAAAACATTCAATGACAATGATCCACACCTTATTTTTTTTTAACAATATATTGAAATTACAAACATCCTTTCTATCATGGTCCAAATATCATTTTTTTCCAACTCTACTCGTTAAAAACTATAAATGTGCATAAGGTGTGTGATCATTTTGTGTTTCCCATCACTTATCTAAAGAAAGTTCTACAATAGTATCTGCGCATGGCATAGACTGTTAATTTTTCCCAGTATTCCTCTTTTCTTCTTTGTTTTAGAAATGGAAAACCTCCCTTCCCCCGCTCTCCTCCTCCTTACCCTTTGCACAAAGTGTTAGCAAAGAAGAAGTCTGTTTAGAAGGTGACCATGGCTTCTAACCTAGCCTCCCAGCGGTTCTGTATGACCAGGGCCGCTGTCTCTGACCATGGAACTAAGATCTGGCCAATGGGATGTACGTAAGTTCTAACTCACACTTTAAACAGTAGCCTAATTTCTCTCATCTCCTTTCCCACCATTCCTTGGTCTAGAATTCGGGCACAGGGCTAATAAGCTAGCTTTGTGGGTAAAAAGTAGGTAAAAGGAGCAATCTTGACTTGTACTGTCCAGGTCAGTGGCCAGTGGCCACGGGTGGCTTTTGAGCACTTGAAATGCAGCTAGTGTAATTGAAGAGATAAATTTTAAATTTTACTTCCTTATAGTTAATTTAAATATAAAAACTCATACTCAATTTCATTATTGGAAAGTTTAAGTATCTTTGAAACAACTTATATATGTTCATCTATTTTTTAATTGAAAATTTCGTGAAATCTAAATACAGACTAAGTATTTCAAATGAAATTTAACATCTTCATTGGGAAGCAGTTCATGCTTGAAATGATAAAACTTAAATATATTATTAAAGTTGATTCACCTGTTTTTTAAAATTTTAAATATACTACTTTTCTGAGCATTTTTTCCCTTTACTTTTAAGTGCCATGTAAAAGGAGAAGGCAATGGCACCCCACTCCAGTGCTCTTGCCTGGAAAATCCCATGGACGGAGGAGCCTGGTGGGCTGCAGTCCACGGGGTCAGTAAGGGTCAGACACGACTGAGCGACTTCACTTTCACTTTCACTTTCATGCAGTGGAGAAGGAAATGGCAGCCCACGCCAGTGTTCTTGCCTGGAGAATCCCAGGGACGGGGGAGCCTGGTGGGCTGCCGTCTCTGGGGTCGCACAGAGTCGGACACGACTGAAGCCACTTAGCAGCAGCAGCAGCAGCCCTGTAAAACAGACAGCACAGATCAAGGGATGGTGCCGCCACAGGAAGACCAGAACTCGGGTCTTTGGATGAACTCATGGAGCAGAACTCTGAACACCTTCCATCCAGTTTAGATTTCTTTGTGAAAGAGAAAATAAAATTATTGGTTTAAATCACTCTTATTTTTTTTTTGTTAAGGCAGCCATACACTATTTTAGCTAATAGACTACTTCATAGATTTGTTGAGAGGATTGAATGAAGTCATGCTCCTGAAGGGCTTTGACCACGGCCTGCCGTACTAAAGCCCGGAGCTCCCAGGTGGCCCGGTGGTAAATAACCCGCCTACAAACGCAGGAGAGGAAAGAGATGTGGGTTTGATCCCTGGGTTGGGGCGATCCCCTGGAGTAGGAAAAGGCAACCCTCTCCAGTATTCTTGCCTGGAAAATTCCATGGACAGGGGAGCCTGGTGGGATACTGTCCATGGGTCCCAAAGAGTCAGACACGACTAAGCCCGCATGCACAGTATACTAAAAGTTCGAAGCTTATAAGATTTACCATTCTTAATATATTTCCAAACTGAAAGAAATTTTCTCCCTCCACAATCCTATAGCCCATTTTATATATTTGTATTACATACTGCCATCATCACTCAATTTCATGCCTTTAGTTGGGATTCATTTTGAAGAATTTGTTCGAGAGCATACACTCCTGCTTCTAGCATTTCTGCTAGTCTCACAGACAATTAAAAAAAAACAAAACAACTCTTGCTCTAAGTTTTACCAAGAGACTGACTATTTTCAACCACAATCCCTTCACAATTGTTTCTACAACCATAAGGAAACCACGATCACGTCATTCCACAGCCCAGATCCTTGTGTGGTTTTGTAGCACTAAATGCCAAACGCGTCTGTGTGTCTTTCCCACTTCCCCTGTTGATGACTCTCCCTGTTGGTTTTCTGGGATGTCACATACACTTACTTTCCTTGTTTCCTCAGTTAGCACCAAGACGCTGTCATTTTTAAGGTTTTCTTGGATGTGATGTTCCTGTCTCATCACCTAATTAAATGTCACTTGGTTCAGATTGCAGCTCACACACACCCTCTTCAGAGAGCTGCAGATGGCCTTTCAGACTGCTGCTGCTGCTGCTAAGTGGCTTCAGTCGTGTCCGACTCTGTGCGACCCCAGAGACGGCAGCCCACCAGGCTCCCCCGTCCCTGGGATTCTCCAGGCAAGAACACTGGAGTGGGTTGCCATTTCCTTCTCCAATGCATCAAAGTGAGAAGTGAAAGTGAGGTCGCTCAGTCGTGTCCCACCTTCAGCGACCCCAGGGACTGCAGCCTTCCAGGCTCCTCTGTCCCTGGGATTTTCCAGGCAAGAGCACTGGAGTGGGTGTCATCGCCTTCTCTGACTGTTAGTTGTCTGTTAATTCTCTCAGAGCACTACTATAATTCTGATTATAATTTTATTATAAGTGTGGCATTTTTCACATCATTAAAATATATAGAGTTTTGTCCTGTTTGTCCTCTCCTTTCTGCTAAATTGTAACTTCCTCGAGGGTGGATTTGATTGTACTTTTTGTACCTCCCCTCCAACACCAAGATAGAACTTCTAATAAATGCATTAAACTGCCAAAGGAGCTGTACAAAAATTGAAAAAACTTTGCTCTGATAATTCAGAGGGAAATAAAGATCACTTCAGCTCAGTGGTGGAAATACACAAATATTTATGGAGTTACTAAGCTATGACAAGAGGAGGGATTAAGAGAGTGGACTCCACAATGAGAATGATCGCGTTCGAATCCTGGATTTGCCACTTACTAGCTGTGTGATCTCTGGAAAACAGCTTGACTTCTCTGCGCTTTAGGCACTTCATCTGTAAAATGAGGGAAGTAAATAGCAGTGTTTTATAAGGTTGCAGGGAGAATTAAATGGATTGATGTGAACCTATCTTACAAGAGTGCTTGGCACTCAGTAAACGTGTGATCCACAGGCTTCAAATTAGGAGAAAGAAGGAGAGAAGTCATTTAAAACATACGAAGTTGCTCTATACAAAGTGCAAGGAAGTAAGAAGAAGTGAAGTTAGTAGGAGAGAGTGAGGGAGCTATTTTTGAGATGCAGAAGGTTTCTGTAGGTGAGTGGTAGGAGGTAAGGCAAGAAAAGTGCCAACCTAAGGACTTTACAGGAGATATCGTCATTAGAAGTTTTTGGTCCAGGAAATGGCATTATCAGATTCAGTTTTGATTGTTTTTTTTCTGTCTGTCAAGACTGTCAGGAAAAAGAATTCATAGCTTGCTATAAACACTTCAAAAGCATCATCTCTTTTTATACTGAAAGCTCATGAGTAGGTATTACTACGGTGCCCACTTTATTGATGGGAGGACTGAAGTAAAGGAAGATGTGAAACAGAACACAACAGTAATAATATCTAAATCACTGAAGTTCTATGAGGAGTCAGCATACGAAATATATTTAGCACTGTATGAAATACAGTAAGTGTCCAATAGGAAAAAAAGCTATAGGTTTAACCTTGAGTGACTATNAAGAGTGTTATGCCCGTTTCCTCTTGAAGTCCTATCTAATATAGTTAGTATAATACAAGAAATCTTGCACATGCTTTGTAGATAAAAATTATTGAGTTTTCATTTCAATTTATATATGTTTTACAAATGTATAAAATTAGAATCAAGTGAAAAAAACAGCAACATTAATTTCCCCTTGTCTGGGGAGGGTCAGCTGTGTGTTTAGAAATAAAGGTCTCATTGTGAGGACATGAAGGGGAAGAAATAGAGTGACAGAGAGTACTCTGTCGGGAGACCCGTTTGCTCAGAACCAGGATTGTCCCGGTCCTTCCTAGCACAGAGTGCCCGAGGTTAGTGTGTGGGGAAGGAGCAGGTGAGGAGGAGGAGGAAGCGAGGGGACTCTGTGGGATGAATTGTGCACGGGAGGGGGTTCTCACAGAGCAGGCAGGGCAGGGACAGAGCCGGGTTTATGAACAGAAAGGAGCGGGGGTCCAGGAGTCAAGAGCAGAGCCGATCTTCGAAGGAAGATAATGAGATCATCTTCCCTAGTGGGTGTAGAGACATGAGTGGTGAAGAACCCGCCTGCCAGTGCAGGAGACCCGGGTTCAACCCCTGGGTCAGAAGATCCCCTGGGGGAGGAAATGGCAACCCACTCCATCTTCTTGCCTGGGGAATCCCACGGACAGAGGAGCCAGGTGGGCTCCATCCATGGGGTCGCACAGAGCTGGACGCCACGGAAGCGGCTTAGCACGGCCTGGTGGATGTGGCGATGAGTTTGCTGACCATTGAAGGAAAGGAAGAGCGGCTACGGACTCCGGACTCTGGGGAGCTTGTTTTCCATTTTCCCCGCTTCTATGTTTCTTCCCAATCATCAGTCAATTCTACTGGAAGCAATGAAAGGAGGAAGAAAGACACAGAGAAAATGGTTTTCAAATCATCCAATATGTTTTTTGTTTATTTGTTAGAGGCTCTAGTGAACTCCTTGATGAGGAAAAGATCGTAATAATGGGTCCAGATTAGGTTGAAATTTGTCAGTGGCTTTTGACAATCCTCATTCCCCCCCACCCCCACCCCCNGTGTCATTATCAGAGTGAATTAGACATCACTGAATCTTTTTATCCTGGAGAAGGAAGTGGCAACCCACCCCAGTACTCCTGCCTGGAGAGTCCCATGGTGGAGGAGCCTGGTGGGGTACAGTCCGTGGGGCTGCAGACAGTGGGACATCACTGAGCGAAGACTGGACCAAACGCACAGAAGAGAAGCTAGCGAATTTCCAGGTCCCTTTGTTTTGTGAGCCACCCATCTTTCCATGTTCTTTCATTAGCATGCTCAAAAGATGATTAATTTTAAAAAATAGCAGTGTTGACCAGCACGTTATTTAACAGTTGTAAATTCCAAGGGACTAGTTGACAAATTCTTGAGAAAAGGTTCACCTGGAAATGGGGCTCAGAAATGACGATCATTATGTATTATTGGATTATTTTAGAATTTTCAATCCAAAAGTAGAAAATTATTCCTGTGTTACAAACATGTGAATTATACTATTAATATGCCCATGCATTATTTTTGTTTGTACCCTAGAATATTATACCCAACATATCTGTTGATCTATAGATAAAAGTTGTAATTGTTAAAGGGAAGTTGAAATTCATTTTTTTCCCAGTAAGTCATACTTTTAAAAAGCAAATGATGTTTAAACACGATACATACAATTATAACCTCCCTGGTAACTCAAATAGTAAAGAATCCACCTGCAAAGGAGACCCAGGTTTGATCCACTGGTTGAGAAGATTTCCTGGAGAAGAAAATGGCAACCCACTCCAGTATTCTTGCCTGGAGCATCCCATGAATAGAGGAGCCTGTCGAGCTACAGTCCATGGGGTTGCAAAGAGTTGGACATGACTGAGCAACTAACCCTTACATGCAATTCTCTCTCAGTAAATTCTCTAAACAAACAGGAGCATTGTATTGCGGCCTGTTTTACAAATAATGGAATTGCTCCAAATTTCTATGCCATCAAAAAAAAAAAAAAAAAAAAAGGATCTTGAAAGGGTCCCTTATAAATTACAGCAGTTACTCATCTTTAGTAGTCAAGTTCTTTTCGTTACATCAAAGTGTGCTCTGGCTGTGGGAATTCTCTTAAAGTAGATATTATTTTTTCACTGTACATGGACCTCAAAGAGTGTGGATATAGCCTGGCAAGTAAGTTGAAATTTTGTGAGAAAAAGTGAAAATTAAAAGTTCAGACTCTCAAGTCTTGTTTATTTTCTATGATTATTAGTTATTAACATATTTTGACAGAACATATTAGCAATCTTTGTCTTATGCATTTAAAGCAAGCATTTTGTTATTAAATATTAATTTAATTTCAGGTTGTAAAGCCAATGCATAGTTGAACTATTAATGGAGTATAATTCTTATTCTGCTATATAAAATCTTTTAGTTGCAACATAACTTTCTAATAAATGTTCTGTAATACTCTTTCATGTATGGAATTTTTTTATTTCACTTTTCTTGTGACTTTTGTTTCCACGATTTATAAGAAGTGATGCATTTAAAGCTTTAGTACTTTAAAATTTATTTATTATCAATTATTACTCATTGTCTATAGCACTGAAACTTGGAAAAAGCAATTTTCCTCTAGAAAAAAATTGTACAAAATAATGTA